>CM029617.1:19946036-20011036 GCA_017311315.1 Dendrocalamus latiflorus | reverse complement strand
TGGCCTTCTGGTGCCCTTCGACCATGGCCAAAGTGGTCGTGCTGGCTGCAGAGCACTTTGCCAGGGCTACGACATTGCAGAACTGGCACAAACCTCAAAAGCTAAACTCAATCTTCCTAGATCAAGAGTCAAATACTCATCACAACCATGGGGTGACCTTCACATGGTCTCTCACATGCAGGAATAGACCTTCGTGGTCAGGTCAACCGCGTTCTTGGCACGGTTGATAACGACTTAGAGTGTGGTTCAGCGATTGCTAAGGCATGCAACCGAAGAACACGCAAGAAAAAGGATAGTGAGCAACCTGAAACTTGCTAGATATAAAAGTCGCACAAGGATAGTTGAGGTTCTGTAACACGAATCTGTTGGTCTAGCCGACACAAGAGATAACGTGGAGTTTGCACATCGTGTCCTCATTAGTATCAGAGCTTCAGTTGACCGGTAGGAATTCTTTGTATCCCTAGTTAGTAGATTGATTTTTATTTCCCATAGTCCAAAAAAATTGCCCCACAAAAAGAGTTAATTTCCGCTGTCCAAACCCCGTTGTGCCTTTCAATCTGTTAGTTTTGGTTCGCTAAATTGAATTTGTGTCCGTTTTAGCTTTGTCTAGTTGCTGGCAATATCCTTGATTCCATAAAAATCCAAACGAAAAAATTTTTCCCCACCACAAACCCTAATTCCAATTCGGCTGATTTTTTCCTTTCTCTGCAGCCGCCACCAAAAAAGCCATAACTTTTGATTCCGTGATCCTTTTTGAGTGAGACCACTGCCGCTAGATTCATAACTTCATTATCCATCTTCCTGTAAAGCAGTTAAGAGATATCTGCGGTGAAAGTTGACACAAATTTCTGAATTGAATCTGCAACAGTTGACAATTGTGAATTTTGTGCGAATTTTTAGTCGGTTTCTAGAACTTCGACCCAAAAAAAGTTGTAGAAAACGCCGTCAGGAAACGGAGAAAAAAGAATCATTGAAAAAAAGGCAACTGACAAAAAGATATGGCCAAAACACCGACATGCTGTCCGGTCGACAGAAATCTTTATTTTTCAAGTTTTGAGTCATTCCTTGTGTTCTTCAATTCCAGATTGCATTCTGATACGGGGAGGAGTCCCGATCTTCTTAGTGAGAAACCGTGGATAGTTGATGCGAAGTAGACGATGTCGCTAGTTGAACACTCGCGCCAATGCACGAATCCTCAACTCTTCGGAATACGCCCAAAACACACCGGATAATTGTTCGTCGCGAGACCACAAACGACGAACGCCAAGTCCCCAATTCCCAATGGAACGACGGCTTGACCTTGAATGGCAGAACGAACAATGGATCGCCTAGTTCTCTCTCAAAGTCCTCGCATGATGACGCGGACATCACACCTTCGATTCCAACCACATCTCCTCCTACTGCTACAACTCCAGAAGCAATTCAAGGACCCGTCACTCGAGCTCGTGCATGTGAACTCAATTATGTGATCCTTCTAAGGAATGAAGGTCAAGAAGATGGCAAGGAATGAGAGACAAATAAAAGGTGCTGCGCCACCTACCTTTGGGGCTGGGCCCATGTAATAAAGTCATATTTAGGCAGTTTAGGAAAGGTTAAGAGGAGTTCTCGCCCTACCTTACTTGCTGGCCGAATTCCCCTCCCCCTCTCCTATTTAGTTCAGGCCGAGCTCTCCTTGTGACTCGGGTTTTCTTTTGTTTCAGTTTAGCCATTGTGCAAACACTGATCTTCAGTTGTGTCCAACGACCACCTGCCAGGCAGCAATTGTGAAACCCCACATTTGAGTGATTTCAGTTTGCCTACATCTTGTTCTTGCTTGTTCTTCGATTGCTTGCAGGAATTGAACCTCGTGTTCAGGTTGATCTCGCTGTTCCAGCACGGTCAATAACCATTTGGAGTTGGTTCTGCGATTGCTAAGGCGCCCACGACCTGTTCGTTCGTAGTCGGATCGCGAGAGTCACCACCAATCAATCGATATTTATCCTCTCACCGAAAGATCGGGCACTCCAGTCCTATCACATGAACTCTGGTGTTGAAAGAACAAGCAATAGCTATGTTTCAATCTTATGCATAAAATTGGTCTCGCTCTAAATGCTGCCAATACAAGGCTTATATAGCCACTTGGGACGTCCATATGGTCCCCAAACCAAGTACAACTCAACCCTGAAGAACTCTCACAAAAAGGAAACTATATTTTTCACCTGTCATATTATTTCGGTCATAACTTTTTATCCGTGACGAATTTGAAGCTGAGACCAGATCCATTGCGTAGTCCTTGAAATTATCTTTCCAACGAGTACAAGAACACCTGAATCGGAATCTGTTTGTGAAAGTTATAGCCATTTTAGTAACTGCCTATCAGGCTGTCCCGAACCGAATCCGAATCCGAATTGAATTCTGAGTTGAATCCGAGTTTGAATTGGGTTGAGCACGTGGGAAGTCCGAATTTGGCTTGAGATTCTTATCCAAAACTTGTAGTTTAAGTCCTTGGGCTTCTCCCCTTTTGCTCTCCCACTGCATGGCTTCTTTCCTCCTTGATCGACTGCATGGGCTGCTTGGCTTTCTCCTTTCCATTCTTATGGGCTTTGAGCTTTTTGTTCTTGGTAGCAAATATGATTAACCTCCTTGTGCGTATCCGCATCATCCTTCCCTTCTTCAAGAAAAGCCATCCTCGGCTTTTGGTAGCCTGAAATTGTACTAAGCAAAGAATACAACGTATGTGCATGGTATATATATTTGTCATCAACACTTCTTTTGCCTAGCATATCAAGAACATATGAAGGTGTAGTAGATAAAAAGAAAAACACATATGCATGGTATATGTATGAATCAATTATTGTGTCATTCTCGTTGTTCCACACGAACCAATTGATATAACAACAACCATAAGATGTATACATTGCAATATTTCTTTAATATCAGTAAGGAAACTCAGGATCACACTCATATTGTTCTATGTCATCAGTGTGCAAGGCTGCCTGTGCATTCGGCGACTCATCTTCACTAGCTGAAACATAACTGCCATCCTTTGTGATAAGCATAGTTCTGACATTTAGGCAATCCCTCTGAAAATGGATGGTGATTGACAATGCATTTGACAGCACGATTCATGCCAGCTAGAAATGTCGCCATGGTCTGTTCTTCATTCTCGCGGACATCTGCATGTATCATGATAGTCTCCATTTCTTTATGATATTCATCGATTGATTTCATACCTTGTCGCAGCCCTATTAACTTCTCAAATAGTGAGCGCTTGTAGTGGCGAGGTACAAAGCGTGGCCGCAAATGCTGCTTCATCTGCTTCCAGGTGATAATCGGCAACTCATGGCACTCCATGCGCTTACGGATGAACCACTCCCACCATTGTGTGGCATAATCATCCAAGCCATTGGACGCAAGCAACAGCTTCTTCTCATTGGAATAGTTGTTCATCCGAAATAACTTATCAACTTTCAGCTCCCAAGTGAGGCATTGTTCCACATCTGTACCACCTGAAAATATAGGAAGATTAAATTTGGGCTTAGCGACAAGACCCTCGGCGTCGTCGTAGCGAGGACGCCGCACGTTGTTGCGGTGGTGGCGCTGTCAGTCATCGTAGTCGTCGACGGGAAAATTGTCATCCCGGCGCTCGACCGCATCAGCCCAGCTACGAGGTGCATGATGCACACCTCCTCCGTGGGCACCCTGTGGTGCACCTCCACCCTGGCCACCGTTGCCTCGGCCAGGCCCATGTGCCTGAGGGCGTGCCGTGGTTGCCATTCCGACGTTTGGTGGCACGGCCATGCGACATGCCTGTCGCTGACGTCGCTCCTCATCCAGACGAATAGCACGCTCCTCCTCGGTCTCATTGTGCAGAACGACCGGAGGGCCGTGCACACTTGTATCATCAGCTGGTGCACCCCCACGTAGATTGTGGTGTGCGAACATGGCACGCAGCTCCAAAAAGTTATTGTTGATGGTCGTACGCAATTGTGTGACCTCCCTGAGCGTGTTCAGTCCAGTCTGAACTTTCCCGAGCTCATCGCGCACGCCATTGTCACCATCATAAAGTTGTTTTTGTAGCATCTCGCGCAACTGAGTGTACTCGGTCCACGTAACCGGCGCCACCGGATTAGGTGGATCCTCCTCGTGACCTGACATGGGAACAACTCACAAACAAGAAACGAGGTTATATCCGGGTTAGTAAAACAAAAGCTCTCTCTATGCTTGCAACTCACTGTGATGAAAACAAGACAAACTTACCGTTCCAAATTGACTCAAGGACGGCAAATCGACAATTGTGATAGCGAACGACCTGAACCCGGTAATGTATGAGTGTAACCAAGAGCAAGGGAGTACACAAACGGGTGTAGGTGGAGCTTGGACAGTTATGTGGATATCCTATGCAATCTGATATTCAAGGTATTGTAAAGCTAAGTAATGATCCAAGCTAGAGTATTTTGCTTATGTGCTGATCATTTGGTTTAAGCGAAGTGTATGAACGCACACGTAACGATAAATGAGACTTAATGCAAACAAAGGAATGAGCTAGGGAGAATCAATCGGAAACAGAGATGAAACTAGCTTGTTTTGCACCAAGTACTAAGAGAGACGATAGGCAATTGCAACTGAATATACGAGGGCACAAAATTGCTCTAAAAAAGAGTTTGGAAGCTCTATCTTCTCGTTTCCTTTCCAACGGATCAAGAAACGCCTCAATCGGAGGTCGTATGCAAAAGTTACATGTTTCTCTCTCTTTTTTTATGCCGCGGCTCTTCCTAACTGCGGCTGCAAGCCTCACAAATCAGCAAGGTGTAATCAATTTTAATGAGCAGCCCTAATTGCAATGTCAACAGCTAGTCTCAAGATAAAAGGATATAAGTGAAGCATAAAGACACCAAATGTGGTTCGGCCTGCTATGATGTAGTGACCGAAACAAAAGTTGGAACAATTGGACTCGGATTGTGTTTGAGCTAGAGGTCGATTCAGACTCTAGTGCCACCAAGGAGTTCGGATAAAGAAACACAAACTGACTCAGATTGTGCTCTCAATATGGCGCACGGTATAAGATGGAAGCTTTTTTTTGTTTGCTAATTGAGGAAATCAACCAACAATTTTGTAGGGTTTATATGAACACAACGATTAAGCAACACAAAAGGAAACACACGGATCAGCACTAAAACAAAACTCTAATGGACGAAGACTAAACAAAACGCGCAAGAAATAAACAGATTAAACTACGGTTTTGGTATTGCAATTTTCAGTTTGCTGGACGAAAGGATAGAAAATGAATCTAACTATGGGTAAAAAAGTTCTCACCGAGTAAACCTAGAATCTGATGCCACATGATACGGGGAGGGGTCCCGATCTTCTCAGTGAGGAACCGTGGATAGTTGATGCGAAGTAGACGATGTCGCTAGTTGAACACTCGCGCCAATACACGAACCCTCAACTCTTCGGAATACGCCCAAAACACACTGGATAATTGTTCGGCGCGAGACCACAAACGACGAACGCCAAGTCCCCAATTCCCAATGGAACGATGGCTTGACATTGAATTGCAGAACGAACAACGGATCACCTAGTTCTCTCTCAAAGTCCTCGCATGAACTCTGGAGTTGAAAGAACAAGCAATAGCTATGTTTCAACCTTATGCATAAAATTGGTCTCCCCCTAAAGGCTGCCAATACAAGGCTTATATAGCCCCTTCGGACGTCCATATGGTCCCCAAACCAAGTACAACTCAACCCTATATGGTTTGGATACGAACTCTCACAAAAAGAAAACTATATTTTTCACCTGTCATATTGTTTCGTTCATAACTTTTTATCCGTGATGAATTTAAAGGAGGGACCAGATCCATTGCGTAGCCCTTGAAATTATCTTTCTAACAAGTATAAGAACACCTGAATCGGACTCCGTTTGTGAATGGTATGGCCTTTTTAGTAACTGCCTGTCAGGCTGTCCCGAACCGAATCTGAATTGAATCCTGAGTTGAATCCGAATTTGAATTGGGTTGAGCACGTGGAAAGTCCGAATTTGGCTGGAAAATCTTATCCAAAACTTGTAGTTTATGTCCTTGGTCCTGATGAGGACATTACCCCTGTGGATACAACCATATTTGCTATGCTTGTTGTCCCATTTACAAGAGCTCCTACGCATCGTTTAAATTATCAGGTTTCAAAGAGGTTTACTTTGTATCATAAAGACCTTATGAAATTACATAATGAGAGTTTATTGCGTTTGTTATCATGTACCGAGATTTATGTCAAGATCATGCAATACGTGAGGCTACATATATGTTAAAACCGAGGACGCTTTTCTGTCAAGAAAGGGAGGATGATATGACCACGCCACAAACACATACAACAATAGCGCCCAATATCAAGATTGAACTAAATGTGAATTCATTTCTTCAGCCTCAACATATTTTCAATTAGAATATTAAGCTGCCTAATAATGAAAATATATATTTTTACAGCACCACGTCACTTTTACACCAATTCAAGCAAGAGTTCAAATGGACACGTTTTGGCATCCAATTTGGCCTTCAGATCCATTCGGACTCAGTCTGACAGGCCTAATTTCAAATGTGCCTAACTTTCACATATGAAGTCCGTTTGAGGTCCACGAGTGCTTGTTGGAAAGCTTTTCTCATCCTCTTTCCAATAGATCTAGTATCACTTCTAAATGCCTTCGGTGCGCACCGTAATCATCAAAAGAGTCCTTGTTGGGCACGTACTGGAATCGGATTCGGACTGCTGCAATGGTGCAAGTTTAAACGGACGTAACTTTCTCATACGGACTCCGTTTGGGACGTTTTTGGACTTGATGGAAAGCTTATCAAGTCTACTTTCTAAAGGATTCAACCCCATCTTTAAATTCTATCCGAACCAGCCGCAATCGTCAAAAGAGTCCGTGTTGGGCACGTACTGTAATCGGATTCGGACTGCTGCAATGGTGCAAGTTTAAACGGACATAACGTTCTCATACGGACTCCGTTTGTGACGTTCTTGTACTTTATCGAAAGCTTATGAAGTTTACTTTCCAATGGATCCAACCTCATTTTCAAATTCCCTTTGAGCCGGCCGCAATCATCAAAAGAGTCCACATTGGTTTCTGAGTCCGAGTAAAAAAGGGTGCTGCGCCACCACCACTTGGGCCCATGGGCCTTGTAACCCTAGGGCGTGCACTTGGACGCCACCCCTGGTCGTTCTCCCTATATAGGAGCCGCCACCTCCGTTGCTAGGACTTGGATTTCGTTGAGTTTAAGTTTAGCCAATATGCAAACTTCTGTTCTTCAATTGTGTCGGACGACCACCTGTCAAGGCAGCTTTTGTAATCCCACCTTTTGAACTCAATTTATATATTTGCAATTTCAGATTGCTTGTTATCTTGTTCTTGCGTGTTCTTCGATTGCATGCAGGAATAGACCTTCGTGGTCAAGTCAACCGTGTTCTTGGCACGGTTGATAACATCTTGAGGTTGGTTCAGCGATTGCTATGGCACAAGCGACGTCGTGCGGTTGTAGTCGGATCGCAAGAGTCACCTCCACCAAAATCGATAGTTATAACCCTATCGGAAGACCGGGAGGAATTTCTTGTATCCCTAGTTAGTAGATTGATTTTTTTCCCATAGTCCAGAAAAATTGCCTCGCAAAAAGAGTTAATTCCCGCTGTCCAAACCCTGTTGTGCCTTTCAATCTGTTAGTTTTGGTTTGCTCAATTGAATTTGTATCCATCTTAGCATTGTCTAGTTGCTGGTCATATCTTTGTTCCTATGAAAATCCAAACAAAAAAAATTCCCCACCGCAACCCTAATTCCTATTTCGGCTGATTTTTCCTTTCTCTGCAGCTGCCACCAAAAAAGCCATAACTTTGGATTCCGTGATTCTTTTTGAGCGAAATCATTGCCATTGGATTCATAGCTTCGTTATCTATCTTTCTGTAAAATTTTGCTTCAATCCAGAATGGCAGTAAAAAGATATCTGCGGTGCAAGTTGACCTAAATTCCAGATTGATTCTGCAACAGTAGGCACTTGTGAATTTTGTGTGAATTGTTCAGTCGGTTTCTAGAACTTGGCCACAAAACAAAAGTTGTAGAAAAAATCGTCAGGAAACAAAGAAAAAAGAATCATTAAAAAAAAGCAACTGACAAAAAGCTGCGGCCGATGTACCGACGTGCTATCCAGCAGACAAAAATCTTCAGTTTTCAAGTTTTGGGTCAATCCTTGTGTTCTTCAATTCCGGATTGCATTCGATTGAATTATCTTGTATTTATCACTCCTATACATTGCCATACATATATTTTAGCTATCATCCATTTTTGGTTGATCAACAACATAGGCTAAGTGCTAGATACGAACTATAATTCAATTCTACGCAAATTCTGAAATTAATTGATTGTTTTCCTTTGCTACAAAATACATAGCCTATCCAAGCTCCACTTTTCTACTAACCAAACAGGTCTCGCTGTACCTTGCAATCGCTTTACTCATCACCTAAGTCAGATTTATCACGAACCAGCCACTGGTTGCACCACCTGTTTGCTTTGGTAAGAACTTTTAAGAATTTGGTAAAAGCTTGAGAGATGCATGACTTGATTTGAGCCTCCATATCCTAGTAGTTGATAGGAACATTTACTTGTGATTTGTTTCCTTATTTTCTACTAACAATGACAGGCTTGAGAAAATTGGTAGATTATGATGTCATCGCGGGCAGATTTGAACTCGAAGGGAAACAATTACCGGTACATATCTTGCCACTCACCGCTGAGAGCACGTCATCGGACTACTTCTTGTGGGTTGGTACGATGGATAGCTACTTGAAAAGACAAGATCTTGATCCTGTTGAGAAGATGAGCATGGCAAGGACGGCGCTGATTGGTGATGTTCAACATTGGTGGTCGAATCTCGAGTTCCACTATATATACACATGGGAGGAGATGAAAAAGAAATTGCGACATCATTTGTGATGAGGACATCCCTTCCATGGATACGACTCGTCCACAACAAGTGTTGCAAGGACCACTTACTCGAACTCGTGCTCGTCAACTTAATTACCAGGTGAACTCATTCCTAGGTTCATATGTTACTGAGAATAGACCGCTACCTAATGCAAGTGATTTAATTGTGTTTAGGACCCTGGGAAAGGATGAAGGAAAGGACATGGAGTCATGGACATGAATGGAAGGAATAATGGAGGTCACCACGTCACTTTGGGACCAAGTCAAGCACGAATTCGAGTTGGACACGTTTTGGAATCAGACTCGGACTGCTGCGATGGTACCAAGTTCAAACAAGCATAACTTCCTCATACGGACTCCGTTTGGGACGTTCTTGTACTTCATGGAAAGCTCATGAAGTCTACTTTCCAACGGATCCAACCTCATATTCAAATTCCATCTGAGCCAGCCGCAATCATTAAAAGAGTCTACATTGGTTTCTGAGTCCGAGTCAAAAAGGGTGCTGCGCCAGCACCACTTGGGCCCATGGGCCTTGTAACCCTAGGGCGTGCACTTGGATGCCACCCCTGGTCGTTCTCCCTATAAAGGAGCTGCCGCCTCCCTTGCTAGACTTGGATATCGTTGAGTTTAGGTTTAGCCATTGTGCAAACTTTGTTCTTCAGTTGTATCGGACGACCACCTGTCAAGACAGCTTCGAGATCCCATCAATGTTATTCGCAATACAATTTATGCTTCATTCATATTTGCAATATCAGATTGCCTACGTCTTATTCTTGCTAGTTCTTCGATTGCTCGCAGGGATTGAACTTCGTGTTCAGGTTGATCGCGCCTCCAGCGTGGTCAATAACACTTCAGAGTTGGAAAATTTAATCATTTGCCACTCTTATGAGTCCAGTGGCAACAGATTTGCCACCCTGGCCCATTGTCAGTGACTCAGGTGGCCCAACATGTAAGTGATAGAGTGAATTGGTCAATCTTAAGAGTGGCAAAAAATTGAATCTCCCCCACCAAAATCGATAGTAATCAATCTCATTATCGTCTTCATCAATTTGTACCTCCAACATCCACGGTCACAAGCAAGGTGCAACCTGAGGTAACTGAAAATGTTGATATTGTTTTGGCTCCTACTCTATCTACAGATACCACCGAGATATTTGAAGAGGTGAAGGGTGATCTGGTGCATCTTATGCCAATAGAGGAGAAGTTTGAGGTGTCACAGTATTTGGTGAGGACGATAATGATAAGGTACTGTTTTGGTGCTACAACAAGACATAGAGCAACCTTGTGAGTATATACCTGCTGTAGTGCATTCTTTTGATATTCCTTGTGTTGACTTGAACGAACCATGTGTTGATCTAAATTCTCATAATTTTGCACATGTCGAATTAATTACACATAAGGAAGTATTTGATAGAATATCCCCTGCTGATGCATTGTGCTATATCATGCTTAATGAGGCTATTAGTTTGGATTGTGCTATGGAGAAAGTTTCTGAACTTGCATGTTTGAAATTCTTGTTTAGTGCCTACACCCCTGGGTATAAGTTTAATTTGATTGGAGATTATGGTGTAATCAATTTTTTGTATATCGAATATGCATAACTTGTGATCACATAGATGAATTGAAGTTTACTGTTTTGGACAACAATTCTTGTATGTTGAATCTTGTTCAATATGAGAGGGAAGTAAAATTTAGTACTCATCCAATGCCTATGTGTTCATCTCTTTTTGCACCATCTAATATGGACAATCTGAATAAAGATGATGAATTATGGAAGAACTTACAAATCTTTTCACCCTTGTTAGATAAATTTGCTATTGCTCAATTGAGATATGATTATATAGTTGAACTTTGCTTGATTCCAAAAGTTGTAGCTTTGCCCATATGTGCCACCACTGTAAGTATACAACTTCAAAGATTTAAATTGCATAAATGCTTCACTTATATTTGCAAAACAAGTTGCAATAATTACTGTGTGAGAAATTTTGATTTGTTCATTAACATATATTAATCACTTTTGGGTTAATAATACATATGACCCTAGCACCCAATATCAAGATTGAACTAATGGTGAATTCGTTTATTCAGTTTCAACATATTTTAAATAAGAATATGATGCTACCTAATGATGAAAAAAAGTATTTTGTAGCACCACATCATGTTTGCACCAATTCAAGCAAGAGTTCAACTTGGATACGTTTTGGAATCCAATTCGGCCTCCAGATCAGTTCGGATTTAGCACGACGCCCAACTTCAAATGTGCATAACTTTCACATACGGAGTCCGTTTGAAATCCACGAGTACTCGATGGAAAGCTTTTCTCGTCCTTCATGAACATTGTGGACAGAAATGCAATCACGAGAACTTGATTGATCTTATGTTTTCCTCTTTACCCAAACTAGCTTTCTTTCTTTACCATCCACACCTCTAAGTCCATGCATTGTTGGCTTGTTTACATTACGCAAAGGAGGAATCACATAAGTATCCGCACGAACTAGGATATTCTTCATTCTCCCATAATCGATTGCTTCTTTCTCCTTACGCAATTCAGAGCTACTAGGCCTTGTAACTTCAGATTGCATGGGTGAAGCACAAATCAATGTAGTATTCACACTCTTGGCCACATCAATGAATGCTCACATTTAATGCAAATGGTTAATGTCTGTCCTCATTAACAATTGATATGATCAACATTTCTCTCTACTCATCATAATCAAATTGTCATAAATACATGAGAAACAATAAGAAGACATGGCCATAACATCGATACCATTCTAGCATGCACTTGCCTTACCACTCCCGAAGCTACTCCTCCTATAGTAGGTTTTTACAAAACACAACTAACGATAACGCACCTACACGGTCCCAAACCACAACTACTCCATTTCTTTACTGGATAATCCACTAGCTGTCCTTGGTACTAAAAACACCACAACTTTCAATTCCCTCATCTAAAAATGGCAAGCCATACAATTGCTGAAATCTACACAAAAATACCCATATATTCTTAGTTGGCACGATCCTCAGGTTAATTCATTTAAATCCCTAGTTTTAGCCTGGAAGACGGAATTGTAATCCTCTGGACAGTAGAGTTGTTAATTTCATAACTTCTATTTCTAAAATCTGTAGGAAATTTCCCATCACTTTATAGTTATGACCAATTTTTAGTTCTAGCATTTCGCTAATCAAATTTACCAATTTCCAATGACTACTCTTGCAGCCACTGGACGCCCGACAATAGCACTAAAAACTTCATAACATTTAAACCATCCATCTAAAATTCATGTTCTTAGACTCTCTAGAAACCATAAGAAAATCCCTACAATATGTGTTGTGATCATACTTCCAGATTGAGTCATCTACTATTTTTAATCTTTCATTGAGTACTAACTGCTGAAATCCCGACTGACAGATTGAACAGCGGTAATAAAAAATTCATATCTTGTAAACTATTCACCAGAACGATGCGAGCAAGTACTCTATAGAAGGCTACTGAGGTCCTCTACAACTCTCTAGGAGGCGAGTTCCCAGATTTTTCACCTAAAGAACCCTAAATTGCAGATCACAGCAGACTGCACAGATCAAATGGAATAACCGAAATCTAACCCGACCGGGAAATCACTAACAATAAAAGGGGTTGGAAACTATTCGTCACCCTTGGAGATCACATCAGGGACCTCTGAAACTCCAGAAAACCCACCTTTCTTCCTCCTTTCCTCCTCTCCTTCCTCTTTCCCTCTTTCCCCGGTTTCTCCCTCTTTTCTCTAGTTTCGGTTGCACAAACTGCAGGGAGGAGCAAGGAGCTGCTATTGGCCAACAATGGGGAATGAGGGAGTGGTTTGCTGCAAAGGGGAGGGGAGGAGGTGCAAGGGGGCCGGGGGTGGGGCTGGCGTTGGGGGAAAAGGGTGGCTAGGGTTTTGTGGTGGAAAAAATGCAGGAAGGGGAGTGACCGGCCAGCCCTCCTAGGCCTGGCTGCCGTGGGCCTTGGGCCACGACCTAATTCTCCCTGAAATTCCTGAATTTTTCCCCTTTTAAACTATGGGAAAAATTTTACTTCTTGAATTCCATTGATTTCATCTCTTTTCAAAACATTGAATCTTCCATACGCTGATCGGGATATTATATTATATGAATTTAGTACTCAAGGAGTGATCCTTAAAGACAACACCGTTGTTATATTGTGTGAGCTAGCTACTAATCCAGGGACTAGCTCAGAATACATAGAAGATTGATAGGACTAGCAGTCCCGATCTTTCGATGAGAGTGGTAGATTCGATTAGGGAAGGGGATAACGTTGACGACCCGACTACAACCATCCAAGGACGTTGCGCCTTAGCGATCGATACACCAACTCCAGAGGTTGTTCGTGACCTTGTCGGCGCACAATCAACCAAACCACGAGGGTAATTGTTCCTGCAAGCAATTGAAGAACAGGCAAGAACAAGATGAACAACAACTCAATTGCAAATAAACGATGTAGGATTCAATCTGAAACAGAAAGACGGTGGGGTTCCGAAGACAAGTATTCGGCCGGTCTAGCCGACACGCGCGAGTACAAGGCGAAGTAGCAAAAGCTAACTTAGTCTATCAAAATCCAAACCCTAGAAGAGGGTGCGGCTGCCTATTTAAGGGACACGGAAGGTGGAGGGTCGGCCAAAACACATGGAAGCCGAACAGGACTCGATTACAAGGCCCAAGGCCCACTTTGACTCGGACTGGAAAAGTGATGTGACTTATTTTGCAGTTTTTGATCGGCTCGGATGGAATTTGGAGGTGAGACCAGATCCATCTGAAAGAAGAATTCAAGAGCTTTCCAATGAGTACTCACGGGCCCCGAGGAACCTTCTGGATCAAAAGTTATAGCCGTTTGAAGTAGACACTGTTGGGAAGGCCGAATCCGAGTCGAACTCGCGAACAAGACTTGGTTTGCGCTTGACGGTTCCACTTCTATACTTGAGCTCACGTGGGTCTTCCCCATGGTTCCTAAGGACAATTAAATCATCACAAGAATTAAGTAGTATTCCATTCTTTGAAACATTTGTATGCAAACATAGGAACACATTCACCTGATGGTTAAGTTGATGTGCTCGCGCTCTAGTCATTGGTCCTTGTATCATAGTTTCAGTTTGATGTGGAGTCGGCTTGGTTGGATGCATGGAAAGGATGTCCTCATCATCCTCCCCTTCTTGCATTTGAGTCGTCCGCGACTCAAGCTCATCTTCTTCTGCCAAGTATGGCTTCAAATCTGCAATGTTAAAGGTGGGACTAACCCCAAAATCTGCAGATAACTCGAGTTTATATGCATTGTCATTAATCTTTTCCAACACTTTGAAAGGACCATCAGCTCTAGGCATCAACTTAGACCTCCTCAATTCAGGAAATCTTTCTTTTCTCAATGCAACCAAACTAATGTTAGAATAAACCACACCATGTGTTCGTGGCCGTGGCGTGCGTGTGTGTGTGAGTCTGTAGCGTGTACGATGGCGCATGAGTTCGTGCTTGCGTCCGTGATCTAGGTCGAGTCCAGCACGTTGTGCGGCGCGTGCTGGCAGGTTTGTTAGGGAGGTGCAGAGATGGCGGATGGCGGCAGTAGCGGAGGAGCGCAACAAGGCTCTGGATCAGCACTGGAGACCGGTTCTCACAGAGGAGTTCGTGGCTTAGAGCGTGGAGACGGCCAGGTCGCTAGGAGAGCGCGGACGTGCGCGTGAAGTTTGACGGAGTGCATTGCGTGGGCGCTGCGTCGCCGAGAGGCTATTAAAGACCATGTAATCCTTGTGTGTAGGTCGTCCCGAGTCCTTTTGAGCAATAAAACAGCCTAGATACAGGCCGTGTGGCGGCCGCGGCATTCGGCGCAATCTACTATTCATCGTCTTCCACCTCCGTCCGGCGAGAAAGTGTGAGCGATCCTAGGACTAGGTTCCAACATTTGGTATCAGAGCAGGTGAAGCTCGATAGCAAGCTGATGGCGGGCGATCGGTCTCCCTCGCCTGAGAGGTCGAAGCCCAGCGACGGCAGTAGCGGCAGCAGGCTGCGCGAGGTCGTGGTAGAGCGCGTCAAGGAGATGAGTTCATCGCTCGTGTTCCCGATGCTGTCACGCACCAATTATCATGTGTGGGCGCTTGTGATGCAGGTAAATTTGGAGGCGATGGGGCTGTGGGGTGCGGTGGAATCGAGCAAGGTCGAGCGCCGCGAGGATCGGCTGGCATTGGCCGCCATCCTTCGCGCCGTGCCGACCGACATGCACTCCGGCCTCGCCAACAAGAAGAGTGTGAAGGAGGCATGGGAGGCGGTGGAGAAGATGCGGCTCGGCGTCAAGCGCGTGAAGGAGGCGAACGCGCAGAAGCTGCTGAAGGAGTTCGAGCTCGTCGCATTCAAGGAGGGCGAATCGATCGATGACTTCGCCAACCGCCTAAACACCCTCGTCGCCAAGCTGCGCGAGTTGGGGGAATCTGATGCGGATCCACTAGCAAGCTAGCTGCACCCCGTTGCTTTGGCCCTGATCTTTCACGATACGCCTTGTTGGATGCCCTCTCCAAGATAAGCCTTCTCCCACGCACACCGCAGCACGTGAACAAAGGGTAGAGAAATCGAAGTTTCAGCGAGTAGAATCCAACACCACAATTGGATTCAACACACCAAGAGCAATTCCTCGATGGAAATCTCAAGAACACGCCAACAATGGCCACCAAACCATGGTGATTTTCTGGTTTCTATTTCTCAAATCAAAGTCTAACTTACAATGGGGCTAAGGCCCTGGCCTTATATTGGTGCACAATGCACGACCTTGATTACAACTCACGCACTACTTGGCCTAAGGCCGAAACAAACTCCAATACGAACTAAAAAGGAAATACCTAAACTGCTACCTCTGGATTCTCTCTTAATTTGCGATCTGACTATGAGGATTTCGTGGCTGGCACCTTGTCCATTATGTGGGGCTTTAAAATAGCTTTCCAACGAGTCCAAGAACGCCTAAATCGGACTCCGTTTGTGAAAGTTATGGACGTTTTAGTATCGGTCTTGCCAGCTGTCCCAATCCGAGTCCGAATCGGTTTCGAATCTTTATGTGTTTTGTTTTCTGGTTCAAGGGGCTTCCAAATCCGTTTGGAACCTGAAAAGGAATCCTTCTCAACCTTTAGAAAGTCATGGTGTGGTCGGATTTTACCCTTACTTGCATTGCAATACTCGAACTCTTTATGTTTTGCAAGTCTCGCGCGTCTCTCCGGACAGCTCGTGCAGCATCCAATGAAATTGCCATAACTTTGTGTAGGAAGCTCCAAATCAAGTGCCGTTTGATTCGTTGGAAAATAGACTTCATTAGCTTTCCAAATATGTCTTTTGTGCACATTAGAAACCTCAGAATTGGTATTCAAAGCTTCTTGAACATTGTGCACAGAACTGCAAGCACTAACCAAAGTTGTAGTGCTACTTGGTGCCACATCATCCTCCCCTCCTTGAAGCAAAGCCGTCCTCAGCTTTGGGGTAATCTTGGGAGCTTGCTTCTTCTTGGCTGTAATTTCTTCATCAACATGAATAGCACTCTCCAATTTTGGTTTCAACACATGCTTCTTTCCCTCATGTACAAATGTATATGTGTTGGATCGGCCCTCATGCGTAGCATTGCGATCATATTGCCATGGTCTTCCCAACAATAACCCACATGCATCCATTGGAACTACGTCGCAATCCACCTTGTCAACATAGTCACCAACAACAAACGGAACACGCACCTTGTGAGTTATCTTTAGCCTTCCGGAGTTGTGTAGCCACTCCACATGATGTGGTTGAGGATGCCTCCACGTGGACAGCCCTAAAGCGTACACCAAATCTTTGCTAATCACATTGGTATAACTTCCGCCATCTATGATCAACTTGCATGCTTTATTTTTGATTTTGCACTCCGCTTGAAAAACACTCCACCGCTGTCCTTTTGTTTCAGTTTCTTTACTTTGCACCTTTCGGACCAAAAGATTAACACCATTCAACTCTGGATAACAATATACAACATCTTCCTTGGAATCATCGGATTTTTCACTTTCAGAATCACTACTAGAACTTGTTGAAGCATAGCCATCTTTATTGAGAAGCACTCTTCGTTGATTTGGACAATCACGCATCATATGACCTCTTCCCTTGCACTTGAAACACTCAATTTCTCTAGCACGAGCATTAGAAGGCAAACTAGAATCAGTTTTAGTTGCTTCTTTACCTCTATTGCTTGCCTCCCTTGAAAGAGCACCATTTGAACGGCTTGATGCCGCCACTTTGGAGTGTGAACCCACATCATCGCCTTGCTGTAATGAACGCCTCCATGACTTTGTTTGAGTGTTAGTGATACGGGGTCGCCCGATCTTCTCGACGTAGGATCAAGATACTCACGTGGAATTGATGAATCGTAGTGATCCCCCGTTGCCAATGCAAGAGTTAGCACTCTATAATTCGCCCAATCACACGTGTTGAACTTCACGACCACCGATGAAGTTCCATCGCGCTCCCAATTCCCAGCGGAAAGGTTGAACGATCTTGATTTCGATGAACTCAGCGAACTCCCAATTCCCTCATGTTGGTTCGGCCAACAGAAAGAACAAGAGTATTTTATTATCAAACGTGGTCTGTGCCCTAAAGGCTGCCAATACAAGGGTTATATAGCCCCTTGGGACGTCCATATGGTCCCCAAACCAAATACAACTCAACCCTATATGGTTTTAGATACAAACTCTTACAAAAAGGAAACTATATTTTTCACCCGTCACATTGTTTCGGTCATAACTTTTTATCCGTGACGAATTTGGAGGTGGGACCAGATCCATTGCGTAGCCCTTGAAATTATCTTTCCAACGAGTACAAGAACACCTGAATCGGACTCCGTTTGTGAAAGTTATGGCCTTTTTAGTAACTGCCTGTCAGGCTGTCCCGAACCGAGTCCGAGTTGAATCCTGAGTTGAATCCGAGTTTGAATTGGATTGAGCACGTGGGAAGTCTGAATTTGACTTGAAAATCTTATCCAAAACTTGTAGTTTAAGTCCTTGGGCTCCTCCCTTTTGCTCTCCCACTGCATGGGCTTCTTTCCACCTTGATGAGTTACATGGACTGCTTGGTTTCCTCCTTTCCATTCCCATAGGCTTTGAGCTCTTCGTTCTTGGTAGCAAATATGATCACCCTCCTTATGCTTCTCCATTGCTTTGGCCCCGGAATCATCATAATATTCAAACCTAATAATAAACAAGAATTTGGCATAAGGTAGTATATCGTTCCCACGAATAGAAAGAAAGTCATTAAGAAACAAATTCACCTGACAATATTTAATGCGGCTCAATACTTCTTTCCAGTGAAATAATGTATTTGATTGAAAAGTTCTAATCATGTTTGTGTCCGCATCATCCTCCCCTTCTTCAAGAAAAGCCGTCCTCGGCTTTTGATAGCCTGAAATTGTACTAAACAAAGAATACAATGTGTATGCATGGTATATGTATTGGTCAGTTACACCCCTTCCGTCTTTCACATTATTATTACCTAGAGGTGTAGTAAGCAAAAAGAACAACACATATGCGTGGTATATGTATGAATCAATTATTGTGTCGTTGTCATTCTTACTGTTTTGCACAAACCAATTGATACTACAACAGCTATCAAATGCATACATTGCAATGTTTTCATTCACACCATTCTCCCTCCCACAAGAAAAAGTCGTCCTCGACTTTGAGAAGTACGTGGACAAGTCATTAATGGGCAAAACCAGATCAAACGGTTCAAATATGGAAGAGAAAATTTTAAGTGCCTTCCATGCTTCAACTGCGCTACTCTGATTATTTGTACATGATTGTTCATTAAAAGAGGAACAAGTAGGCACAAGAACTCTTTGTAAACAGCACGCACTATTGTTAAACCTCATCTCCTTGTGATCATGATATGGCACAAAAGTTTGTTTATCCAAAATATGCAATTTCAAATCAGCAAGCTTTTCACATGTAATGCATATTCGATAAACATAAAAGTTGTCATCTACACCATAATCTCCGATCAAATTGAACTTATATGTGTAGGCATAGGAACTAACTAGTGATTTTAAACATGAAATTTCAGCAACATTCTGAATGACACTAGATAGCTCTTTAGGATCATCGAACATGATATAATATAAAGAATCACTAGGAGATATTCGAGTAAGAACTTCCTTATGAGTAATCAATTCCACATTATGTAAATTAAGCAAAGAAATTTTAGAACATGGAATTTTCATTCGCACATATGAGTTTTCACAAGTACTCACTGTTTCACAATTAATTTCAGTACCAATATTGTTACCTTTGTTGTTCTCCTCAGTTGATGTAGGTGTTGTAGGTATTAAATCATCATGATGTAACAACGGGACAGCAAGTACTTCATCTTGAACCGTGGTTATCTCCTCATCTTTAACTTCCAATGATGCCGGTTGTTGAATGTTTAATTCCTCATCTTCAATTTCAACCTGCATAATGTGAGAAACAACACTAGAAGTAGATATTAATGTGTTAGTTTCAAAATCAACCTCACTTTGTCTATCTTCTACTTCTCTCTTTTCTTTTGGTGTATCTCTCTCACTCTCAATTTGGATGTTCTCAAACTCACATATGGTGGAATCACACAGCTCACTCTTTTCAACACTCTCACTCAATTTGGCTATGTGGCTCTCATTCTCACATGGGTTTTGATGCATCTCAAGTGTTGTTTGTAGCAATGGGGCAGCAGTACATGTCTTCTTAACCGAAGGGAAAGTCCCATGCTCGGTCATCTTCTCATGTGTCACACTAGTGGAACCATAAGAGCTGAAGTATGGACATGGATTGAACCGTGATGTACGTCTCTCCATAAGTCTCTTCTCCTCCTTAATAGCACAATTCACAAGATCATGCATGCTACTAAAATATTTATGTTGAAGTGCAGCAGCGATCTTATAATTCAAGCCTTGTTTGAAATATGCCTTCTCTCTTAATTCGCTGGTGACACCGGCACGACGGAATGCATGCTTCAACTCATAATAGTAATCTTGAACAGCGTTACTCCCTTGTGTGATGCTCTCCACATGGTGAAGCAATTCCCGCTCATAATAGGTTGGCACAAATTCATTTCTCATGATCACCTTCAAATTTGACCAAGATCTAATGAATCGTTTTCCAGATAATTGTTGCCACCAACTATAAGCATAGTCTTTAAACTGCATAGTGGCTCGCATCACTTCTTGGTCTTTGGGAAGCTTCTGAAATCTAAACTCTTTCTCCAATTGCCATTCCCACTCAATATACTCCTCTGGATCTTCACTTCCATAGAACGGAAGAGACAAATTGTTGGGTTTGGAATCACACCATGAGGAACGAAATACTGAAGATTCATTCCTATTTTGTTCACACCAAGAGGATCGAATTGTTGAATATCCTGTCATGGTTAGTTATGCAACATATATATATGTGGAAATCACTCAATCTCACTATTTTCTCTCCCAAGTAAAGTTCTTACCCTTCCGAAGTGAATTAAGGCCAATAAAAACTTACACCTGGTAGAAGTGACAACAGCAACGTGATGATTAAGCGAATTCAAGAGTGTTCACTACTTGCACAACAACGGTTATATGGTGGAGCTTGGTATGAAAGTGTATATCCTAGCAATCTGAAATTCTTGATGTTGTAAAGTTAAGTAATAATCCAAGCTAGAATACTTTGCCTAAGTGCTGATCCAAAAGATTTAAGTGAAGTATATGAACGCACACGCAAAGATCAATGTGACTCGATGCAAACAAGGGAATGAGCTAACTAGAGGCAATCTGAAATTAAAGATTAGATAGCTCGTTTTGCACCAAGTACTAGGAGAGACGCTAGCCAATTGCAATGATATGAATGTAAGGGCACGAGATTGCTCAAGAGATTAAATTACACAATCTGAATTTATGGACTAAGAACTCACCCAAATTCGGCCAATGTTTTTTTTCTTTCTTTTTCTCTTCTTCTCTTTTTTTTTCAGCTGTCTTTTTTTTTAAAGGCCGAACTAGCTTTAATTGTTCCTTTGATTTTTTTGCAGGTCTCAAATATTTAGCAAAGTGTAAAATACTCAAGAGCGGCCCTAGATGCAATATTCAACAGCTAGTCTCAAAGATGAACAGGATTTTTTTGCGGTACTGTAGCAGATCGTGTACTGTAGCAATACGGTACTGTAGCGATCGTGTACTGTAGCAGATCAATTTTTTTTGAATTTTGGATTGGATACAAAGATTAAGCTACGCAAATAAACACGAATGATCAGCACCTAACCAAAGTTCTAATGGATCAAAACTTAGCAAAACTCACAAAATTAACAGATGCAAAAACTAGGGTTTGGATATTTTTTTTTGTGGCAATTTTTGGTTTTAATGGACTATAGGACAAAAGTAAATCAATCTAAAACTAAGGGTAAATAATCCTACCGAGTAAACCGCGCTCTGATACCAAGATGATACGGGGTCGCCCGATCTTCTCGACGTAGGATCAAGATACTCACGTGGAATTGATGAATCGTAGTGATCCCCCGTTGCCAATGCAAGAGTTAGCACTCTATAATTCGCCCAATCACACGTGTTGAACTTCACGACCACCGATGAAGTTCCATCGCGCTCCCAATTCCCAGCGGAAAGGTTGAACGATCTTGATTTCGATGAACTCAGCGAACTCCCAATTCCCTCATGTTGGTTCGGCCAACAGAAAGAACAAGAGTATTTTATTATCAAACGTGGTCTGTGCCCTAAAGGCTGCCAATACAAGGGTTATATAGCCCCTTGGGACGTCCATATGGTCCCCAAACCAAATACAACTCAACCCTATATGGTTTTAGATACAAACTCTTACAAAAAGGAAACTATATTTTTCACCCGTCACATTGTTTCGGTCATAACTTTTTATCCGTGACGAATTTGGAGGTGGGACTAGATCCATTGCGTAGCCCTTGAAATTATCTTTCCAACGAGTACAAGAACACCTGAATCGGACTCCGTTTGTGAAAGTTATGGCCTTTTTAGTAACTGCCTGTCAGGCTGTCCCGAACCGAGTCCGAGTTGAATCCTGAGTTGAATCCGAGTTTGAATTGGATTGAGCACGTGGGAAGTCTGAATTTGACTTGAAAATCTTATCCAAAACTTGTAGTTTAAGTCCTTGGGCTCCTCCCTTTTGCTCTCCCACTGCATGGGCTTCTTTCCACCTTGATGAGTTACATGGACTGCTTGGTTTCCTCCTTTCCATTCCCATAGGCTTTGAGCTCTTCGTTCTTGGTAGCAAATATGATCACCCTCCTTATGCTTCTCCATTGCTTTGGCCCCGGAATCATCATAATATTCAAACCTAATAATAAACAAGAATTTGGCATAAGGTAGTATATCGTTCCCACGAATAGAAAGAAAGTCATTAAGAAACAAATTCACCTGACAATATTTAATGCGGCTCAATACTTCTTTCCAGTGAAATAATGTATTTGATTGAAAAGTTCTAATCATGTTTGTGTCCGCATCAGTTAGCATGTCCACCCTTGGCTTGTTTGCGCTTCAATTGTTGTTCAGCACGTTCAGCTTGATGCACCAAGTCTTGAATGTTGTAGTAACGGACCATCTCCACCCTATCTTGCACATCCTCATTCAACCCATTAAAGAAACGTGCCATAGTAGCCTCATCATGCTCCTCTGTCCCTGTACGGATCATCAACATCTCCATCCCTTTATAATATTCATCAACACTAGAATTACCTTGACGTAGTTGTTGTAGCCGGTTGTACAAGGTCCTCGTGTAGTGTGCTGGGATAAAACGTCGCCTCAAAATATTCTTCAGTTGTGCCCAAGTATCTGGACGAGCTCCTACGTGACACAATTGGTTCCACCAAACAAGAGCATATCCAGTGAACTCAATTGTCGCCAACCGAATCTTCTTATCCTCAGTATAGTGATGGCTGTCAAAAATTTGTTCGACACGCATCTCCCAATCCAAGTACTCCTCCGGTTCAGCTTTACCATTAAATGATGGGATAGAAATTTTTATCCGCCCAATTCCATCATCCACGGCAACACGCTGAGCAAACCCGACACCACCTCTGCCACGCATGTCCCTACCACGGTCAGCACCACGGTAGTCCCGAGCATGGCGCGGTTGTGGAGCAAAACCCGCTACACCATCAAAGATCTCCTCGTGTTCGTCGTCTTCATATGGTGCACGCCGTTCGGGATATTGAGGTTCCCGTTTAGCATGCTGAAATTGTGGTGGCTGGTTGCGTATCTCCTCCGTCAAAGCATCAATTCGCGCCCCCAAATCATCAACCTTGCCTTCAAGCTTCTGGTGACAACTTAACAAGTAGTAACGTGTCACTTCAAATCCAATTCGTACCTCGGGCGGCAAAGACGACGCATATTGGGGCACCTCCCCGATTGGCTCGGCATGATTATGTCGCGCCTTGCCATCTTCAATCTTCATAGAACCCGCCATCAAGAAAAAAAATTCAGCAACCTCGTACCGTGATCAACCACGCTCTGATACCAGATGATGCGGATCCACTAGCAAGCTAGCTGAACCCCGTTGCTTTGGCCCTGATCTTTCACGATACGCCTTGTTGGATGCCCTCTCCAAGATAAGCCTTCTCCCACGCACACCGCAGCACGTGAACAAAGGGTAGAGAAACCGAAGTTTCAGCGAGTAGAATCCAACACCACAATTGGATTCAACACACCAAGAGCAATTCCTCGATGGAAATCTCAAGAACACGCCAACAATGGCCACCAAACCATGGTGATTTTCTGGTTTCTATTTCTCAAATCAAAGGCTAACTTACAATGGGGCTAAGGCCCTGGCCTTATATTGGTGCACAATGCACGGCCTTGATTACAACTCACGCACTACTTGGCCTAAGGCCGAAACAAACTCCAATACGAACTAAAAAGGAAATACCTAAACTGCTACCTCTGGATTCTCTCTTAATTTGCGATCTGACTATGAGGATTTCGTGGCTGGCACCTTGTCCATTATGTGGGGCTTTAAAATAGCTTTCCAACGAGTCCGAGAACGCCTAAATCGGACTCCGTTTGTGAAAGTTATGGACGTTTTAGTATCGGTCTTGCCAGCTGTCCCAATCCGAGTCCGAATCGGTTTCAAATCTTTATATGTTTTGTTTTCTGGTTCAAGGGGCTTCCAAATCCGTTTGGAACCTGAAAAGGAATCCTTCTCAACCTTTAGAAAGTCATGGTGTGGTCGGATTTTACCCTTACTTGCATTGCAATACTCGAACTCTTTATGTTTTGCAAGTCTCGCGCGTCTCTCCGGACAGCTCGTGCAGCATCCAATGAAATTGCCATAACTTTGTGTAGGAAGCTCCAAATCAAGTGCCGTTTGATTCGTTGGAAAATAGACTTCATTAGCTTTCCAAATATGTCTTTTGTGCACATTAGAAACCTCAGAATTGGTATTCAAAGCTTCTTGAACATTGTGCACAGAACTGCAAGCACTAACCAAAGTTGTAGTGCTACTTGGTGCCACATCAGAATCGATGGAGGACGTGCGCGTCGTCAAGAAGTTCCTACGCGTCGTGCCGCTGTGGTACCACCAGATCGCGGTGTCTATCGAGACGCTGCTTGGAAGACTCCATGCAGCGGAGGATCGAGCCGGCGTGGAGGAGATCACGGACCGTGCCGGGCAACTGCTGCTCACCGAAGAGCAGTGGGAGGCGCGCCGACGTCAGCGTCGCGGGAAGGAGCGCGCGCGCAGCGGCGACGTTTGCCACCGCGACGGTGACAGGAAGGGAGGCCGTAGCGGCGGCCATGAAGACGACGACGACGATGATGGGGGAACAGCGTCAGTTTGGGCGCAAGCAGGCACGACGCAACTCCGGCAAGGGCAGGTGCTACAACTGTGGCATCCGCGGCCACTTCTCGAGGGAGTGCACCAAGCCAAGGAAGGAGGAGGCGTGGCTCGCCGACGCCGACGAAGAGCCGGCGCTCCTGTAGTGCGGGACGCGCGGCGGAGTCGTGGTTTAGGGGGAGTTTGTTAGAATAAACCAGGCCATGTGTTCGTGGCTGTGGCGTGCGTGTGTGATGAGGGCATCCCAAACACGTATACATCTTCTCCTATTGGTGGTCTTGCACATACTGATGAGGACATCACCATTACATATACATCTTCCATTCCAAGCATGCATGAGAATAACCAAGAACCAGAGGGCCCAATGACGAGGGCAAGAGCCAAGCGTTTAAACAAACATGTGCTTTTGTTTTCTTAAGGAGTTTCCTTTAATTGATGATGAGCTTGGAATACTACCTCATGCTAGTGTTTTATGTATTCTTAGGTATGACTCATGTGAAGACTTGGGAGAGCACAAGGGAGGAGACCAAGGGCTTAAACTACAAGTTTTGGATAAGAATTTCAAGCCAAATTCGGACTGCCTAGAACTAAGAGGGGGAGTGATTCTGTTTTTGTCGTTGTGGATCGTTTTTCGAAGATGGCACACTTTATTCCGTGCCACAAGAGCGACAATGCGTCGCATATTGCTAACTTGTTTTTCAGGGAGATCGTGAGGCCACATGGCGTGCCAGGTAATATTGTGTCGGATCGCGACGTAAAGTTCATGAGCTACTTCTGGAAGACGCTTTGGGGTAAACTGGGACGAAGTTGTTATTCAGCACAACTTGTCATCCCCAAACTGATGGTCAAACCGAGGTGGTGAACCGCACACTTTCGATGCTACTCCGGACCACGATCAAGAAGAATCTGCGCGAGTGGGAGGATTGTTTGCCGCACGTGGAATTCGCTTATAATCGGGCCGTGCATTCCACTACGCAGATGTGTCCATTTGAGGTAGTTTATGGCAAAGCCCTTTACACCGCTTGATATGTTGCCGCTTCCTAGTCAACACCATACCCATACGGAGGCGTCCAAGCGAGCTGAATATGTGAAGAAACTGCATCTCAAGACAAAAGAAGCGATAGAGGGCAAGGTCAAGTACTACGCTGAAAAGGCGAACAAGAAAAGGAAGAAGATTGTTTTTCAACCAGGTGATTTGGTTTGGGTACACTACCGGAAGGATCGTTTTCCAGAACGTCGCAAGTCTAAGTTACTACCGCGTGGTGATGGGCCTTTCAGGGTGCTTGCGAAGATCAACGACAATGCCTACATGATAGAGCTTTCCGGCGATGACTATGGCGTGAGCTCTACGTTCAATGTCGCTGATTTATCACCTTTCTTTGGAGGTGACGATCCAGCGTCGAGGACGACGCCTTTTCAAGAGGGGGAGGATGATGTGGGCATCCCAAACACTTATACATCTTCTCCTGTTGGTGGTCTTGCACATACTGATGAGGACATCCCTATTACACATACATCTTCCGTTCCAAGCATGCATGAGAATAACTAAGAACCAGAGGGCCCAATGACGAGGGCAAGAGCCAAGCGTTTAAACAAACATGTGCTTTTGTTTTCTTAAGGAGATTCCTTTAGTTGATGATGAGCTTGGAATACTACGTCATGCTAGTGTTTTATGTATTCTTAGGTATGACTCATGTGAAGACTTGGGAGAGCACAAGGGACGAGACCAAGGGCTTAAACTACAAGTTTTGAATAAGAATTTCAAGCCAAATTCGGACTGCCTAGAACTAAGAGGGGGGAGTGATTCTGTTTTTGTCGTTGTGGATCGTTTTTCGAAGATGGCACACTTTATTCCGTGCCACAAGAGCGACAATGCGTCGCACATTGCTAACTTAGTTTTTCAGGGAGATCGTAATGCCACATGGCGTGCCACGTAATATTGTGTCGGATCGCGACGTAAAGTTCATGAGCTACTTCTGGAAGACGCTTTGGGGTAAACTGGGGACGAAGTTGTTATTCAGCACAACTTGTCATCCCCAAACTGATGGGCAAACCGAGGTGGTGAACCGCACACTTTCGATGCTACTCCGGACCACGATCAAGAAGAATCTGCGCGAGTGGGAGGATTGTTTGCCGCACATGGAATTCGCTTATAATCGGGCCGTGCATTCCACTATGCAGATGTGTCCATTTGAGGTAGTTTATGGTTTCAAGCCCTTTACACCGCTTGATTTGTTGCCGCTTCCTAGTCAACACCATACCCATATGGAGGCGTCCAAGCGAGCTGAATATGTGAAGAAATTGCATCTCAAGACAAAAGAAGCGATAGAGCGCAAGGTCAAGTACTACGCTGAAAAGGCGAACAAGAAAAGGAAGAAGATTGTTTTTCAACCAGGTGATTTGGTTTGGGTACACTACCGGAAGGATCGTTTTCCAGAACATCGCAAGTCTAAGTTACTACCGCGTGGTGATGGGCCTTTCACGGTGCTTGCGAAGATCAACGACAATGCCTACAAGATAGAGCTTTCCGGCGATGACTATGGCGTGAGCTCTACGTTCAATGTCGCTGATTTATAACCATTCTTTGGTGGTGACGATCCAGCGTCGAGGACGACGCCTTTTCAAGAGGGGGAGGATGATGAGGGCATCCCAAGCACTTATACATCTTCTCCTATTGGTGGTCTTGCACATACTGATGCGGACATCCCTATTACATATACATCTTCCATTCCAAGCATGCATGAGAATAACCAAGAACCAGAGGGCCCAATGACGAGGGCAAGAGCCAAGCGTTTAAACAAACATGTGCTTTTGTTTTCTTAAGGAGATTTCTTTAATTGATGATGAGCTTGGAATACTACCTCATGCTAGTGTTTTATGTATTCTTAGGTATGACTCATGTGAAGACTTGGGAGAGCACAAGGGAGGAGACCAAGGGCTTAAACTACAAGTTTTGGATAAGAATTTCAAGCCAAATTCGGACTGCCTAGAACTAAGAGGGGGAGTGATTCTGTTTTTGTCGTTGTGGATCGTTTTTCGAAGATGGCACACTTTATTCCGTGCCACAAGAGCGACAATGCGTCGCACATTGCTAACTTTGTTTTTCAGGGAGATCGTGAGGCCACATGGCGTGCCACGTAATATTGTGTCGGATCGCGACGTAAAGTTCATGAGCTACTTCTGGAAGACGCTTTGGGGTAAACTGGGGCCGAAGTTGTTATTCAGCACAACTTGTCATCCCCAAACTGATGGTCAACCGAGGTGGTGAACCGCACACTTTCGATGCTACTCCGGACCATGATCAAGAAGAATCTGCGCGAGTGGGAGGATTGTTTGCCGCACGTGGAATTCGCTTATAATCTGGCCGTGCATTCCACTACGCAGATGTGTCCATTTGAGGTAGTTTATGGTTTCAAGCCCTTTACACCGCTTGATTTGTTGCCGCTTCCTAGTCAACACCATACCCATATGGAGGCGTCCAAGCGAGCTGAATATGTGAAGAAACTGCATCTCAAGACAAAAGAAGCGATAGAGCGCAAGGTCAAGTACTACGCTGAAAAGGCGAACAAGAAAAGGAAGAAGATTGTTTTTCAACCAGGTGATTTGGTTTGGGTACACTACCGGAAGGATCGTTTTCCAGAACGTCGCAAGTCTAAGTTACTACCGCGTGGTGATAGGCATTTCAGGGTGCTTGCGAAGATCAACGACAATGCCTACGAGATAGAGGTTTCCGGCGATGACTATGGCGTGAGCTCTACGTTCAATGTCGCTGATTTATCACCTTTCTTTGGTGGTGACGATCCAGCGTCGAGGACGACGCCTTTTCAAGAGGGGGAGGATGATGTGGGCATCCCAAACACTTATACATCTTCTCCTATTGGTGGTCTTGCACATACTAATGAGGACATCCCTATTACATATACATCTTCCATTCCAAGCATGCATGAGAATAACCAAGAACCAGAGGGCCCAATGACGAGGGCAAGAGCCAAGCGTTTAAACAAACATGTGCTTTTGTTTTCTTATGGAGATTCCTTTAATTGATGATGAGCTTGGAATACTACCTCATGCTAGTGTTTTATGTTTTCTTAGGTATGACTCATGTGAATACTTGGGACAGCGCAAGGGACGAGACCAAGGGCTTAAACTACAAGTTTTGGATAAGAATTTCAAGCCAAATTCGGACTGCCTAGAACTAAGAGGGCGGGGTGATTCTGTGTTTGTCGTTGTGGATCGTTTTTCGAAGATGGCACACTTTATTCCGTGCCACAAGAGCGACAATGCGTCGCACATTGCTAACTTGTTTTTCAGGGAGATCGTGAGGCCACATGGCGTGCCACGTAATATTGTGTCGGATCGCGACGTAAAGTTCATGAGCTACTTCTGGAAGACGCTTTGGGGTAAACTGGGGACGAAGTTGTTATTCAGCACAACTTGTCATCCCCAAACTGACGGGCAAACCGAGGTGCTGAACCGCACACTTTCGATGCTACTCCGGACCACGATCAAGAAGAATCTGCGCGAGTGGGAGGATTGTTTGCCGCATGTGGAATACGCTTATAATCGGGCCGTGCATTCCACTACGCATATGTGTCCATTTGAGGTAGTTTATGGTTTCAAGCCCTTTACACCGCTTGATTTGTTGCCGCTTCCTAGTCAACACCATACCCATATGGAGGCGTCCAAGCGAGCTGAATATGTGAAGAAATTGCATCTCAAGACAAAAGAATCGATAGAGCGCAAGGTCAAGTACTACGCTGAAAAGGCGAACAAGAAAAGGAAGAAGATTGTTTTTCAACCAGGTGATTTGGTTTGGGTACACTACCGGAAGGATCGTTTTCCAGAACGTCGCAAGTCTAAGTTACTACCGCGTGGTGATGGGCCTTTCACGGTGCTTGCGAAGATCAACGACAATGCCTACAAGATTGAGCTTTCCGGCGATGACTATGGCGTGAGCTCTACGTTCAATGTCGCTGATTTATCACCTTTCTTTGGTGGTGACGATCCAGCGTCGAGGACGACGCCTTTTCAAGAGGGGGAAGATGATGAGGGCATCCCAAACCCTCATACATCTTCTCCTATTGGTGGTCTTGCACATACTGAAGAGGACATCCCTATTACATATACATCTTCCATTCCAAGCATGCATGAGAATAACCAAGAACCAGAGGGCCCAATGACGAGGGCAAGAGCCAAGCGTTTAAACAAACATGTGCTTTTGTTTTCTTAAGGAGATTCCTTTAGTTGATGATGAGCTTGGAATACTACCTCATGGTAGTGTTTTATGTATTCTTAGGTATGACTCATGTGAAGACTTGGGAGAACACAAGGGAGGAGACCAAAGGCTTAAACTACTAGTTTTGGATAAGAATTTCGAGCCAAATTCGGACTGCCTAGAACTAAGAGGGTGGAGTGATTTTGTTTTTGTCGTTGTGGATCGTTTTTCGAAGATGGCACACTTTATTCCGTGCCACGAGAGCGACAATGCGTCGCATATTGCTAACTTGTTTTTCAGGGAGATCGTGAGGCCACATGGCGTGCCACGTAATATTGTGTCGGATCGCGACGTAAAGTTCATGAGCTACTTCTGGAAGACGCTTTGGGGTAAACTGGGGACGAAGTTGTTATTCAGCACAACTTGTCATCCCCAAACTGATGGTCAAACCGAGGTGGTGAACCGCACACTTTCGATGCTACTCCGTACCACGATCAAGAAGAATCTGCGCGAGTGGGAGGATTGTTTGCCGCACGTGGAATTCGCTTATAATCGGGCCGTGCATTCCACTACGCAGATGTGTCCATTTGAGGTAGTTTATGGTTTCAAGCCCTTTACACCGCTTGATTTGTTGCCACTTCCTAGTCAACACCATACCCATGCGGAGGCGTCCAAGCGAGCTGAATATGTGAAGAAATTGCATCTCAAGACAAAAGAAGCGATAGAGCGCAAGGTCAAGTACTACGCTGAAAAGGCGAACAAGAAAAGGAAGAAGATTGTTTTTCAACCAGGTGATTTGGTTTGGGTACACTACCGGAAGGATCGTTTTCCAGAACGTCGCAAGTCTAAGTTACTACCGCGTGGTGACGGGCCTTTCACGGTGCTTGCGAAGATCAACGACAATGCCTACAAGATAGAGCTTTCCGGCGATGACTATGGCGTGAGCTCTACGTTCAATGTCGCTGATTTATCACCTTTCTTTGGTGGTGACGATCCAGCGTCGAGGACGACGCCTTTTCAAGAGGGGGAGGATGATGTGGGCATCCCGAACACTTATACATCTTCTCCTGTTGGTGGTCTTGCACATACTGATGAGGACATCCCTATTACATATACATCTTCCATTCCAAGCATGCATGAGAATAACCAAGAACCAGAGGGCCCAATGACGAGGGCAAGAGCCAAGCGTTTAAACAAACATGTGCTTTTGTTTTCTTATGGAGTTTCCTTTAATTGATGATGAGCTTGGAATACTACCTCATGCTAGTGTTTTATGTATTCTTAGGTATGACTCATGTGAAGACTTGGGAGAGCACAAGGGAGGAGACCAAGGGCTTAAACTACAAGTTTTGGATAAGAATTTCAAGCCAAATTCGGACTGCCTAGAACTAAGAGGGGGGAGTGATTCTGTTTTTGTCGTTGTGGATCGTTTTTCGAAGATGGCACACTTTATTCCGTGCCACAAGACCGACAATGCGTCGCACATTGCTAACTTGTTTTTCAGGGAGATCGTGAGGCCACGTGGCGTGCCACGTAATATTGTGTCGGATCGCGACGTAAAGTTCATGAGCTACTTCTGGAAGACGCTTTGGGGTAAACTGGGGACGAAGTTGTTATTCAGCACAACTTGTCATCCCCAAACTGATGGGCAAACCGAGGTGGTGAACCGCACACTTTCGATGCTACTCCGGACCACGATCAAGAAGAATCTGCGCGAGTGGGAGGATTGTTTGCCGCACGTGGAATTCGCTTATAATCGGGCCGTGCATTCCACTACGCAGATGTGTCCATTTGAGGTAGTTTATGGCAAAGCCCTTTACACAGCTTGATATGTTGCCGCTTCCTAGTCAACACCATACCCATACGGAGGCGTCCAAGCGAGCTGAATATGTGAAAAAACTGCATCTCAAGACAAAAGAAGCGATAGAGGGCAAGGTCAAGTACTACGCTGAAAAGGCGAACAAGAAAAGGAAGAAGATTGTTTTTCAACCAGGTGATTTGGTTTGGGTACACTACCGGAAGGATCGTTTTCCAGAACGTCGCAAGTCTAAGTTACTACCGCGTGGTGATGGGCCTTTCAGGGTGCTTGCGAAGATCAACGACAATGCCTACGAGATAGAGGTTTCCGGCGATGACTATGGCGTGAGCTCTACGTTCAATGTCGCTGATTTATCACCTTTCTTTGGTGGTGACGATCCAGCGTCGAGGACGACGCCTTTTCAAGAGGGGGAGGATGATGAGGGCATCCCAAACCCTCATACATCTTCTCCTATTGGTGGTCTTGCACATACTGAAGAGGACATCCCTATTACATATACATCTTCCATTCCAAGCATGCATGAGAATAACCAAGAACCAGAGGGCCCAATGACGAGGGCAAGAGCCAAGCGTTTAAACAAACATGTGCTTTTGTTTTCTTAAGGAGATTCCTTTAGTTGATGATGAGCTTGGAATACTACCTCATGGTAGTGTTTTATGTATTCTTACGTATGACTCATGTGAAGACTTGGGAGAACACAAGGGAGGAGACCAAGGGCTTAAACTACTAGTTTTGGATAAGAATTTCGAGCCAAATTCGGACTGCCTAGAACTAAGAGGGTGGAGTGATTTTGTTTTTGTCGTTGTGGATCGTTTTTCGAAGATGGCACACTTTATTCCGTGCCACGAGAGCGACAATGCGTCGCATATTGCTAACTTGTTTTTCAGGGAGATCGTGAGGCCACATGGCGTGCCACGTAATATTGTGTCGGATCGCGACGTAAATTTCATGAGCTACTTCTGGAAGACGCTTTGGGGTAAACTGGGGACGAAGTTGTTATTCAGCACAACTTGTCATCCCCAAACTGATGGTCAAACCGAGGTGGTGAACCGCACACTTTCGATGCTACTCCGTACCACGATCAAGAAGAATCTGCGCGAGTGGGTGGATTGTTTGCCGCACGTGGAATTCGCTTATAATCGGGCCGTGCATTCCACTACGCAGATGTGTCCATTTGAGGTAGTTTATGGTTTCAAGCCCTTTACACTGCTTGATTTGTTGCCACTTCCTAGTCAACACCATACCCATGCGGAGGCGTCCAAGCGAGCTGAATATGTGAAGAAATTGCATCTCAAGACAAAAGAAGCGATAGAGCGCAAGGTCAAGTACTACGCTGAAAAGGCGAACAAGAAAAGGAAGAAGATTGTTTTTCAACCAGGTGATTTGGTTTGGGTACACTACCGGAAGGATCGTTTTCCAGAACGTCGCAAGTCTAAGTTACTACCGCGTGGTGACGGGCCTTTCACGGTGCTTGCGAAGATCAACGACAATGCCTACAAGATAGAGCTTTCCGGCGATGACTATGGCGTGAGCTCTACGTTCAATGTCGCTGATTTATCACCTTTCTTTGGTGGTGACGATCCAGCGTCGAGGACGACGCCTTTTCAAGAGGGGGAGGATGATGTGGGCATCCCGAACACTTATACATCTTCTCCTGTTGGTGGTCTTGCACATACTGATGAGGACATCCCTATTACATATACATCTTCCATTCCAAGCATGCATGAGAATAACCAAGAACCAGAGGGCCCAATGACGAGGGCAAGAGCCAAGCGTTTAAACAAACATGTGCTTTTGTTTTCTTATGGAGTTTCCTTTAATTGATGATGAGCTTGGAATACTACCTCATGCTAGTGTTTTATGTATTCTTAGGTATGACTCATGTGAAGACTTGGGAGAGCACAAGGGAGGAGACCAAGGGCTTAAACTACAAGTTTTGGATAAGAATTTCAAGCCAAATTCGGACTGCCTAGAACTAAGAGGGGGGAGTGATTCTGTTTTTGTCGTTGTGGATCGTTTTTCGAAGATGGCACACTTTATTCCGTGCCACAAGAGCGACAATGCGTCGCACATTGCTAACTTGTTTTTCAGGGAGATCGTGAGGCCACGTGGCGTGCCACGTAATATTGTGTCGGATCGCGACGTAAAGTTCATGAGCTACTTCTGGAAGACGCTTTGGGGTAAACTGGGGACGAAGTTGTTATTCAGCACAACTTGTCATCCCCAAACTGATGGGCAAACCGAGGTGGTGAACCGCACACTTTCGATGCTACTCCGGACCACGATCAAGAAGAATCTGCGCGAGTGGGAGGATTGTTTGCCGCACGTGGAATTCGCTTATTATCGGGCCGTGCATTCCACTACGCAGATGTGTCCATTTGAGGTAGTTTATGGGGAAGCCCTTTACACCGCTTGATTTGTTGCCGCTTCCTAGTCAACACCATACCCATACGGAGGCGTCCAAGCGAGCTGAATATGTGAAGAAACTGCATCTCAAGACAAAAGAAGCGATAGAGCGCAAGGTCAAGTACTACGCTGAAAAGGCGAACAAGAAAAGGAAGAAGATTGTTTTTCAACCAGGTGATTTGGTTTGGGTACACTACCGGAAGGATCGTTTTCCAGAACGTCGCAAGTCTAAGTTACTACCGCGTGGTGATGGGCCTTTCAGGTTGCTTGCGAAGATCAACGACAATGCCTACATGATAGAGCTTTCCGGCGATGACTATGGCGTGAGCTCTACGTTCAATGTCGCTGATTTATCACCTTTCTTTGGTGGTGACGATCCAGCGTCGAGGACGACGCCTTTTCAAGAGGGGGAGGATGATGTGGGCATCCCAAACACTTATACATCTTCTCCTGTTGGTGGTCTTGCACATACTGATGAGGACATCCCTATTACATATACATCGTCCATTCCAAGCATGCATGAGAATAACCAAGAACCAGAGGGCCCAATGACGAGGGCAAGAGCCAAGCGTTTAAACAAACATGTGCTTTTGTTTTCTTAAGGAGATTCCTTTAGTTGATGATGAGCTTGGAATACTACCTCATGGTAGTGTTTTATGTATTCTTAGGTATGACTCATGTGAAGACTTGGGAGAACACAAGGGAGGAGACCAAGGGCTTAAACTACAAGTTTTGGATAAGAATTTCAAGCCAAATTCGGACTGCCTAGAACTAAGAGGGGGGAGTGATTTTGTTTTTGTCGTTGTGGATCGTTTTTCGAAGATGGCACACTTTATTCCGTGCCACAAGACCGACAATGCGTCGCACATTGCTAACTTGTTTTTCAGGGAGATCGTGAGGCAACATGGTGTGCCACGTAATATTGTGTCGGATCGCGACGTAAAGTTCATGAGCTACTTCTGGTAGACGCTTTGCGGTAAACTGGGGACGAAGTTGTTATTCAGCACAACTTGTCATCCCCAAACTGATGGTCAAACCGAGGTGGTGAACCGCACACTTTCGATGCTACTCCGGACCACGATCAAGAAGAATCTGCGCGTGTGGGAGGATTGTTTGCCGCACGTGGAATTCGCTTATAATCGGGCCGTGCATTCCACTACGCAGATGTGTCCATTTGAGGTAGTTTATGGTGAAGCCCTTTACACCGCTTGATTTGTTGGCGCTTCCTAGTCAACACCATACCCATACGGAGGCGTCCAAGCGAGCTGAATATGTGAAGAAACTGCATCTCAAGACAAAAGAAGCGATAGAGCGCAAGGTCAAGTACTACGCTGAAAAGGCGAACAAGAAAAGGAAGAAGATTGTTTTTCAACCAGGTGATTTGGTTTGGGTACACTACCGGAAGGATCGTTTTCCAGAACGTCGCAAGTCTAAGTTACTACCGCGTGGTGATGGGCCTTTCAGGGTGCTTGCAAAGATCAACGACAATGCCTACATGATAGAGCTTTCCGGCGATGACTATGGCGTGAGCTCTACGTTCAATGTCGCTGATTTATCACCTTTCTTTGGTGGTGACGATCCAGCGTCGAGGACGACGCCTTTTCAAGAGGGGAGGATGATGTGGGCATCCCAAACACTTATACATCTTCTCCTGTTGGTGGTCTTGCACATACTGATGAGGACATCCCTATTACATATACATCTTCCATTCCAAGCATGCATGAGAATAACCAAGAACCAGAGGGCCCAATGACGAGGGCAAAAGCCAAGCGTTTAAACAAACATGTGCTTTTGTTTTCTTATGGAGATTCCTTTAATTGATGATGAGCTTGGAATACTACCTCATGCTAGTGTTTTATGTATTCTTAGGTATGACTCATGTGAAGACTTGGGAGAGCACAAGGGAGGAGACCAAGGGCTTAAACTACAAGTTTTGGATAAGAATTTCAAGCCAAATTCGGACTGCCTAGAACTAAGAGGGGGGAGTGATTCTGTTTTTGTCGTTGTGGATCGTTTTTCGAAGATGGCACACTTTATTCCGTGCCACAAGAGCGACAATGCGTCGCATATTACTAACTTGTTTTTCAGGGAGATCGTGAGGCCACATGGCGTGCCACGTAATATTGTGTCGGATCGCGACGTAAAGTTCATGAGCTACTTCTGGAAGACGCTTTGGGGTAAACAGGGGACGAAGTTGTTATTCAGCACAACTTGTCATCCCCAAACTGATGGTCAAACCGAGGTGGTGAACCGTACACTTTCGATGTTACTCCGGACCACGATCAAGAAGAATCTGCGCGAGTGGGAGGATTGTTTGCCGCACGTGGAATTCGCTTATAATCGGGCCGTGCATTCCACTACGCAGATGTGTCCATTTGAGGTAGTTTATGGTTTCAAGCCCTTTACACCGCTTGATTTGTTGCCGCTTCCTAGTCAACACCATACCCATACGGAGGCGTCCAAGCGAGCTGAATATGTGAAGAAACTACATCTCAAGACAAAAGAAGCGATAGAGGGCAAGGTCAAGTACTACGCTGAAAAGGCGAACAAGATAAGGAAGAAGATTGTTTTTCAACTAGGTGATTTGGTTTGGGTACACTACCGGAACGATCGTTTTCCAGAACGTCGCAAGTCTAAGTTACTACCGCGTGGTGATGGGCCTTTCAGGGTGCTTGCGAAGATCAACGACAATGCCTACAAGATAGAGCTTTCCGGCGATGACTATGGCGTGAGCTCTACGTTCAATGTCGCTGATTTATCACCTTTCTTTGGTGCTGACGATCCAGCGTCGAGGACGACGCCTTTTCAAGAGGGGGAGGATGATGAGGGCATCCCAAACACTTATACATCTTCTCCTATTGGTGGTCTTGCACATACTGATGAGGACATCCCTATTACATATACATCTTCCATTCCAAGCATGCATGAGAATAACCAAGAACCAGAGGGCCCAATGACGAGGGCAAGAGCCAAGCGTTTAAACAACATGTGCTTTTGTTTTCTTAAGGAGATTCCTTTAATTGATGATGAGCTTGGAATAGTACCTCATGCTAGTGTTTTATGTATTCTTAGGTATGACTCATGTGAAGACTTGGGAGAGCACAAGGGAGGAGACCAAGGGCTTAAACTACAAGTTTTGGAAAAGAATTTCGTGCCAAATTCGGACTGCCTAGAACTAAGAGGGGGGAGTGATTCTGTTTTTGTCGTTGTGGATCGTTTTTCGAAGATGGCACACTTTATTCCGTGCCACAAGACCGACAATGCGTCGCACATTGCTAACTTGTTTTTCAGGGAGATCGTGAGGCAACATGGTGTGCCACGTAATATTGTGTCGGATCGCGACGTAAAGTTCATGAGCTACTTCTGGAAGACGCTTTGGGGTAAACTGGGGACGAAGTTGTTATTCAGCACAACTTGTCATCCCCAAACTGATGGGCAAACCGAGGTGGTGAACCGCACACTTTCGATGCTACTCCGGACCACGATCAAGAAGAATCTGCGTGAGTGGGAGGATTGTTTGCCGCACGTGGAATTCGCTTATAATCGGGCCATGCATTCCACTACGCAGATGTGTCCATTTGAGGTAGTTTATGGTGAAGCCCTTTACACCGCTTGATTTGTTGCCGCTTCCTAGTCAACACCATACGCATACGGAGGCGTCCAAGCGAGCTGAATATGTGAAGAAACTGCATCTCAAGACAAAAGAAGCGATAGAGCGCAAGGTCAAGTACTACGCTGAAAATGCGAACAAGAAAAGGAAGAAGATTGTTTTTCAACCAGGTGATTTGGTTTGGGTACACTACCGGAAGGATCGTTTTCCAGAACGTCGCAAGTCTAAGTTACTAGCGCGTGGTGATGGGCCTTTCAGGGTGCTTGCGAAGATCAACGACAATGCCTACATGATAGAGCTTTCCGGCGATGACTATGGCGTGAGCTCTACGTTCAATGTCGCTGATTTATCACCTTTCTTTGGTGGTGACGATCCAGCGTCGAGGACGACACCTTTTCAAGAGGGGGAGGATGATGTGGGCATCCCAAACACTTATACATCTTCTCCTCTTGGTGGTCTTGCACATACTGATGAGGACATCCCTATTACATATACATCTTCCGTTCCAAGCATGCATGAGAATAACCAAGAACCAGAGGGCCCAATGACGAGGGCAAGAGCCAAGCGTTTAAACAAACATGTGCTTTCGTTTTCTTAAGGAGATTCCTTTAGTTGATGATGAGCTTGGAATACTACCTCATGGTAGTGTTTTATGTATTCTTAGGTATGACTCATGTGAAGACTTGGGAGAGCACAAGGGAGGAGACCAATGGCTTAAACTACAAGTTTTGGATAAGAATTTCAAGCCAAATTCGGACTGCCTAGAACTAAGAGGGGGGAGTGATTCTGTTTTTGTCGTTGTGGATCGTTTTTCGAAGATGGCACACTTTATTCCGTGCCACAAGAGCGACAATGCGTCGCACATTGCTAACTTGTTTTTCTGGGAGATCGTGAGGCCACATGGCGTGCCACGTAATTTTGTGTCGGATCGCGACGTAAAGTTCATGAGCTACTTCTGGAAGACGCTTTGGGGTAAACTGGGGACGAAGTTGTTATTCAGCACAACTTGTCATCCCCAAACTGATGGGCAAGCCGAGGTGGTGAACCGCACACTTTCGATGCTACTCCGGACCACGATCAAGAAGAATGTGCTCGAGTGGGAGGATTGTTTGCCGCACGTGGAATTCGCTTATAATCGGGCCGTGCATTCCACTACGCAGATGTGTCCATTTGAGGTAGTTTATGGTGAAGCCCTTTACACCGCTTGATTTGTTGCCGCTTCCTAGTCAACACCATACGCATACGGAGGCGTCCAAGCGAGCTGAATATGTGAAGAAACTGCATCTCAAGACAAAAGAAGCGATAGAGCGCAAGGTCAAGTACTACGCTGAAAATGCGAACAAGAAAAGGAAGAAGATTGTTTTTCAACCAGGTGATTTGGTGTGGGTACACTTCCGGAAGGATCGTTTTCCAGAACGTCGCAATTCTAAGTTACTAGCGCGTGGTGATGGGCCTTTCAGGGTGCTTGCGAAGATCAACGACAATGCCTACATGATAGAGCTTTCCGGCGATGACTATGGCGTGAGCTCTACGTTCAATGTCGCTGATTTATCACCTTTCTTTGGTGGTGACGATCCAGCGTCGAGGACGACGCCTTTTCAAGAGGGGGAGGATGATGTGGGCATCCCAAACACTTATACATCTTCTCCTGTTGGTGGTCTTGCACATACTGATGAGGACATCCCTATTACATATACATCTTCTATTCCAAGCATGCATGAGAATAACCAAGAACCAGAGGGCCCAATGACGAGGGCAAGAGCCAAGCGTTTAAACAAACATGTGCTTTTGTTTTCTTAAGGAGATTCCTTTAATTGATGATGAGCTTGGAATACTACCTCATGCTAGTGTTTTATGTATTCTTAGGTATGACTCATGTGAAGACTTGGGAGAGCACAAGGGAGGAGACCAAGGGCTTAAACGAATTTTTTGTACGGATAACCTTTTTTTTATTCAGAAATACAGAAATATACCCGCGGTTTCATTTTTTACAAAAATAGCCTCGAGTCGCCCAATGGGGAAGCGACTCGAGAATTTCGCCCACCCGAAAAGCGACATTTAAGGAATCTGCGAACCGTTGGGCGAATCAGCGCTGTCGCCTGTACGTTGGGCAACTTAATATAAGTCGATGTACGGTTGGGCGACTGCAATGCATCCATCTGCTGCACAATGTACTCATTATACTCTCCTTCATCGGCTTGCCCAGTTGGCTCTCTATGGCTTGACGGCTGTAACTCTCCTTCATGTACCGCATCGGCTTCATGACGAGCAACTTCATCATGTCCGCCAACATGCGGCCCGCCCGAGCTGCTAGCACCTCCCACAACAACGGCTGTTGCACGAGCTTCCTCAGCTGCTTGTACTGAGCACGGTTGCACAAGCAGCACGACACAGGGGGGGTTAAGGCGGCCTGCCAGCCGGCTCCCACTACCAACCTCCTTTTTCACTCATTGAGCAAACCCATTCAGCGCACAGAGAAGAGGAAGATGGAAAAGAAACAAGGGGGAGAAGAGAGGAAGGAGGGGAAGAAGAGGAGAAGGAGAGGAGGAGGGGAAGAAGAAGAGGAATTTGGATCCAGGTATTTTTTTTGGATTATGTTGTATTTGCATTATTATTTATATGAAATGTTGGTGTTAATAAAAATTATAGATGTAGAATAATTAGTACCGTGTTAGTATGGAAATATTATTGTAGAAAATGTTTGGTATGCAATTTGTAGTATGGTATAGGAAGTTTAGTATTGTGCGATATTATTTGACATGTCGCAAAATTGAAATATATATGCAGGCCGACATCATCAATGTCCACTACATTGAGAGTGTATTACGGAGCTGGAACCATTCGTGAAGGTCCGAATGGTGTGGATTTGAGCGATTTTCCGCAAGTCACTCTCGTACTTCCGGATGACGAGAATGCTCGAATGGGAGATGTGCAACTTTGGCTGACCCAGAGTTTTTCGTTGAACCCCGAGGTGTACAGCGTCGTCGTGCAAGGGCTTTGGAGCCGGTCTCCCACGGACATCAGATGGGAGTTGAAGACATTAGTGCGCTCTGCCACATGGAAGGCTTTGTGCTAGGGTGTCGGCGTCGTGGATACGAGTGTGTGCTGCTTGTGCAACCGTGCTCAGCACAAGCAGCTGAGGAAGCTCGTGCAACAGCCGTTGTTGTGGGAGGTGCTAGCAGCTCGGGCGGGCCGCATGTTGGCGGACATGATGAAGTTACTCGTCATGAAGCCGATGCGGTACATGAAGGAGAGTTACAGCTGTCAAGCCATAGAGAGCCAACTGGGCAAGCTGATGAAGGAGAGTATAATGAGTACATTGTGCAGCAGATGGACTCTGATGACGAGAGGGCATGGGATGAAGAGGAAGCTGTAGAGGACGACGACGAGGACAGTTCCGATGAGGATGAAGTTCCTATCCCCCAGGAATGGAACCGGTTTAATGCGGAGGGTCTTTCCGCACATGATGAGCATGAATCACAATGGGAGTACCATGAGACAGAGGTTCGGTTGCATGCTATGTTTGCTAACAAGGAAGCGCTGCAGGATGCCATCAAGCTTTGGGCCCTTTCAATGCAGCGGACATTTCGCGTCGTCAAATCAAGCCAGGAGCAGTACACTGTGACGTGCGAGCAGACTGGTTGCCCTTGGCGGGTGCACGCCCGTAAACCTAAGTATGAGACTCATTGGATTGTGTCCAAGGTTGAGCCGCACTCCTGCATTCTAAACACACACTGTCTTGTCCAGACATCGTAACCTGACGTACGGATTTATTGCCAATGTCATGTATGGGGAGATAGTGCAGAAGAAGGACATGGCAGCCACGCATATTGTGGTAGCTATTGAGAATAAATTCAAGTATAAGATTAGCTACGCGAAGGCGTGGCGGGCCAAGCAGAAGGCGTTGGAAAAACGTTTTGGCACTTTCGAGGCGGCGTACAACAACCTTCCTCGTATGCTCAATGTCCTGCAGGAAAGGAACCCGGGCACATACATCGCCCTCCACGAGAAGCCGTTCATTAGTCCGCCAGGGTATGCGGTGTTGCAGAGAGCAATGTTTGCATTTGGTGCTAGCATCGAAGCATTCAGACACATGCTGCCAGTGATCTCAATTGACGGGACCTTCTTGACAGGCAAATACAAGGGGCAGATCCTGACGGCCATAGGCGTTGACGGTAACAATCAAATATTACCGCTGGCCATTGCATTTGTGGAGAGTGAGAATTACGAGAGCTGGCTGTGGTTTCTCAGACATGTGAGGGCTGGGGTTGTAGCCACTCGGCCTGGTGTGTGCGTAATCCATGATCGCCACGCCGGTATTATCAAGGCAATAAGAAAACTTCAAGAAGACCCCGAGGAGCCCTTTCCTTGGCCGGACATGAGGAACCGGTGGTGCAGTCGTCACTTAGCGGCAAACTTTTTCAAACAATTCCCTAAACAATCTTTGATGAAGCTATTCAAGAGGCTGGCTAGGCAGAACCAACAGAGGAAATTTGATGCTTTGTGGAGGTTGTTGGATGAGCACACTAGGAAGAACGTCGAAGAGAGGAGCAAGGAGCCGGTCACTCCTGGGGCGGCACAACCACAATGCTTGCCGCCAATCGATGCGCCTAACCCAAGTGGTCCAAGAAGAAGGAGCTCACGAAACATTAGGTGCTTCGCGCAGTGGATCGAGGGGGAACCGTTGGAGAAGTGGTCGCTGTTGCACGACACGGATGGCGCAAGGTACGGAATAATGACAACTAACCTTGCCGAGGTGTACAATTGGGTTCTAAGGGGTCTCCGTTCTCAGCCCCTTGTCGCCATCGTGGAAGGTGTTCTTCACAGCACAATCCGGTACTTCAGGGAGAGGCACGCGAGTGCCGCACTTCATGCGGCCAATCCCGGAGCTCTGTATTCGGCAAAAATTACTGCTTACATGGAGATGAAGGCACAAAAGGGTCAGTTGCACACAGTGCAGGTCATAGGCAACAGGGAGCATCGTTTTGAGGTGATACTCCGTGATAGAGCCGGATTTGGGACGGCTCGTTCACTTGTTACCCACGAGGTATGTCTTGCAGATCATGGAAATGAACCTAGCTGCACGTGCAACAAGCTTAAGTTGTTACACAAACCATGCTCTCATGTCCTCGCTGCATGCGGGACCGTGGGTATGGATCCTTCGAACTTCATGTCCGAGTTCTTCTTTAAGGGGAGGGTACTGCAGGCTTGGTGTGGGGAGCTCCGAGGGTTCAGGGTGGTGGGAAACTTCGCCACTTTGGACATTGCATCGAGGACCTGGGTTCCGGATGTTAACATGTTGAAGGGTGGAAAGGGTCGGCGACAGAGCCGACGTATTAGGAATGACATGGATGAATCACAAGCTGGAACACCGGGTGCATGTTGTGGTCGATGCGGTCAGGAGGGGCACACAGCTAGACGATGCAATGCATGTCCTGATCAGTAGTTACATGACTTTTCTGTAATGTAGTTGGTTATGTACTTATTTAGTACATGTATTTGCTGTTTGTTAAAATGAGATACTTTTGTGGCTCGTGCACAAGACAATCAATTCATGACATGCTTAACAACATTGCACATTATTTCGATCGACCCTCGTACATACTACGGTACAACCATACACATGGTTGCTTATATGCCAAATGAGCCTCGTGGCACCCACATGGAGAACTGCTGAAGTGGACGCCTCGGACGGGGCTGGCCATCGTGGTAGTGGCACGCACATATGCAACTTGGGTTTGCACAGCAACATGTCGGATCGTACGAGCTTCCTATGTTGACAACCTCCTCGTTTCCCCTCTCGCGTTGCATCTGTTGGCGGAGCTCATTGTTCTCCTCATTGAGAGTCTCCATTCGGTACTCCAAGTCCATTATTCGGTCCCATAAAGTACCCACATAACGGTCAATATACCGTTCATGAGGAGGGTCGATCCAGCGGGAGAAGTCGCATTTCGCCATCTGCGAAAAAGGACAGTAAACATGGAGGGTCCATAAGCAATAAAAAAATGTACTATTAGTAATTTGTACCCCGGAGCGTGGGCATCGGAAGAAACGGCGCCTGCCATCGTTCGGCCCTTCCAGGACCTGCACGACCACGTACTCATTGTGTCTGCATTTTGGCCACGCTGGTTGCGCACGCCGGCTTGGTACCAAGCGGTACTGTGGACCGAACATCTCCCTCCTTTCCAAGGGAAGGTCTTCCTTCGGTGACCCATATCCGACTGGCCCCTCATCTTCCGCCATGGTATGTTCCACCACGAAATAGAAGGTACTTCTTTGTTCAATTTACAGGGTTTTCTGGCTACAACTTCATGGGACCTCAACCGTGCTATTTATATCGAATGGCGGGACAAAAGAGGGCTGCTTTGCCCAGAGACATGACAAAAGCGCTCAGCTTTACTCGGTGAGATGACAACACATGCCAGCTTTACGCAGTGATATGACAAAACGGGGCAGCTTTGCTCAGTCAGATTACAACACATGCCAGCTAAACACATGCTACCCTGGAATCCTGAGGATAATCCAGGCCTATCACTACAGAAACCAACAAAATAGGGCCGTAGGCTGTAGCCTTTACTGATGCGGATCCACTAGCAAGCTAGCTGAACCCCGTTGCTTTGGCCCTGATCTTTCACGATACGCCTTGTTGGATGCCCTCTCCAAGATAAGCCTTCTCCCACGCACACCGCAGCACGTGAACAAAGGGTAGAGAAACCGAAGTTTCAGCGAGTAGAATCCAACACCACAATTGGATTCAACACACCAAGAGCAATTCCTCGATGGAAATCTCAAGAACACGCCAACAATGGCCACCAAACCATGGTGATTTTCTGGTTTCTATTTCTCAAATCAAAGTCTAAGTTACAGTGGGGCTAAGGCCCTGGCCTTATATTGGTGCACCATGCACGGCCTTGATTACAACTCACGCACTACTTGGCCTAAGGCTGAAACAAACTCCAATACGAACTAAAAAGGAAATACCTAAACTGCTACCTCTGGATTCTCTCTTAATTTGCGATCTGACTATGAGGATTTCGTGGCTGGCACCTTGTCCATTATGTGGGGCTTCAAAATAGCTTTCCAACGAGTCCAAGAACGCCCAAATCGGACTCCGTTTGTGAAAGTTATGGACGTTTTAGTATCGGTCTTGCCAGCTGTCCCAATCCGAGTCCGAATCGGTTTCAAATCTTTATATGTTTTGTTTTCTGGTTCAAGGGGCTTCCAAATCCGTTCGGAACCTGAAAAGGAATCCTTCTCAACCTTTAGAAAGTCATGGTGTGTTCGGATTTTACCCTTACTTGCATTGCAATACTCGAACTCTTTATGTTTCGGAAGTCTCGCGCGTCTCTCCGGACAGCTCGTGCAGCATCCAATGAAATTGCCATAACTTTGTGTAGGAAGCTCCAAATCAAGTGCCGTTTGATTCGTTGGAAAATAGACTTCATTAGCTTTCCAAATATGTCTTTTGTGCACATTAGAAACCTCAGAATTGGTATTCAAAGCTTCTTGAACATTGTGCACAGAACTGCAAGCACTAACCAAAGTTGTAGTGCTACTTGGTGCCACATCATTTACAGTGAGTGTTCACGTCATAGGCATGTATCCTTTCCAGTGAGTTTTCATGTCACCTTTGCTTGTTTCAGAAATACAGACTACAGGCTCTGAAAAGCCTACATAGGGACATTTATTGCTAAACTGGAATCCTGAAAAAGCGAAAATATTCATACGACCTCCTCTCCATGGACTATGCCCACTGCACCAGATAACCTGCCTACATAAAGGCCTCCTATGTCTTCCATACCACATCTCCTCCTCAAGCCTTCACAATACTACTACACAACAATGTCTTCCTGGAGGTCCGACCCATTTGGAGTGCCGGAGCGGCATGAGCGCCCGAAGTGCCGCTGCGGCTTTAGGACGATGTTGGGAGTCTGGACGGATCAAGAAGAGCGAGCCAAATACGGCCGTAGGTTCTTCAAGTGTCCAAACCTGGATGACGATTTCATGGTAACGACGACAACTAAATCCTTTGTTTCTCATTATCGTTTTTCAACTTGATCCATGACATCTACCACGCCACACATAGGCTTGCAGGTTCATCGAATGGGTGGATCGGGTGTCGCCGACATGGCCACATAACCGGGCAGTGGAGGTGGAAAACAAAGGACAATACTTTGTCAAGATGACTCAGGCTCGCGAGGTGGAACGACAGATGCGGCATGAGCAAGAGCGCCGCGTGAGGGTGGACCAAATCCGTCTGAAGGGCAAGGAGGATGAGCTGCAAAGGAGGCAGGAGCAGTTAAGTCTGCGTGAAGCAGCCATCAAGCGTCTGGAGGAAGAGCTTTAAGCTCGTGAGGCAGCTCTCAAGACCAAGAGTGACCGGAACAAGGATGCAGCGGAGCCATCTTCAAGGCGCGATAACAAGGGGAAACAACCACGCTACACCCAGTAGACCAAATGTAATAGACCCAGCAAGTTTTATTCTCTAAGGCAGTACTGTCGGAGTTGCTCTTGGTCGCATATCATGCTATATGTTTGCATGTAATAACAATGTACGCGGCATGTTACTCCCAACTGTATTATGAAGTTTATTTCTATTGACATAAGCTTATTATCTAGCATGTTCGCATTCACAATGATTCAGATAGCAAGTCATACCGGTTCTCTCCGTAAACTATTTCTCAGCAACATCAAAATATCACTTACCACTCTATGTATCTATCGTTCTACGGTCAATCATTCTTAAAAAAATATTTCGAATTTTTTTTGTGCATCTACAACATACAGTGCACATAAACTTTTATTACAACTATACCAGATTTTTTCTCTGTTTCAAACTACAAAATTGCCAAAACTCTACAAATTTCAGGGGGACTGAATGAAGTCGCCTACCTACTGGGCGACTGCATTACAAGTCGCCCAGCCATTGGGCGACTTCGTTAAATCGCCCAGTGAGGAAGCGACTCCCTGATGTCGCTTTCCCGTGAAGCGACATAGCTTCTTGTCGCTCTTCGGGTGGGCGAAATTCTCGAGTCGCTTCCCCATTGGGCGACTCGAGGCTATTTTTGTAAAAAATGAAACCGCGGGTATATTTCTGTATTTCCGAATCAAAAAAAGGTTATCCGTACAAAAATTTTGGGCTTAAACTACAAGTTTTGGATAAGAATTTCAAGCCAAATTCGGACTGCCTAGAACTAAGAGGGGGAGGGATTCTGTTTTTGTCGTTGTGTATCATTTTTCGAAGATGGCACACTTTATTGCTTGCCACAAGAGCGACAATGCGTCGCATGTTGCTAACTTGTTTTTCAGGGAGATCGTGAGGCCACATGGCGTGCCACGTAATATTGTGTCGGATCGCGACGTAAAGTTCATGAGCTACTTCTGGAAGGCGCTTTGGGGTAAACTGGGGACGAAGTTGTTATTCAGCACAACTTGTCATCCCAAACTGATGGTCAAACCGAGGTGGTGAACCGCACACTTTCGATGCTACTCCGGACGATGATCAAGAAGAATCTGCGCGAGCGGGAGGATTGTTTGCCGCACGTGGAATTCGCTTATAATCGGGCCGTGCATTCCACTACGCAGATGTGTCCATTTGAGGTAGTTTATGGTTTCAAGCCCTTTACACCGCTTGATTTGTTGCCGCTTTCTAGTCAACACCATACCCATATGGAGGCGTCCAAGCGAGCTGAATATGTGAAGAAATTGCATCTCACGACAAAAGAAGCGATAGAGCCCAAGGTCTAGTACTACGCTGAAAAGGCGAACAAGAAAAGGAAGAAGATTGTATTCCCACCAGGTTATTTGGTTTGGGTACACTACCGGAAGGATCGTTTTCCAGAACGTCGCAAGTCTAAGTTACTACCGCGTGGTGATGGGCCTTTCAGGTTGCTTGCGAAGATCAACGACAATGCCTACAAGATAGAGCTTTCCGGCGATGACTATGGCGTGAGCTCTACGTTCAATGTCGCTGATTTATCACCTTTCTTTGGTGGTGATGATCTAGCGTCGAGGACGACGCCTTTTCAAGATGGGGAGGATGATGAGGGCATCCCAAACACTTATACATCTTCTCCTATTGGTGGTCTTGCACATACTGAAGAGGACATCCCTATTACATATACATCTTCCATTCCAAGCATGCATGAGAATAACCAAGAACCAGAGGGCCCAATGACGAGGGCAAGAGCCAAGCGTTTAAACAGACAGGTGCTTTTGTTTTCTTAAGGAGTTTCCTTTAATTGACGATGAGCTTGGAATACTACCTCATGCTAGTGTTTTAGGTATTCTTCGGTATGACTCATGTGAAGACTTGGGAGAGCACAAGGGAGGAGACCAATGGCTTAAACTAGAAGTTTTGGATAAGAATTTCAAGCCAAATTCGGACTGCCTAGAACTAAGAGGGGGAGTGATTCTGTTTTTGTCATTGTGGATCGTTTTTCGAAGATGGCACACTTTATTGCGTGCCACAAGTGATGTGACCACACCACAAACACATACGACAATAGTGCCCAATATCAAGATTGAACTAAAGGTGAATTCGTTTCTTCAGTCTTCATATGTTACTAAGAATACATCGCTAACTAATGCAAGTGATTTAATTGTGCTTAGGAACTTGAGAAAGGATGAAGGAAAGGGACATGGAGTCCTGGACATGCATGGAAGGAATAATGGAGGTCACCACGTCACTTTGGGACCAAGTCAAGCTCGAATTCGAGTTGGACACGTTTTGGAATCAGACTCGGACTGCTGCGATGGTACCAAGTTCAAACGGGCATAACTTCCTCATACGGACTCCGTTTGGGACGTTCTTGTACTTCATGGAAAGCTTATGAAGTCTACTTTCCAACAGATCCAACCTCATCTGCAAATTCTATCCGAGCCGGCCGCAATCGTCAAAAGAGTCCACGTTGGTCACGTACTGGAATCGGATTCGGACTGCTGCAATGGTGCAAGTTTAAACGGACATAACTTACTCATACGGACTCCGTTTGGGACGTTCTTGTACTTAATGGAAAGCTTATCAAGTCTACTTTCCAATGGATCCAACCTCATCTTCAAATTCCATCCGAGCCGGCCGAAATCATCAAAACAATTCACGTAGGTTTCTGAGTCCGAGTCAAAAGGGTGCTGCGCCACCTCCACTTGGGCCCATGGGCCTTGTAACCCTAGGGTGTACCCTTTGGGACGCCTCCCCTGGTTGTTTTCACTATATAGGAGCCGCCGCCTCCGTTTCTAGGAGTGAGGTTTTGTTTAGATCAGTTTAGCCCCTTGTGCAAACTCCACGTTCTCTTGTGTCGGCTAGACCAACAGATTCGTGTTACAGAACCTCAACTATCCTTGTGCGACTTTTATATCTAGCAAGTTTCAGGTTGCTCACTATCCTTGTTCTTGCGTGTTCTTCGGTTGCATGCAGGAATAGACCTTCGTGGTCAGGTCAACCGTGTTCTTGGCACGGTTGATAACATCTTGGGGTTGGTTCAGCGATTGCTAAGGCGCAAGTGACGTCTCGTACGGTTGTAGTCGGATCGCAAGAGTCATCTCCACCGAAATCGATAGTTATCATCCTATCGGAAGATCGGGACCCCATCGCCTCATCAGTTGGTATCAGAGCTTCAGTTGACCGGTAGGAATTCTTTGTATCCCTAGTTAGTAGATTGATTTTTATTTCCCATAGTCCAGAAAAATTGCCCCACAAAAAGAGTTAATTTCCGCTGTCCAAACCCCGTTGTGCCTTTCAATCTGTTAGTTTTGGTTTGCTAAATTGAATTTGTGTCCGTTTTAGCTTTGTCTAGTTGCTGGTCATATCCTTGATTCCATAAAAAATCTAAACAAAAAACAATTCCCCTATCACAAACCCTAATCCAATTTCGGCTGATTTTTCCTTTCTCTGCAGCCGCCACCAAAAACATCATAACTTTTGATTCCGAGATTATTTTTGAGTGAGACCACCGTCATTAGATTCAAAACTTCATTGTCCATCTATCTGTAAAATTTCACGTTATTCCAGCAAGGCAGTTAAGAGATATCTGCGGTGCAAGTTCACCTAAAAATCCAGATTGAATCTGCAACAGCCGGCACTTGTGAATTTTGTGCGAATTTTTCGGTCGGTTTCCAGAACTTGGCCCCAAAACATAAGTTGTAGAAAAAGTCGTCAGGAAACGGAGAAAAAACGAATCATTGAAAAAAAGGCAACTGAAAAAAAGTTACGGCCGAAATACCGACTTGCTATCCAGTGGACAGAAATCTTCAGTTTCCAAGTTTTGGGTCAATCCTTGTGCCCTTCAATTTCAGATTGCATTCAATTGAATTATCTTGTATTTACCACTCCTATACATTACCATACACATATTTTAGCCTTCTTCCATCCTTGGTTGATCAGCAACATAGGCTAAGTGCTAGATACGAACTATAATTCAATTCTGTGCAATTTCTGAAATTAATTGATTGTTTTCCTTTGCTACAAAATACATAGCCTATCCAAGCTCCACTTTTCTACTAACCGAACAGGTCTCGTTGTACCTTGCAATCGCTTTACTCATCACTTGAGTTAGATTTATCACGAACCAGCCACCGGTTGCACCACCTGTTTGTTTTGGTAAGAACTTGTAAGAATTTGGTAAGAGCTTGAGAGATGCGTGACTTGATTTGAGCCTCCATAACCTAGTAGTTGATAGGAACATTTACTTGTTATTTGTTTTCTTGTTTTCTACTAACAATGACAGGCTTGAGAAAATTGGTAGATTATGATGTCATCGCGGGCAGATTTGAACTTGAAGGGAAACAATTACCGGTATATATCTTGCCACTCACCGCTGAGAGTAGGTCGTCGGACTACTTCTTGTGGGTTACTTTGATGGATAGCTACTTTGAAAGACAAGATCTTGATCCTTATGAGAAGATGAGCATGGCAAGGACGGCGCTGATTGGTGATGTTCAACATTGGTGGTCAAATCTCGAGTTCCACTATATATACACATGGGAGGAGATGAAAAAGAAATTGCGACATCGTTTTGTACTTCCAGCACCCACGGTCACAAGCGAGGTGGAACCTGAGGTAATTGAAAATGTTGATATTGTTTTGGTTCCTACTCCATCTACAGATACCACCGAGATACTTGAAGAGGTGAAGGATGATCTGGTGCATCTTATGGCATTAGAGGAGAAGTTTGAGGTACCTACAGTATCTGATGAGGACGATAACGACAAAGGTACTGATTTGGTGCTACAACAAGACATAGATCAACCTTGTGAGTATATACCTGCTGTAGTGCAATTTTTTGATATTCCTTGTGTTGACTTGAACGAACCATGTGCTGATCTAAATGCTCATAATTTTGCACATGTTGAATTAATTACACATAAGGAAGTATTTGATAGAATATCTCCTGCTGATGCATTGTGCTATATCATGCTTAATGAGGCCGTTAGTTTGGATTGTGCTATGGAGAAAGTTTCTGAACTTGCATGTTCGAAATTCTTGTTTAGTGCCTACACCCCTGGGTATAAGTTTAATTTGATTGGAGATTATGGTGTAGACAATCAATTTTTTGTATATCGAATATGCATAACTTGTGATCACATGGATGAATTGAAGCTTGCTGTTTTAGACAACAATTCTTGTGTGTTGAATCTTGTTCAATATGAGAGGGGAGTAAAATTTAGTATGCATCCAATGCCTATGTGTTCATCTCTTTTTGCATCATCTAGTATGGACAATCTGAATAAAGATGATGAATTATGGAAGAACACACAAATCTCTTCACCCTTGCTGGATAAATTTGCTATTGCTCCATTGGGATATGATTATATGGATGAACTATTCTTGATTCCAAAAGTTGTAGCTTTGCCCATATGTGCCACCACTTCAAGTTTACAACTTCAGATATTTCAATTGCATAAATGCTTCACTTACATTTGCAAATCTAGTTGCAATAATTGCTGTGTGAGAAATTTTAATTTGGTCATTGACATATATGATTACTTTTGGGTTAATAATACAATGAGCTTTTATGATTGCTGCTGTGTTATAGCATTAATTGTGCAACAACGAAGAACCGTTAAAACGGATGACATATACATATACCATGCATACACCTTGGCTTCTTTGTTACCATACTTTCAGTTTATCAAAAGCCGAGGACGGCTTTGTTTTCAAGAAGGGGAGGATGATGAGGACATGACCCCTATGGATACAACCATATTTGCTATGCTTGTTGTCCTAATTACAAGAGTTCCTACGCATCGCTTAAATTATAAGGTGAGCTCGTTTCAAAGAGGTTTCACTTTGTTTGACAAAGAACTTATGATATTACATAATGAGAGTTTGTTGCGTTTGTTATTATGTACCGACATTTATGATGAAGATCATGCAATACGTGAAGCTACACATATGCTAAAACCGAGGACGGTTTTCTATCAAGAAGGGGAGGATGATGTGACCATGCCACAAACACATACGACAATAGCGCCCAATATCAAGATTGAACTAAAGGTGAATTCGTTTCTTCAGTCTTCATATGTTACTAAGAATAGACCGCTACCTAATGCAAGTGATTTAATTGTGCTTAGGAACTTGAGAAAGGATGGAGGAAAGGGACATGGAGTCCTGGACATGCATGGAAGGAATAATGGAGGTCACCACGTCACTTTGGGACCAAGTCAAGCACGAATTCGAGTTGGACACGTTTTGGAATCAGACTCGGACTGCTGCGATGGTACCAAGTTCAAACGGGCATAACTTCCTCATACGGACTCCGTTTGGGACGTTCGTGTACTTCATGAAAATCTTATGAAGTCTACTTTCCAACAGATCCAACCTCATCTTCAAATTCTATCCGAGCCGGCCGCAATCGTCAAAAGAGTCCACGTTGGTCACGTACTGGAATCGGATTCGGACTGCTGCAATGGTGCAAGTTTAAACGGACATAACTTACTCATACGGACTCCGTTTGGGACGTTCTTGTACTTCATGGAAAGCTTATCAAGTCTACTTTACAATGGATCCAACCTCATCTTCAAATTCCATCCGAACCGACCGAAATCATCAAAACAATTCACGTAGGTTTCTGAGTCCGAGTCAAAAGGGTGCTGCACCACCTCCACTTGGGCCCATGGGCCTTGTAACCCTAGGGTGTACCCTTTGGGACGCCTCCCCTAGTTGTTTTCACTATATAGAAGCCGCCGCCTCCGTTTCTAGGAGTGAGGTTTTGTATAGATCAGTTTAGCCCCTTGTGCAAACTCCACGTTCTCTTGTGTCGGCTAGACCAACAGATTCGTGTTACAGAATCTCAACTATCCTTGTGCGACTTTTATATCTAGCAAGTTTCAGGTTGCTCACTATCCTTGTTCTTGCGTGTTCTTCGGTTGCATGCAGGAATAGACCTTCGTGGTCAGGTCAACCGTGTTCTTGGCACGGTTGATAACATCTTGGGGTTGGTTCAGCGATTGCTAAGGCGCAAGTGACGTCTCGTACGGTTGTAGTCGGATCGCAAGAGTCATCTCCACCGAAATCGATAGTTATCATCCTATCGGAAGATCGGGACCCCATCGCCTCATCAACAAGAGCGACAATGTGTCGCATATTGCTAACTTGTTTTTCAGGGAGATCGTGAGGCCACATGGCGTGCCACGTAATATTGTGTCGGATCGCGACGTAAAGTTCATGAGCTACTTCTGAAGACGCTTTGGGGTAAACTGGGGACGAAGTTGTTATTCAGCACAACTTGTCATCCCCAAACTGATGGTCAAACCGAGGTGGTGAACCGCACACTTTCGATGCTACTCCGGACCATGATCAAGAAGAATCTGCGCGAGTGGGAGGATTGTTTGCCGCACGTGGAATTCGCTTATAATCGGGCCGTGCATTGCACTACGCAGATGTGTCCATTTGAGGTAGTTTATGGTTTCAAGCCCTTTACACCGCTTGATTTGTTGCCGCTTCCTAGTCAACACCATACCCATATGGAGGCGTCCAAGCGAGCTGAATATGTGAAGAAATTGCATCTCAAGACAAAAGAAGCGATAGAGCGCAAGGTCAAGTACTACGCTGAAAAGGCGAACATGAAAAGGAAGAAGATTGTTTTTCCACCAGGTTATTTGGTTTGGGTACACTACCGGAAGGATCGTTTTCCAGAACGTCGCAAGTCTAAGATACTACCGCGTGGTGATGGGCCTTTCAGGGTGCTTGCGAAGATCAACGACAATGCCTACAAGATAGAGATTTCCGGCGATGACTATGGCGTGAGCTCTACGTTCAATGTCGCTGATTTATCACCTTTCTTTGGTGGTGACGATCCAGCGTCGAGGACGGCGCCTTTTCAAGAGGGGAGGATGATGAGGGCATCCCAAACACTTATACATCTTCTCCTATTGGTGGTCTTGCACATACTGAAGAGGACATCCCTATTACATATACATCTTCCATTCCAAGCATGCATGAGAATAACCAAGAACCAGAGGGCCCAATGACGAGGGCAAGAGCCAAGCGTTTAAACAGACAGGTGCTTTTGTTTTCTTAAGGAGTTTCCTTTAATTGACGATGAGCTTGGAATACTACCTCATGCTAGTGTTTTATGTATTCTTAGGTATGACTCATGTGAAGACTTGGGAGAGCACAAGGGAGGAGACCAACGGCTTAAACTACAAGTTTTGGATAAGAATTTCAAGCCAAATTCGGACTGCCTAGAACTAAGAGGGGGAGTGATTCTGTTTTTGTCGTTGTGGATCGTTTTTCGAAGATGGCACACTTTATTCCGTGCCACAAGAGCGACAATGCGTCGCACATTGCTAACTTGTTTTTCAGGGAGATCGTGAGGCCACATGGTGTGCCACGTAATATTGTGTCGGATCGCGACGTAAAGTTCATGAGCTACTTCTGGAAGACGCTTTGGGGTAAACTGGGGACGAAGTTGTTATTCAGCACAACTTGTCATCCCCAAACTGATGGTCAAACCGAGGTGGTGAACCGCACACTTTCGATGCTACTCCGGACCATGATCAAGAAGAATCTGCGCGAGTGGGAGGATTGTTTGCCGCACGTGGAATTCGCTTATAATCGGGCCGTGCATTGCACTACGCAGATGTGTCCATTTGAGGTAGTTTATGGTTTCAAGCCCTTTACACCGCTTGATTTGTTGCCGCTTCCTAGTCAACACCATACCCATATGGAGGCGTCCAAGCGAGCTGAATATGTGAAGAAATTGCATCTCAAGACAAAAGAAGCGATAGAGCGCAAGGTCAAGTACTACGCTGAAAAGGCGAACATGAAAAGGAAGAAGATTGTTTTTCCACCAGGTTATTTGGTTTGGGTACACTACCGGAAGGATCGTTTTCCAGAACGTCGCAAGTCTAAGATACTACCGCGTGGTGATGGGCCTTTCAGGGTGCTTGCGAAGATCAACGACAATGCCTACAAGATAGAGCTTTCCGGCGATGACTATGGCGTGAGCTCTACGTTCAATGTCGCTGATTTATCACCTTTCTTTGGTGGTGACGATCCAGCGTCGAGGACGGCGCCTTTTCAAGAGGGGAGGATGATGAGGGCATCCCAAACACTTATACATCTTCTCCTATTGGTGGTCTTGCACATACTGAAGAGGACATCCCTATTACATATACATCTTCCATTCCAAGCATGCATGAGAATAACCAAGAACCAGAGGGCCCAATGACGAGGGCAAGAGCCAAGCGTTTAAACAGACAGGTGCTTTTGTTTTCTTTAGGAGTTTCCTTTAATTGACGATGAGCTTGAAATACTACCTCATGCTAGTGTTTTATGTATTCTTAGGTATGACTCATGTGAGGACTTGGGAGAGCACAAGGGACGAGACCAAGGGCTTAAACTACAAGTTTTGGATAAGAATTTCAAGCCAAATTCGGACTGCCTAGAACTAAGAGGGGGAGTGATTCTGTTTTTATCGTTGTGGATCGTTTTTCGAAGATGGCACACTTTATTCCGTGCCACAAGAGCGACAATGCGTCGCACATTGCTAACTTGTTTATCAGGGAGATCGTGAGGCCACATGGCGTGCCACGTAATATTGTGTCGGATCGCGACGTAAAGTTCATGAGCTACTTCTGGAAGACGCTTTGGGGTAAACTGGGGACGAAGTTGTTATTCAGCACAACTAGTCATCCCCAAACTGATGGTCAAACCGAGGTGGTGAACCGCACAGTTTCGATGCTACTCCGGACCATGATCAAGAACAATCTGCGCGAGTGGGAGGATTGTTTGCCGCACGTGGAATACGCTTATAATCGGGCCGTGCATTCCACTACGCAGATGTGTCCATTTGAGGTAGTTTATGGTTTCAAGCCCTTTACACCGCTTGATTTGTTGCCGCTTCCTAGTCAACACCATACCCATATGGAGGCGTCCAAGCGAGCTGAATATGTGAAGAAATTGCATCTCCAGACAAAAGAAGCGATAGAGCGCAAGGTCAAGTGCTACGCTGAAAAGGCGAAGAAGAAAAGGAAGAAGATTGTTCTTCAACCAGGTGATTTGGTTTGGGTACACTACCGGAAGGATCGTTTTGCAGAACGTCGCAAGGCTAAGTTACTAGCGCGTGGTGATGGGCCTTTCAGGGTGCTTGCGAAGATCAACGACAATGCCTACAAGATAGAGCTTTCCGGCGATGACTATGGCGTGAGCTCTACGTTCAATGTCGCTGATTTATCACCTTTCTTTGGTGGTGACGATCCTGCGTCGAGGACGACGCCTTTTCAACATGGGGAGGATGATGTGGGCATCCCAAACACTTATACATCTTCTCCTATTGGTGGTCTTGCACATACTGAAGAGGACAACCCTATTACATATACATCTTCCATTCCAAGCATGCATGAGAATAACCAAGAACCAGAGGGCCCAATGACGAGGGCAAGAGCCAAGCGTTTAAACAGACAGGTGCTTTTGTTTTCTTAAGCAGTTTCCTTTAATTGACGATGAGCTTGGAATACTACCTCATGCTAGTGTTTTATGTATTCTTAGGTATGACTCATGTGAAGACTTGGTAGAGCACAAGGGAGGAGACCAAGGGCTTAAACTACAAGTTTTGGATAAGAATTTCAAGCCAAATTCGGACTGCCTAGAACTAAGAGGGGGAGTGATTCTGTTTTTGTCGTTGTGGATCGTTTTTCGAAGATGGCACACTTTATTCCGTGCCACAAGAGCGACAATGCGTCGCATATTGCTAACTTGTTTTTCAGGGAGATCGTGAGGCTACATGGCGTGCCACGTAATATTGTGTCGGATCGCGACGTGAAGTTCATGAGCTACTTCTGGAAGACGCTTTGGGGTAAACTGGGGACGAAGTTGTTATTCAGCACAACTAGTCATCCCCAAACTGATGGTCAAACCGAGGTGGTGAACCGCACAGTTTCGATGCTACTCCGGACCATGATCAAGAACAATCTGCGCGAGTGGGAGGATTGTTTGCCGCACGTGGAATACGCTTATAATCGGGCCGTGCATTCCACTACGCAGATGTGTCCATTTGAGGTAGTTTATGGTTTCAAGCCCTTTACACCGCTTGATTTGTTGCCGCTTCCTAGTCAACACCATACCCATATGGAGGCGTCCAAGCGAGCTGAATATGTGAAGAAATTGCATCTCCAGACAAAAGAAGCGATAGAGCGCAAGGTCAAGTGCTACGCTGAAAAGGCGAAGAAGAAAAGGAAGAAGATTGTTCTTCAACCAGGTGATTTGGTTTGGGTACACTACCGGAAGGATCGTTTTGCAGAACGTCGCAAGGCTAAGTTACTAGCGCGTGGTGATGGGCCTTTCAGGGTGCTTGCGAAGATCAACGACAATGCCTACAAGATAGAGCTTTCCGGCGATGACTATGGCGTGAGCTCTACGTTCAATGTCGCTGATTTATCACCTTTCTTTGGTGGTGACGATCCTGCGTCGAGGACGACGCCTTTTCAAGAGGGGGAGGATGATGTGGGCATCCCAAACACTTATACATCTTCTCCTATTGGTGGTCTTGCACATACTGAAGAGGACATCCCTATTACATATACATCTTCCATTCCAAGCATGCATGAGAATAACCGAGAACCAGAGGGCCCAATGACGAGGGCAAGAGCCAAGCGTTTAAACAGACAGGTGCTTTTGTTTTCTTAAGCAGTTTCCTTTAATTGACGATGAGCTTGGAATACTACCTCATGCTAGTGTTTTATGTATTCTTAGGTATGACTCATGTGAAGACTTGGTAGAGCACAAGGGAGGAGACCAAGGGCTTAAACTACAAGTTTTGGATAAGAATTTCAAGCCAAATTCGTACTGCCAAGAACTAAGAGGGGGAGTGATTCTGTTTTTGTCGTTGTGGATCGTTTTTCGAAGATGGCACACTTTATTCCGTGCCACAAGAGCGACAATGCGTCGCATATTGCTAACTTGTTTTTCAGGGAGATCGTGAGGCGACATGGCGTGCCACGTAATATTGTGTCGGATCGCGACGTAAAGTTCATGAGCTACTTCTGGAAGACGCTTTGGGGTAAACTGGGGACGAAGTTGTTATTCAGCACAACTAGTCATCCCCAAACTGATGGTCAAACCGAGGTGGTGAACCGCACAGTTTCGATGCTACTCCGGACCATGATCAAGAACAATCTGCGCGAGTGGGAGGATTGTTTGCCGCACGTGGAATACGCTTATAATCGGGCCGTGCATTCCACTACGCAGATGTGTCCATTTGAGGTAGTTTATGGTTTCAAGCCCTTTACACCGCTTGATTTGTTGCCGCTTCCTAGTCAACACCATACCCATATGGAGGCGTCCAAGCGAGCTGAATATGTGAAGAAATTGCATCTCAAGACAAAAGAAGCGATAGAGCGCAAGGTCAAGTGCTACGCTGAAAAGGCGAACATGAAAAGGAAGAAGATTGTTTTTCCACCAGGTTATTTGGTTTGGGTACACTACCGGAAGGATCGTTTTCCAGAACGTCGCAAGGCTAAGATACTACCGCGTGGTGATGGGCCTTTCAGGGTGCTTGCGAAGATCAACGACAATGCCTACAAGATAGAGCTTTCCGGCGATGACTATGGCGTGAGCTCTACGTTCAATGTCGCTGATTTATCACCTTTCTTTGGTGGTGACGATCCAGCGTCGAGGACGGCGCCTTTTCAAGAGGGGAGGATGATGAGGGCATCCCAAACACTTATACATCTTCTCCTATTGGTGGTCTTGCACATACTGAAGAGGACATCCCTATTACATATACATCTTCCATTCCAAGCATGCATGAGAATAACCAAGAACCAGAGGGCCCAATGACGAGGGCAAGAGCCAAGCGTTTAAACAGACAGGTGCTTTTGTTTTCTTAAGCAGTTTCCTTTAATTGACGATGAGCTTGGAATACTACCTCATGCTAGTGTTTTATGTATTCTTAGGTATGACTCATGTGAAGACTTGGTAGAGCACAAGGGAGGAGACCAAGGGCTTAAACTACAAGTTTTGGATAAGAATTTCAAGCCAAATTCGGACTGCCTAGAACTAAGAGGGGAGTGATTCTGTTTTTGTCGTTGTGGATCGTTTTTCGAAGATGGCACACTTTATTCCGTGCCACAAGAGCGACAATGCGTCGCATATTGCTAACTTGTTTTTCAGGGAGATCGTGAGGCTACATGGCGTGCCACGTAATATTGTGTCGGATCGCGACGTAAAGTTCATGAGCTACTTCTGGAAGACGCTTTGGGGTAAACTGGGGACGAAGTTGTTATTCAGCACAACTAGTCATCCCCAAACTGATGGTCAAACCGAGGTGGTGAACCGCACAGTTTCGATGCTACTCCGGACCATGATCAAGAACAATCTGCGCGAGTGGGAGGATTGTTTGCCGCACGTGGAATACGCTTATAATCGGGCCGTGCATTCCACTACGCAGATGTGTCCATTTGAGGTAGTTTATGGTTTCAAGCCCTTTACACCGCTTGATTTGTTGCCGCTTCCTAGTCAACACCATACCCATATGGAGGCGTCCAAGCGAGCTGAATATGTGAAGAAATTGCATCTCCAGACAAAAGAAGCGATAGAGCGCAAGGTCAAGTGCTACGCTGAAAAGGCGAAGAAGAAAAGGAAGAAGATTGTTGTTCAACCAGGTGATTTGGTTTGGGTACACTACCGGAAGGATCGTTTTGCAGAACGTCGCAAGGCTAAGTTACTAGCGCGTGGTGATGGGCCTTTCAGGGTGCTTGCGAAGATCAACGACAATGCCTACAAGATAGAGCTTTCCGGCGATGACTATGGCGTGAGCTCTACGTTCAATGTCGCTGATTTATCACCTTTCTTTGGTGGTGACGATCCTGCGTCGAGGACGACGCCTTTTCAACAGGGGGAGGATGATGTGGGCATCCCAAACACTTATACATCTTCTCCTATTGGTGGTCTTGCACATACTGAAGAGGACAACCCTATTACATATACATCTTCCATTCCAAGCATGCATGAGAATAACCAAGAACCAGAGGGCCCAATGACGAGGGCAAGAGCCAAGCGTTTAAACAGACAGGTGCTTTTGTTTTCTTAAGCAGTTTCCTTTAATTGACGATGAGCTTGGAATACTACCTCATGCTAGTGTTTTATGTATTCTTAGGTATGACTCATGTGAAGACTTGGTAGAGCACAAGGGAGGAGACCAAGGGCTTAAACTACAAGTTTTGGATAAGAATTTCAAGCCAAATTCGTACTGCCTAGAACTAAGAGGGGGAGTGATTCTGTTTTTGTCGTTGTGGATCGTTTTTCGAAGATGGCACACTTTATTCCGTGCCACAAGAGCGACAATGCGTCGCATATTGCTAACTTGTTTTTCAGGGAGATCGTGAGGCTACATGGCGTGCCACGTAATATTGTGTCGGATCGCGACGTAAAGTTCATGAGCTACTTCTGGAAGACGCTTTGGGGTAAACTGGGGACGAAGTTGTTATTCAGCACAACTAGTCATCCCCAAACTGATGGTCAAACCGAGGTGGTGAACCGCACAGTTTCGATGCTACTCCGGACCATGATCAAGAACAATCTGCGCGAGTGGGAGGATTGTTTGCCGCACGTGGAATACGCTTATAATCGGGCCGTGCATTCCACTACGCAGATGTGTCCATTTGAGGTAGTTTATGGTTTCAAGCCCTTTACACCGCTTGATTTGTTGCCGCTTCCTAGTCAACACCATACCCATATGGAGGCGTCCAAGCGAGCTGAATATGTTAAGAAATTGCATCTCCAGACAAAAGAAGCGATAGAGCGCAAGGTCAAGTGCTACGCTGAAAAGGCGAAGAAGAAAAGGAAGAAGATTGTTCTTCAACCAGGTGATTTGGTTTGGGTACACTACCGGAAGGATCGTTTTGCAGAACGTCGCAAGGCTAAGTTACTAGCGCGTGGTGATGGGCCTTTCAGGGTGCTTGCGAAGATCAACGACAATGCCTACAAGATAGAGCTTTCGGGCGATGACTATGGCGTGAGCTCTACGTTCAATGTCGCTGATTTATCACCTTTCTTTGGTGGTGACGATCCTGCGTCGAGGACGACGCCTTTTCAACAGGGGGAGGATGATGTGGGCATCCCAAACACTTATACATCTTCTCCTATTGGTGGTCTTGCACATACTGAAGAGGACAACCCTATTACATATACATCTTCCATTCCAAGCATGCATGAGAATAACCAAGAACCAGAGGGCCCAATGACGAGGGCAAGAGCCAAGCGTTTAAACAGACAGGTGCTTTTGTTTTCTTAAGCAGTTTCCTTTAATTGACGATGAGCTTGGAATACTACCTCATGCTAGTGTTTTATGTATTCTTAGGTATGACTCATGTGAAGACTTGGTAGAGCACAAGGGAGGAGACCAAGGGCTTAAACTACAAGTTTTGGATAAGAATTTCAAGCCAAATTCGTACTGCCTAGAACTAAGAGGGGGAGTGATTCTGTTTTTGTCGTTGTGGATCGTTTTTCGAAGATGGCACACTTTATTCCGTGCCACAAGAGCGACAATGCGTCGCATATTGCTAACTTGTTTTTCAGGGAGATCGTGAGGCTACATGGCGTGCCACGTAATATTGTGTCGGATCGCGACGTAAAGTTCATGAGCTACTTCTGGAAGACGCTTTGGGGTAAACTGGGGACGAAGTTGTTATTCAGCACAACTAGTCATCCCCAAACTGATGGTCAAACCGAGGTGGTGAACCGCACAGTTTCGATGCTACTCCGGACCATGATCAAGAACAATCTGCGCGAGTGGGAGGATTGTTTGCCGCACGTGGAATACGCTTATAATCGGGCCGTGCATTCCACTACGCAGATGTGTCCATTTGAGGTAGTTTATGGTTTCAAGCCCTTTACACCGCTTGATTTGTTGCCGCTTCCTAGTCAACACCATACCCATATGGAGGCGTCCAAGCGAGCTGAATATGTGAAGAAATTGCATCTCCAGACAAAAGAAGCGATAGAGCGCAAGGTCAAGTGCTACGCTGAAAAGGCGAAGAAGAAAAGGAAGAAGATTGTTCTTCAACCAGGTGATTTGGTTTGGGTACACTACCGGAAGGATCGTTTTGCAGAACGTCGCAAGGCTAAGTTACTAGCGCGTGGTGATGGGCCTTTCAGGGTGCTTGCGAAGATCAACGACAATGCCTACAAGATAGAGCTTTCCGGCGATGACTATGGCGTGAGCTCTACGTTCAATGTCGCTGATTTATCACCTTTCTTTGGTGGTGACGATCCTGCGTCGAGGACGACGCCTTTTCAAGAGGGGGAGGATGATGTGGGCATCCCAAACACTTATACATCTTCTCCTATTGGTGGTCTTGCACATACTGAAGAGGACATCCCTATTACATATACATCTTCCATTCCAAGCATGCATGAGAATAACCAAGAACCAGAGGGCCCAATGACGAGGGCAAGAGCCAAGCGTTTAAACAGACAGGTGCTTTTGTTTTCTTAAGCAGTTTCCTTTAATTGACGATGAGCTTGGAATACTACCTCATGCTAGTGTTTTATGTATTCTTAGGTATGACTCATGTGAAGACTTGGTAGAGCACAAGGGAGGAGACCAAGGGCTTAAACTACAAGTTTTGGATAAGAATTTCAAGCCAAATTCGGACTGCCTAGAACTAAGAGGGGGAGTGATTCTGTTTTTGTCGTTGTGGATCGTTTTTCGAAGATGGCACACTTTATTCCGTGCCACAAGAGCGACAATGCGTCGCATATTGCTAACTTGTTTTTCAGGGAGATCGTGAGGCTACATGGCGTGCCACGTAATATTGTGTCGGATCGCGACGTAAAGTTCATGAGCTACTTCTGGAAGACGCTTTGGGGTAAACTGGGGACGAAGTTGTTATTCAGCACAACTAGTCATCCCCAAACTGATGGTCAAACCGAGGTGGTGAACCGCACAGTTTCGATGCTACTCCGGACCATGATCAAGAACAATCTGCGCGAGTGGGAGGATTGTTTGCCGCACGTGGAATACGCTTATAATCGGGCCGTGCATTCCACTACGCAGATGTGTCCATTTGAGGTAGTTTATGGTTTCAAGCCCTTTACACCGCTTGATTTGTTGCCGCTTCCTAGTCAACACCATACCCATATGGAGGCGTCCAAGCGAGCTGAATATGTGAAGAAATTGCATCTCCAGACAAAAGAAGCGATAGAGCGCAAGGTCAAGTGCTACGCTGAAAAGGCGAAGAAGAAAAGGAAGAAGATTGTTCTTCAACCAGGTGATTTGGTTTGGGTACACTACCGGAAGGATCGTTTTGCAGAACGTCGCAAGGCTAAGTTACTAGCGCGTGGTGATGGGCCTTTCAGGGTGCTTGCGAAGATCAACGACAATGCCTACAAGATAGAGCTTTCCGGCGATGACTATGGCGTGAGCTCTACGTTCAATGTCGCTGATTTATCACCTTTCTTTGGTGGTGACGATCCAGCGTCGAGGACGACGCCTTTTCAAGAGGGGGAGGATAATGTGGGCATCCCAAACACTTATACATCTTCTCCTATTGGTGGTCTTGCACATACTGAAGAGGACATCCCTATTACATATACATCTTCCATTCCAAGCATGCATGAGAATAACCAAGAACCAGAGGGCCCAATGACGAGGGCAAGAGCCAAGCGTTTAAACAGACAGGTGCTTTTGTTTTCTTAAGCAGTTTCCTTTAATTGACGATGAGCTTGGAATACTACCTCATGCTAGTGTTTTATGTATTCTTAGGTATGACTCATGTGAAGACTTGGTAGAGCACAAGGGAGGAGACCAAGGGCTTAAACTACAAGTTTTGGATAAGAATTTCAAGCCAAATTCGGACTGCCTAGAACTAAGAGGGGGAGTGATTCTGTTTTTGTCGTTGTGGATCGTTTTTCGAAGATGGCACACTTTATTCCGTGCCACAAGAGCGACAATGCGTCGCATATTGATAACTTGTTTTTCAGGGAGATCGTGAGGCTACATGGCGTGCCACGTAATATTGTGTCGGATCGCGACGTAAAGTTCATGAGCTACTTCTGGAAGACGCTTTGGGGTAAACTGGGGACGAAGTTGTTATTCAGCACAACTAGTCATCCCCAAACTGATGGTCAAACCGAGGTGGTGAACCGCACAGTTTCGATGCTACTCCGGACCATGATCAAGAACAATCTGCACGAGTGGGAGGATTGTTTGCCGCACGTGGAATACGCTTATAATCGGGCCGTGCATTCCACTACGCAGATGTGTCCATTTGAGGTAGTTTATGGTTTCAAGCCCTTTACACCGCTTGATTTGTTGCCGCTTCCTAGTCAACACCATACCCATATGGAGGCGTCCAAGCGAGCTGAATATGTGAAGAAATTGCATCTCCAGACAAAAGAAGCGATAGAGCGCAAGGTCAAGTGCTACGCTGAAAAGGCGAAGAAGAAAAGGAAGAAGATTGTTTTTCAACCAGGTGATTTGGTTTGGGTACACTACCGGAAGGATCGTTTTGCAGAACGTCGCAAGGCTAAGTTACTAGCGCGTGGTGATGGGCCTTTCAGGGTGCTTGCGAAGATCAACGACAATGCCTACAAGATAGAGCTTTCCGGCGATGACTATGGCGTGAGCTCTACGTTCAATGTCGCTGATTTATCACCTTTCTTTGGTGGTGACGATCCAGCGTCGAGGACGACGCCTTTTCAAGAGGGGGAGGATAATGTGGGCATCCCAAACA
>CM029617.1:19560934-19945936 GCA_017311315.1 Dendrocalamus latiflorus | reverse complement strand
TGCTGAAAAGGCGAACAGAAAAGGAACGATTGTTTTTCAACCAGGTGATATTGGTTTGGGTACACTACCGGAAGGATCGTTTTCCAGAACGTCGCAAGTCTAAGTTACTACCGCGTGGTGATGGGCCTTTCAGGTGCTTGCGAAGATCAACGACAATGCCTACAAGATAGAGCTTTCCGGCGATGACTATGGCGTGAGCTCTACGTTCAATGTCGCTGATTATCACCTTTCTTTGGTGGTGACGATCCAGCGTCGAGGACGACGCCTTTTCAAGAGGGGAGGATGATGAGGGCATCCCAAAACACTTATACATCTTCTCCTATTGGTGGTCTTGCACATACTGAAGAGGACATCCCTATTACATACATCTTCCATTCAAGCATGCATGAGAATAACCAAGAACCAGAGGGCCCAATGACGAGGGCAAGAGCCAAGCGTTTCAAACAGGTGCTTTGTTTCTTAAGGAGTTTCCTTTAATTGACGATGAGCTTGGAATACTACCTCATGCTAGTGTTTTATGTATTCTTAGGTATGACTCATGTGAAGACTTGGGAGAGCACAAGGGAGGAGACCAAGGCTTAAACTACAAGTTTTGGTAAGAATTTCAAGCCAAATTCGGACTGCCTAGAACTAAGAGGGGGAGTGTTCTGTTTTTTCGTTGTGATCGTTTTTCGAAGATGGCACACTTTATTCCGTGCCACAAGAGCGACAATGCGTCGCATATTGCTAACTTGTTTTTCAGGAGATCGTGAGGCCACATGGCGTGCCACGTAATATTGTGTCGGATCGCGACGTAAAGTTCATGAGCTACTTCTGGAAGACGCTTTGGGTAAACTGGGGACGAAGTTGTATCAGCAAACTTGTCCCCAAACTGATGGTCAAACCGAGGTGGTGAACCGCACACTTTCGATGCTACTCCGTACCATGATCAAGAAGAATCTGCGCGAGTGGGAGGATTGTTTGCCGCACGTGGAATTCGCTTAAATCGGGCCGTGCATTCCACTACGCAGATGTGTCCATTTGAGGTAGTTTATGGTTTCAAGCCCTTTACACCGCTTGATTTGTTGCCGCTTCCTAGTCAACACCATACCCATATGGAGGCGTCCAAGCGCTGAATATGTGAAGAAATTGCATCTCAAGACAAAAGAAGCGATAGAGCGCAAGGTCAAGTACTATGCTGAAAAGGCGAACAAGAAAAGGACAAGATTGTTTTTTCAACCAGGTGATTTGGTTTGGGTACACTACCGAAGGATCGTTTTCCAGAACGTCGCAAGTCTAAGTTACTACCGCGTGGTGATGGGCCTTTCAAGGTGCTTGCGAAGATCAACGACAATGCCTACAAGATAGAGCTTTCCGGCGATGACTATGGCGTGAGCTCTACGTTCAATGTCGCTGATTTATCACCTTTCTTTGGTGGTGACGATCCAGCGTCGAGGACGACGCCTTTTCAAGAGGGGAGGATGATGAGGGCATCCCAAACACTTATACATCTTCTCCTATTGGTGGTCTTGCACATACTGAAGAGGACATCCCTATTACATATACATCTCCATTCCAAGCATGCATGAGAATAACCAAGAACCAGAGGGCCCAATGACGAGGGCAAGAGCCAAGCGTTTAAACAGGTGCTTTTGTTTTCTTAAGGAGTTTCCTTTAATTGACGATGAGCTTGGAATACTACCTCATGCTAGTGTTTTATGTATTCTTAGGTATGACTCATGTGAAGACTTGGGAGAGCACAAGGGAGGAGCCAAGGCTTAAACTACAAGTTTTGGGATAAGAATTTCAAGCAAATTCGGACTGCCTAGAAACTAGAGGGGGAGTGATTCTGTTTTTGTCGTTGTGGATCGTTTTTCGAAGATGGCACACTTTATTCCGTGCCACAAGAGCGACAATGCGTCGCATATTGCTAACTTGTTTTTCAGGGAGATCGTGAGGCTACATGGCGTGCCACGTAATATTGTGTCGGATCGCGACGTAAAGTTCATGAGCTACTTCTGAAGACGCTTTGGGGTAAACTGGGGACGAAGTTGTTATTCAGCACAACTTGTCATCCCCAAACTGATGGTCAAACCGAGGTGGTGAACGCACACTTTCGATGCTACTCCGGACCATGATCAAGAAGATCTGCGCGAGTGGGAGGATTGTTTGCCGCACGTGGAATTCGCTTATAATCGGGCCGTGCATTCCACTACGCAGATGTGTCCATTTGAGGTAGTTTATGGTTTCAAGCCTTTACACCGCTTGATTTGTTGCCGCTTCCTAGTCAACACCATACCCATATGGAGGCGTCCAAGCGAGCTAATATGTGAGAAATTGCATCTCAAGACAAAAGAAGCGATAGAGCGCAAGGTCAAGTACTATGCTGAAAAGGCGAACAAGAAAAGGAACAAGATTGTTTTTCAACCAGGTGATTTGGTTTGGGTACACTACCGGAAGGATCGTTTTCCAGAACGTCGCAAGTCTAAGTTACTACCGCGTGGTGATGGGCCTTTCAAGGTGCTTGCGAAGATCAACGACAATGCCTAAAGATAGAGCTTTCCGGCGATGACTATGGCGTGAGCTCTACGTTCAATGTCGCTGATTATCACCTTTCTTTGGTGGTGACGATCCAGCGTCGAGGACGACGCCTTTTCAAGAGGGGGAGGATGATGAGGGCATCCCAAACACTTATACATCTTCTCCTATTGGTGGTCTTGCACATACTGAAGAGGACATCCCTATTACATACATCTTCCATTCCAAGCATGCATGAGAATAACCAAGAACCAGAGGGCCCAATGACGAGGGCAAGAGCCAAGCGTTTAAAACAGGTGCTTTTGTTTTCTTAAGGAGTTTCCTTAATTGACGATGAGCTTGGAATACTACCTCATGCTAGTGTTTTATGTATTCTTAGGTATGACTCATGTGAAGACTTGGGAGAGCACAAGGAGGAGACCAAGGGCTTAAACTACAAGTTTTGGTAAGAATTTCAAGCCAAATTCGGACTGCCTAGAACTAAGAGGGGGAGTGATTTGTTTTTGTCGTTGTGGATCGTTTTTCGAAGATGGCACACTTTATTCCGTGCCACAAGAGCGACAATGCGTCGCATATTGCTAACTTTTTTTCAGGGAGATCGTAAGGCACATGGCGTGCCACGTAATATTGTGTCGGATCGCGACGTAAAGTTCATGAGCTACTTCTGGAAGACGCTTTGGGGTAAACTGGGGACGAAGTTGTATTCAGCACAACTTGTCATCCCCAAACTGATGGTCAAACCGAGGTGGTGAACCGCACACTTTCGATGCTACTCCAGACCATGATCAAGAAGAATCTGCGCGAGTGGGAGGATTGTTTGCCGCACGTGGAATTCGCTTATAATCGGGCCGTGCATTCCACTACGCAGATGTGTCCATTTGAGGTAGTTTTATGGTTTCAAGCCCTTTACACCGCTTGATTTGTTGCCGCTTCCTAGTCAACACCATACCCATATGGAGGCGTCCAAGCGAGCTGAATATGTGAAGAAATTGCATCTCAAGACAAAAGAAGCGATAGAGCGCAAGGTCAAGCTATGCTGAAAAGGCGAACAAGAAAAGGAACAAGATTGTTTTTCAACCAGGTGATTTGGTTTGGGTACACTACCGAAGGATCGTTTTCCAGAACGTCGCAAGTCTAAGTTACTACCGCGTGGTGATGGGCCTTTCAAGGTGCTTGCGAAGATCAACGACAATGCCTACAAGATAGAGCTTTCCGGCGATGACTATGGCGTGAGCTCTACGTTCAATGTCGCTGATTATCACCTTTCTTTGGTGGTGACGATCCAGCGTCGAGGACGACGCCTTTTCAAGAGGGGGAGGATGATGAGGGCATCCCAAACACTTATACATCTTCTCCTATTGGTGGTCTTGCACATACTGAAGAGGACATCCCTATTTACACATCTTCCATTCCAAGCATGCATGAGAATAACCAGAACCAGAGGGCCCAATGACGAGGGCAAGAGCCAAGCGTTTAAACAACAGGTGCTTTGTTTTCTTAAGGAGTTTCCTTTAATTGACGATGAGCTTGGAATACTACCTCATGCTAGTGTTTTATGTATTCTTAGGTATGACTCATGTGAAGACTTGGGAGAGCACAAGGGAGGAGACCAAGGGCTTAAACTACAAGTTTTGGTAAGAATTTCAAGCCAAATTCGGACTGCCTAGAACTAAGAGGGGAGTGATTTGTTTTTTGTCGTTGTGGATCGTTTTTCGAAGATGGCACACTTTATTCCGTGCCACAAGAGCGACAATGCGTCGCATATTGCTAACTTGTTTTTCAGGGAGATCGTAGGCACATGGCGTGCCACGTAATATTGTGTCGGATCGCGACGTAAAGTTCATGAGCTACTTCTGGAAGACGCTTTGGGGTAAACTGGGACGAAGTTGTCATTCCACAACTTGTCATCCCCAAACTGATGGTCAAACCGAGGTGGTGAACCGCACACTTTCGATGTACTCCGGACCATGATCAAGAAGAAATCTGCGCGAGTGGGAGGATTCTTTGCCGCACGTGGAATTGCTTATAATCGGGCCGTGCATTCCACTACGCAGATGTGTCCATTTGAGGTAGTTTATGGTTTCAAGCCCTTTACACCGCTTGATTTGTTGCCGCTCCTAGTCAACACCATACCCATATGGAGGCGTCCAAGCGAGCTGAATATGTGAAGAAATTGCATCTCAAGACAAAAGAAGCGATAGAGCGCAAGGTCAAGTACTATGCTGAAAAGGCGAACAAGAAAAGGAACAAGATTGTTTTTCAACCAGGTGATTTGGTTTGGGTACACTACCGGAAGGATCGTTTTCCAGAACGTCGCAAGTCTAAGTTACTACCGCGTGGTGATGGGCCTTTCAAGGTGCTTGCGAAGATCAACGACAATGCCTACAAGATAGAGCTTTCCGGCGATGACTATGGCGTGAGCTCTACGTTCAATGTCGCTGATTTATCACCTTTCTTTGGTGGTGACGATCCAGCGTCGAGGACGACGCCTTTTCAAGAGGGGGAGGATGATGAGGGCATCCAAACACTTATACATCTTCTCCTATTGGTGGTCTTGCACATACTGAGAGGACATCCCTATTACATATACATCTTCCATTCCAAGCATGCATGAGAATAACCAGAACCAGGGCCCAATGACGAGGGCAAGAGCCAAGCGTTTAAACAGACAGGTGCTTTTGTTTTCTTAAGGAGTTTCCTTAATTGACGATGAGCTTGGAATGCTACCTCATGCTAGTGTTTTATGTATTCTTAGGTATGACTCATGTGAAGACTTGGGAGAGCACAAGGGAGGAGACCAAGGGCTTAAACTACAAGTTTTTGGGGGAGTGATTCTGTTTTTGTCGTTGTGGATCGTTTTTCGAAGATGGCACACTTTATTCCGTGCCACAAGAGCGACAATGCGTCGCATATTGCTAACTTGTTTTTACAGGGAGATCGTGAGGCTACATGGCGTGCCACGTAATATTGGTCGGATCGCGACGTAAAGTTCATGAGCTACTTCTGGAAGACGCTTTGGGGTAAACTGGGGACGAAGTTGTTATTCAGCACAACTTGTCATCCCCAAACTGATGGTCAAAACCGAGGTGGTGAACCGCACACTTTCGATGCCACTCCGTACCATGATCAAGAGATCTGCGCGAGTGGGAGGATTGTTTGCCGCACGTGGAATTCGCTTATAATCGGGCCGTGCATTCCACTACGCAGATGTGTCCATTTGAGGTATTTATGGTTTCAAGCCCTTTACACCGCTTGATTTGTTGCCGCTTCCTAGTCAACACCATACCCATATGGAGGCGTCCAAGCGAGCTGAATATGTGAAGAAATTGCATCTCAGACAAAAGAAGCGATAGAGCGCAAGGTCAAGTACTATGCTGAAAAGGCGAACAAGAAAAGGACAAGATTGTTTTTCAACCAGGTGATTTGGTTTGGGTACACTACCGGAAGGATCTTTCCAAACGTCGCAAGTCTAAGTTACTACCGCGTGGTGATGGGCCTTTCAAGGTGCTTGCGAAGATCAACGACAATGCCTACAAGATAGAGCTTTCCGGCGATGACTATGGCGTGAGCTCTACGTTCATGTCGCTGATTTATCACCTTTCTTTGGTGGTGACGATCCAGCGTCGAGGACGACGCCTTTTCAAGAGGGGGAGGATGATGAGGCATCCCAAACACTTATACATCTTCTCCTATTGGTGGTCTTGCACATACTGAAGAGGACATCCCTATTACATATACATCTTCCATTCCAAGCATGCATGAGAATAACCAAGAACCAGAGGGCCCAATGACGAGGGCAAGAGCCAAGCGTTTAAACAGACAGGTGTTTGTTTTCTTAAGGAGTTTCCTTTAATTGACGATGAGCTTGGAATGCTACCTCATGCTAGTGTTTTATGTATCTTAGGTATGACTCATGTGAAGACTTGGGAGAGCACAAGGGAGGAGACCAAGGGCTTAAACTACAAGTTTTGGGAGTGATTCTGTTTTTGTCTAGTTTTGTTTGTGGATCGTTTTCGAAGATGGCACACTTTATTCCGTGCCACAAGAGCGACAATGCGTCGCATATTGCTAACTTGTTTTACAGGGAGATCGATGAGGCTACATGGCGTGCCACGTAATATTGTGTCGGATCGCGACGTAAAGTTCATGAGCTACTTCTGGAAGACGCTTTGGGGTAAACTGGGACGAAGTTGTATTCAGCACAACTTGTCATCCCCAAACTGATGGTCAAACACGAGGTGGTGAACCGCACACTTTCGATGCCACTCCGTACCATGATCAAGAAGAATCTGCGCGAGTGGGGATTTTTTGCCGCACGTGGAATTCGCTTATAATCGGGCCGTGCATTCCACTACGCAGATGTGTCCATTTGAGGTAATTTATGGTTTCAAGCCCTTTACACCGCTTGATTTGTTGCCGCTTCCTAGTCAACACCATACCCATATGGAGGCGTCCAAGCGAGCTGAATATGTGAAGAAATTGCATCTCAAGACAAAAGAAGCGATAGAGCGCAAGGTCAAGTACTATGCTGAAAGGCGAAAAGAAAAGGAACAAGATTGTTTTTCAACCAGGTGATTTGGTTGGGTACACTACCGGAAGGATCGTTTTCCAGAACGTCGCAAGTCTAAGTTACTACCGCGTGGTGATGGGCCTTTCAAGGTGCTTGCGAAGATCAACGACAATGCCTACAAGATAGAGCTTCCGGCGATGACTATGGTGAGCTCTACGTTCAATGTCGCTGATTTATCACCTTTCTTTGGTGGTGACGATCCAGCGTCGAGGACGACGCCTTTTCAAGAGGGGGAGGATGATGAGGGCATCCCAAACACTTATACATCTTCTCCTATTGGTGGTCTTGCACATACTGAAGAGGACATCCCTATTACATATACATCTTCCATCCAAGCATGCATGAAATAACCAAGAACCAGAGGGCCCTGACGAGGGCAAGAGCCAAGCGTTTAAACAGACAGGTGCTTTTGTTTTCTAAGGAGTTTCCTTTATTGACGATGAGCTTGGATGCTACCTCATGCTAGTGTTTTATGTATTCTTAGTATGACTCATGTGAAGACTTGGGAGAGCACAAGGAGGAGACCAAGGGCTTAAACTACAAGTTTTGGCTAAGAATTTCAAGCCAAATTCGGACTGCCTAGAACTAAGAGGGGGAGTGATTCTGTTTTTGTCGTTGTGGATCGTTTTTCGAAGATGGCACCTTTATTCCGTGCCACAAGAGCGACAATGCGTCGCATATTGCTAACTTGTTTTACAGGGAGATCGTGAGGCTACATGGCGTGCCACGTAATATTGTGTCGGATCGCGACGTAAAGTTCATGAGCTACTTCTGGAAGACGCTTTGGGGTAAACTGGGGACGAAGTTGTATTCGCACAACTTGTCATCCCCAAACTGATGGTCAAACCGAGGTGGTGAACCGCACACTTTCGATGCCACTCCGACCATGATCAAGAAAATCTGCGCGAGTGGGAGGATGTTTGCCGCACGTGGAATTCGCTTATAATCGGGCCGTGCATTCCACTACGCAGATGTGTCCATTTGAGGTAATTATGGTTTCAAGCCTTTACACCGCTTGATTTGTTGCCGCTTCCTAGTCAACACCATACCCATATGGAGGCTCCAAGCGAGCTGAATATTGAAGAAATTGCATCTCAAGACAAAAGAAGCGATAGAGCGCAAGGTCAAGTACTATGCTGAAAAGGCGAACAAGAAAAGGAACAAGATTGTTTTTCAACCAGGTGATTTGGTTTGGGTACACTACCGGAAGGATCGTTTTCCAGAACGTCGCAAGTCTAAGTTACTACCGCGTGGTGATGGGCCTTTCAAGGTGCTTGCGAAGATCAACGACAATGCCTACAAGATAGAGCTTTCCGGCGATGACTATGGCGTGAGCTCTACGTTCAATGTCGCTGATTTATCACCTTTCTTTGGTGGTGACGATCCAGCGTCGAGGACGACGCCTTTCAAGAGGGGAGGATGATGAGGGCATCCCAAACACTTATACATCTTCTCCTATTGGTGGTCTTGCACATACTGAAGAGGACATCCCTATTACATATACATCTTCCATTCCAAGCATGCATGAGAATAACCAAGAACCAGAGGGCCCAATGACGAGGGCAAGAGCCAAGCGTTTAAACAGACAGGTGCTTTTGTTTTCTTAAGTTTCCTTTAATTGACGATGAGCTTGGAATGCTACCTCATGCTAGTGTTTATGTATTCTTAGGTATGACTCATGTGGAAGACTTGGGAGAGCACAAGGGAGGAGACCAAGGGCTTAAACTACAAGTTTTGGGGAGTGATTCTGTTTTTGTCGTTGTGGATCGTTTCGAAGATGGCACACTTTATTCCGTGCCACAAGAGCGACAATGCGTCGCATATTGCTAACTTGTTTTACAGGGAGATCGTGAGGCTACATGGCGTGCCACGTAATATTGTGTCGGATCGCGACGTAAAGTTCATGAGCTACTTCTGGAAGACGCTTTGGGGTAAACTGGGGACGAAGTTGTTATTCAGCACAACTTGTCATCCCCAAACTGATGGTCAAACCGAGGTGGTGAACCGCACACTTTCGATGCCACTCCGTACCATGATCAAGAAGAATCTGCGCGAGTGGGAGGATTGTTTGCCGCACGTGGAATTCGCTTATAATCGGGCCGTGCATTCCACTACGCAGATGTGTCCATTTGAGGTAATTTATGGTTTCAAGCCCTTTACACCGCTTGATTTGTTGCCGCTTCCTAGTCAACACCATACCCATATGGAGGCGTCCAAGCGAGCTGAATATGTGAAGAAATTGCATCTCAAGACAAAAGAAGCGATAGAGCGCAAGGTCAAGTACTATGCTGAAAAGGCGAACAAGAAAAGGAACAAGATTGTTTTTCAACCAGGTGATTTGGTTTGGGTACACTACCGGAAGGATCGTTTTCCAGAACGTCGCAAGTCTAAGTTACTACCGCGTGGTGATGGGCCTTTCAAGGTGCTTGCGAAGATCAACGACAATGCCTACAAGATAGAGCTTTCCGGCGATGACTATGGCGTGAGCTCTACGTTCAATGTCGCTGATTTATCACCTTTCTTTGGTGGTGACGATCCAGCGTCGAGGACGACGCCTTTTCAAGAGGGGGAGGATGATGAGGGCATCCCAAACACTTATACATCTTCTCCTATTGGTGGTCTTGCACATACTGAAGAGGACATCCCTATTACATAACATCTTCCATTCCAAGCATGCATGAGAATAACCAAGAACCAGAGGGCCCATGACGAGGGCAAGAGCCAAGCGTTTAAACAGACAGGTGCTTTTGTTTTCTTAAGGAGTTTCCTTTAATTGACGATGAGCTTGGAATGCTACCTCATGCTAGTGTTTTATGTATTCTTAGGTATGACTCATGTGAAGACTTGGGAGAGCACAAGGGAGGAGACCAAGGGCTTAAACTACAAGTTTTGGGTAAGAATTTCAAGCCAAATTCGGACTGCCTAGAACTAAGGGGGAGTGATTCTGTTTTTGTCGTTGTGGATCGTTTTTCGAAGATGGCACACTTTATTCCGTGCCACAAGAGCGACAATGCGTCGCATATTGCTAACTTGTTTTCAGGGAGATCGTGAGGCTACATGGCGTGCCACGTAATATTGTGTCGGATCGCGACGTAAAGTTCATGAGCTACTTCTGGAAGACGCTTTGGGGTAAACTGGGGACGAAGTTGTTATTCAGCACAACTTGTCATCCCCAAACTGATGGTCAAACCGAGGTGGTGAACCGCACACTTTCGATGCCACTCCGACCATGATCAAGAAGAATCTGCGCGAGTGGGAGGATTGTTTGCCGCACGTGGAATTCGCTTATAATCGGGCCGTGCATTCCACTACGCAGATGTGTCCATTTGAGGTAATTTATGGTTTCAAGCCCTTTACACCGCTTGATTTGTTGCCGCTTCCTAGTCAACACCATACCCATATGGAGGCGTCCAAGCGAGCTGAATATGTGAAGAAATTGCATCTCAAGACAAAAGAAGCGATAGAGCGCAAGGTCAAGTACTATGCTGAAAAGGCGAACAAGAAAAGGAACAAGATTGTTTTTCAACCAGGTGATTTGGTTTGGGTACACTACCGGAAGGATCGTTTTCCAGAACGTCGCAAGTCTAAGTTACTACCGCGTGGTGATGGGCCTTTCAAGGTGCTTGCGAAGATCAACGACAATGCCTACAAGATAGAGCTTTCCGGCGATGACTATGGCGTGAGCTCTACGTTCAATGTCGCTGATTTATCACCTTTCTTTGGTGGTGACGATCCAGCGTCGAGGACGACGCCTTTTCAAGAGGGGGAGGATGATGAGGGCATCCCAAACACTTATACATCTTCTCCTATTGGTGGTCTTGCACATACTGAAGAGGACATCCCTATTACATATACATCTTCCATTCCAAGCATGCATGAGAATAACCAAGAACCAGAGGGCCCAATGACGAGGGCAAGAGCCAAGCGTTTAAACAGACAGGTGCTTTTGTTTTCTTAAGGAGTTTCCTTTAATTGACGATGAGCTTGGAATACTACCTCATGCTAGTGTTTTATGTATTCTTAGGTATGACTCATGTGAAGACTTGGGAGAGCACAAGGGAGGAGACCAAGGGCTTAAACTACAAGTTTTGGGGGAGTGACTTGATTTTTTTTGTCGTTGTGGATCGTTTTTCGAAGATGGCACACTTTATTCCGTGCCACAAGAGCGACAATGCGTCGCATATTGCTAACTTTTTTCAGGGAGATCGTGAGGCTACATGGCGTGCCACGTAATATTGTGTCGGATCGCGACGTAAAGTTCATGAGCTACTTCTGGAAGACGCTTTGGGGTAAACTGGGGACGAAGTTGTTATTCAGCACAACTTGTCATCCCCAAACTGATGGTCAAAACCGAGGTGGTGAACCGCACACTTTCGATGCCACTCCGTACCATGATCAAGAAGAATCTGCGCGAGTGGGAGGATTGTTTGCCGCACGTGGAATTCGCTTATAATCGGGCCGTGCATTCCACTACGCAGATGTGTCCATTTGAGGTAATTTATGGTTCCAAGCCCTTTACACCGCTTGATTTGTTGCCGCTTCATAGTCAACACCATACCCATATGGAGGCGTCCAAGCGTGCTGAATATGTGAAGAAATTGCATCTCAAGACAAAAGGAAGCGATAGAGCGCAAGGTCAAGTACTATGCTGAAAAGGCGAACAAAGAAAAGGAACAAGATTGTTTTTCAACCAGGTTGATTTGGTTTGGGTACACTACCGGAAGGATCGTTTTCCAGAACGTCGCAAGTCTAAGTTACTACCGCGTGGTGATGGGCCTTTCAAGGTGCTTGCGAAGATCAACGACAATGCCTACAAGATAGAGCTTTCCGGCGATGCCTATGGCGTGAGCTCTACGTTCAATGTCGCTGATTTATCACCTTTCTTTGGTGGTGACGATCCAGCGTCGAGGACGACGCCTTTTCAAGAGGGGGAGGATGATGAGGGCATCCCAAACACTTATACATCTTCTCCTATTGGTGGTCTTGCACATACTGAAGAGGACATCCCTATTACATATACATCTTCCATTCCAAGGCATGCATGAGAATAACCAAGAACCAGAGGGCCCACTGACGAGGGCAAGAGCCAAGCGTTTTAAACAGACAGGTGCTTTTGTTTTCTTAAGGAGTTTCCTTTAATTGACGATGAGCTTGGGATGCTACCTCATGCTAGTGTTTATGTATTCTTAGGTATGACTCATGTGAAGACTTGGGAGAGCAACAAGGGAGGAGACCAAGGGCTTAAACTACAAGTTTTTGGGCAAGAATTTCCAGCCAAATTCGGACTGCCTAGAACTAAGAGGGGGAGTGATTCTGTTTTTGTCGTTGTTGGATCGTTTTTTCGAAGATGGCACACTTTATTCCGTGCCACAAGAGCGACAATGCGTCGCATATTGCTAACTTGTTTTACAGGGAGATCGTGAGGCTACATGGCGTGCCACGTAATATTGTGTCGGATCGCGACGTAAAGTTCATGAGCTACTTCTGGAAGACGCATTTGGGGTAAACTGGGGACGAAGTTGTTATTCAGCACAACTTGTCATCCCAAACTGATGGTCAAACCGAGGTGGTGAACCGCACACTTTCGATGCCACTCCCGTACCATGATCAAGAAGAATCTGCGCGAGTGGGAGGATTGTTTGCCGCACGTGGAATTCGCTTATAATCGGGCCGTGCATTCACTACGCAGATGTGTCCATTTGAGGTAATTTCTGGTTTCAAGCCCTTTACACCGCTTGATTTGTTGCCGCTTCCTAGTCAACAACATACCCATTTGGAGGCGTCCAAGCGAGCTGAATATGTGAAGAAATTGCATTCAAGACAAAAGAAGCGATAGAGCGCAAGGTCCAAGTACTCTGCTGAAAAGGCGAACAAGAAAAGAACAAGATTGTTTTTCAACCAGGTGATTTTGTTTGGGTACACTACCGGAAGGATCGTTTTCCAGAACGTCGCAAGTCTAAGTTACTACCGCGTGGTGATGGGCCTTTCAAGGTGCTCGCGAAGATCAACGACAATGCCTACAAGATAGAGCTTTCCGGCGATGACTATGGCGTGAGCTCTACGTTCAATGTCGACTGATTATCACCTTTCTTTGGTGGTGACGATCCAGCGTCGAGGGACGACGCCTTTTCAAGAGGGGGAGGATGATGAGGGCATCCCAAACACTTATACATCTTCTCCTATTGGTGGTCTTGCACATACTGAAGAGGACATCCCTATTACATATACATCTTCCATTCCAAGCATGCATGAGAATAACCAAGAACCAGAGGGCCCAGTGACGAGGGCAAGAGCCAAGCGTTTTAAACAGACAGGTGCTTTTGTTTTCTTAAGGAGTTTCCTTTAATTGACGATGAGCTTGGAATGCTACCTCATGCTAGTGTTTTATGTATCTTAGGTATGACTCATGTGAGGACTTGGAGAGCACAAGGGAGGAGACCAAGGGCTTTAAACTACAAGTTTTGGGGGAGTGATTCTGTTTTTGTCGTTTTGGATCGTTTTTTCGAAGATGGCACACTTTATTCCGTGCCACAAGAGCGACAATGCGTCGCATATTGCTAACTTGTTTTACAGGGAGATCGTGAGGCTACATGGCGTGCCACGTAATATTGTGTCGGATCGCGACGTAAAGTTCATGAGCTACTTCTGGAAGACGCTTTGGGGTAAACTGGGGACGAAGTTGTTATTCAGCACAACTTGTCATCCCAAAATGATGGTCAAACCGAGGTGGTGAACCGCACACTTTCGATGCCACTCCGTACCATGATCAAGAAGAATCTGCGCGAGTGGGAGTGATTGTTTGCCGCACGTGGAATTCGCTTATAATCGGGCCGTGCATTCCACTACGCAGATGTGTCCATTTGAGGTAATTTATGGTTCCAAGCCCTTTACACGCTTGATTTGTTGCCGCTTCCTAGTCAACACCATACCCATATGGAGGCGTCCAAGCGAGCTGAATATGTGAAGAAAATTGCATCTCAAGACAAAAGAAGCGATAGAGCGCAAGGTCAAGTTACTATGCTGAAAAGGCGAAAAAGAAAAGGAACAAGATTGTTTTTCAACCAGGTGATTTGGTTTGGGTACACTACCGGAAGGATCGTTTTCCAGAAAGTCGCAAGTCCTAAGTTACTACCGCGTGGTGATGGGCCTTTCAAGGTGCTTGCGAAGATCAACGACAATGCCTACAAGATAGAGCTTTCCGGCGATGACTATGGCGTGAGCTCTACGTTCAATGTCGCTGATTTATCACCTTTCTTTGGTGGTGACGATCCAGCGTCGAGGACGACGCCTTTTCAAGAGGGGGAGGATGATGAGGGCATCCCAAACACTTATACATCTTCTCCTATTGGTGGTCTTGCACATACAGAAGAGGACATCCCTATTACATATACATCTTCCATTCCAAGCATGCATGAGAATAACCAAGAACCAGAGGGCCCAATGACGAGGGCAAGAGCCAAGCGTTTTAAACAGACATGTGCTTTTGTTTTCTCAAGGAGTTTGCTTTAATTGACGATGAGCTTGGAATGCTACCTCATGCTAGTGTTTTATGTATTCTTAGGTATGACTCATGTGAAGGACTTGGGAGAGCACAAGGGAGGAGACCAAGGGCTTAAACTACAAGTTTTGGGTAAGAATTTCAAGCCAAATTCGGACTGCCTAGAACTAAGAGCGGGAGTGATTCTGTTTTTGTCGTTGTGGATCGTTTTTCGAAGATGGCACACTTTATTCCGTGCCACAAGAGCGACAATGCGTCGCATATTGCTAACTTGTTTTACAGGGAGATCGTGAGGCTACATGGCGTGCCACGTAATATTGTGTCGGATCGCGACGTAAAGTTCATGAGCTACTTCTGGAAGACGCTTTGGGGTAAACTGGGGACGAAGTTGTATTCAGCACAACTTGTCATCCCCAAACTGATGGTCAAACCGAGGTGGTGAACCGCACACTTTCGATGCCACTCCGTACCATGATCAAGAAGAATCTGCGCGAGTGGGAGGATTGTTTGCCGCACGTGGAATTCGCTTATAATCGGGCCGTGCATTCCACTACGCAGATGTGTCCATTTGAGGTAATTTATGGTTTCAAGCCCTTTACACCGCTTGATTTGTTGCCGCTTCCTAGTCAACAACATACCCATTTGGAGGCGTCCAAGCGAGCTGAATATGTGAAGAAATTGCATCTCAAGACAAAAGAAGCGATAGAGCGCAAGGTCAAGTACTATGCTGAAAAGGCGAACAAGAAAAGGAACAAGATTGTTTTTCAACCAGGTGATTTGGTTTGGGTACACTACCGGAAGGATCGTTTTCCAGAACGTCGCAAGTCTAAGTTACTACCGCGTGGTGATGGGCCTTTCAAGGTGCTCGCGAAGATCAACGACAATGCCTACAAGATAGAGCTTTCCGGCGATGACTATGGCGTGAGCTCTACGTTCAATGTCGCTGATTTATCACCTTTCTTTGGTGGTGACGATCCAGCGTCGAGGACGACGCCTTTTCAAGAGGGGGAGGATGATGAGGGCATCCCAAACAGTTATACATCTTCTCCTATTGGTGGTCTTGCACATACTGAAGAGGACATCCCTATTACATATACATCTTCCATTCCAAGCATGCATGAGAATAACCAAGAACCAGAGGGCCCAGTGACGAGGGCAAGAGCCAAGCGTTTAAACAGACAGGTGCTTTTGTTTTCTTAAGGAGTTTCCTTTAATTGACGATGAGCTTGGCATGCTACCTCATGCTAGTGTTTTATGTATTCTTAGGTATGACTCATGTGAAGACTTGGGAGAGCACAAGGGGGAGACCAAGGGCTTAAACTACAAGTTTTGGGTAAGAATTTCAAGCCAAATTCGGACTGACTAGAACTAAGAGGGGGAGTGATTCTGTTTTTGTCGTTGTGGATCGTTTTTCGAAGATGGCACACTTTATTCCGTGCCACAAGAGCGACAATGCGTCGCATATTGCTAACTTGTTTTACAGGGAGATCGTGAGGCTACATGGCGTGCCACGTAATATTGTGTCGGATCGCGACGTAAAGTTCATGAGCTACTTCTGGAAGACGCTTTGGGGTAAACTGGGGACGAAGTTGTTATTCAGCACAACTTGTCATCCCCAAACTGATGGTCAAACCGAGGTGGTGAACCGCACACTTTCGATGCCACTCCGTACCATGATCAAGAAGAATCTGCGCGAGTGGGAGGATTGTTTGCCGCACGTGGAATTCGCTTATAATCGGGCCGTGCATTCCACTACGCAGATGTGTCCATTTGAGGTAATTTATGGTTTCAAGCCCTTTACACCGCTTGATTTGTTGCCGCTTCCTAGTCAACACCATACCCATATGGAGGCGTCCAAGCGAGCTGAATATGTGAAGAAATTGCATCTCAAGACAAAAGAAGCGATAGAGCGCAAGGTCAAGTACTATGCTGAAAAGGCGAACAAGAAAAGGAACAAGATTGTTTTTCAACCAGGTGATTTGGTTTGGGTACACTACCGGAAGGATCGTTTTCCAGAACGTCGCAAGTCTAAGTTACTACCGCGTGGTGATGGGCCTTTCAAGGTGCTCGCGAAGATCAACGACAATGCCTACAAGATAGAGCTTTCCGGCGATGACTATGGCGTGAGCTCTACGTTCAATGTCGCTGATTTATCACCTTTCTTTGGTGGTGACGATCCAGCGTCGAGGACGACGCCTTTTCAAGAGGGGGAGGATGATGAGGGCATCCCAAACACTTATACATCTTCTCCTATTGGTGGTCTTGCACATACTGAAGAGGACATCCCTATTACATATACATCTTCCATTCCAAGCATGCATGAGAATAACCAAGAACCAGAGGGCCCAGTGACGAGGGCAAGAGCCAAGCGTTTAAACAGACAGGTGCTTTTGTTTTCTTAAGGAGTTTCCTTTAATTGACGATGAGCTTGGAATGCTACCTCATGCTAGTGTTTTATGTATTCTTAGGTATGACTCATGTGAAGACTTGGGAGAGCACAAGGGAGGAGACCAAGGGCTTAAACTACAAGTTTTGGGGGAGTGATTCTGTTTTTGTCGTTGTGGATCGTTTTTCGAAGATGGCACACTTTATTCCGTGCCACAAGAGCGACAATGCGTCGCATATTGCTAACTTGTTTTACAGGGAGATCGTGAGGCTACATGGCGTGCCACGTAATATTGTGTCGGATCGCGACGTAAAGTTCATGAGCTACTTCTGGAAGACGCTTTGGGGTAAACTGGGGACGAAGTTGTTATTCAGCACAACTTGTCATCCCCAAACTGATGGTCAAACCGAGGTGGTGAACCGCACACTTTCGATGCCACTCCGTACCATGATCAAGAAGAATCTGCGCGAGTGGGAGGATTGTTTGCCGCACGTGGAATTCGCTTATAATCGGGCCGTGCATTCCACTACGCAGATGTGTCCATTTGAGGTAATTTATGGTTTCAAGCCCTTTACACCGCTTGATTTGATGCCGCTTCCTAGTCAAGACCATACCCATATGGAGGCGTCCAAGCGAGCTGAATATGTGAAGAAATTGCATCTCAAGACAAAAGAAGCGATAGAGCGCAAGGTCAAGTACTATGCTGAAAAGGCGAACAAGAAAAGGAACAAGATTGTTTTTCAACCAGGTGATTTGGTTTGGGTACACTACCGGAAGGATCGTTTTCCAGAACGTCGCAAGTCTAAGTTACTACCGCGTGGTGATGGGCCTTTCAAGGTGCTTGCGAAGATCAACGACAATGCCTACAAGATAGAGCTTTCCGGCGATGACTATGGCGTGAGCTCTACGTTCAATGTCGCTGATTTATCACCTTTCTTTGGTGGTGACGATCCAGCGTCGAGGACGACGCCTTTTCAAGAGGGGGAGGATGATGAGGGCATCCCAAACACTTATACATCTTCTCCTATTGGTGGTCTTGCACATACAGAAGAGGACATCCCTATTACATATACATCTTCCATTCCAAGCATGCATGAGAATAACCAAGAACCAGAGGGCCCAATGACGAGGGCAAGAGCCAAGCGTTTAAACAGACATGTGCTTTTGTTTTCTCAAGGAGTTTGCTTTAATTGACGATGAGCTTGGAATGCTACCTCATGCTAGTGTTTTATGTATTCTTAGGTATGACTCATGTGAAGACTTGGGAGAGCACAAGGGAGGAGACCAAGGGCTTAAACTACAAGTTTTGGGTAAGAATTTCAAGCCAAATTCGGACTGCCTAGAACTAAGAGGGGGAGTGATTCTGTTTTTGTCGTTGTGGATCGTTTTTCAAAGATGGCACACTTTATTCCGTGCCACAAGAGCGACAATGCGTCGCATATTGCTAACTTGTTTTACAGGGAGATCGTGAGGCTACATGGCGTGCCACGTAATATTGTGTCGGATCGCGACGAAAAGTTCATGAGCTACTTCTGGAAGACGCTTTGGGGTAAACTGGGGACGAAGTTGTTATTCAGCACAACTTGTCATCCCCAAACTGATGGTCAAACCGAGGTGGTGAACCGCACACTTTCGATGCCACTCCGTACCATGATCAAGAAGAATCTGCGCGAGTGGGAGGATTGTTTGCCGCACGTGGAATTCGCTTATAATCGGGCCGTGCATTCCACTACGCAGATGTGTCCATTTGAGGTAATTTATGGTTTCAAGCCCTTTGCACCGCTTGATTTGTTGCCGCTTCCTAGTCAACACCATACCCATATGGAGGCGTCCAAGCGAGCTGAATATGTGAAGAAATTGCATCTCAAGACAAAAGAAGCGATAGAGCGCAAGGTCAAGTACTATGCTGAAAAGGCGAACAAGAAAAGGAACAAGATTGTTTTTCAACCAGGTGATTTGGTTTGGGTACACTACAGGAAGGATCGTTTTCCAGAACGTCGCAAGTCTAAGTTACTACCGCCTGGTGATGGGCCTTTCAAGGTGCTTGCGAAGATCAACGACAATGCCTACAAGATAGAGCTTTCCGGCGATGACTATGGCGTGAGCTCTACGTTCAATGTCACTGATTTATCACCTTTCTTTGGTGGTGACGATCCAGCGTCGAGGACGACGCCTTTTCAAGAGGGGGAGGATGATGAGGGCATCCCAAACACTTATACATCTTCTCCTATTGGTGGTCTTGCACATACAGAAGAGGACATCCCTATTACATATACATCTTCCATTCCAAGCATGCATGAGAATAACCAAGAACCAGAGGGCCCAATGACGAGGGCAAGAGCCAAGCGTTTAAACAGACATGTGCTTTTGTTTTCTCAAGGAGTTTGCTTTAATTGACGATGAGCTTGGAATGCTACCTCATGCTAGTGTTTTATGTATTCTTAGGTATGACTCATCTGAAGACTTGGGAGAGCACAAGGGAGGAGACCAAGGGCTTAAACTACAAGTTTTGGGTAAGAATTTCAAGCCAAATTCGGACTGCCTAGAACTAAGAGGGGGAGTGATTCTGTTTTTGTCATTGTGGATCGTTTTTCGAAGATGGCACACTTTATTCCGTGCCACAAGAGCGACAATGCGTCGCATATTGCTAACTTGTTTTACAGGGAGATCGTGAGGCTACATGGCGTGCCACGTAATATTGTGTCGGATCGCGACGAAAAGTTCATGAGCTACTTCTGGAAGACGCTTTGGGGTAAACTGGGGACGAAGTTGTTATTCAGCACAACTTGTCATCCCCAAACTGATGGTCAAACCGAGGTGGTGAACCGCACACTTTCGATGCCACTCCGTACCATGATCAAGAAGAATCTGCGCGAGTGGGAGGATTGTTTGCCGCACGTGGAATTCGCTTATAATCGGGCCGTGCATTCCACTACGCAGATGTGTCCATTTGAGGTAATTTATGGTTTCAACCCCTTTGCACCGCTTGATTTGTTGCCGCTTCCTAGTCAACACCATACCCATATGGAGGCGTCCAAGCGAGCTGAATATGTGAAGAAATTGCATCTCAACACAAAAGAAGCGATAGAGCGCAAGGTCAAGTACTATGCTGAAAAGGCGAACAAGAAAAGGAACAAGATTGTTTTTCAACCAGGTGATTTGGTTTGGGTACACTACAGGAAGGATCGTTTTCCAGAACGTCGCAAGTCTAAGTTACTACCGCCTGGTGATGGGCCTTTCAAGGTGCTTGCGAAGATCAACGACAATGCCTACAAGATAGAGCTTTCCGGCGATGACTATGGCGTGAGCTCTACGTTCAATGTCACTGATTAATCACCTTTCTTTGGTGGTGACGATCCAGCGTCGAGGACGACGCCTTTTCAAGAGGGGGAGGATGATGAGGGCATCCCAAACACTTATACATCTTCTCCTATTGGTGGTCTTGCACATACTGAAGAGGACATCCCTATTACATATACATCTTCCATTCCAAGCATGCATGAGAATAACCAAGAACCAGAGGGCCCAGTGACGAGGGCAAGAGCCAAGCGTTTAAACAGACAGGTGCTTTTGTTTTCATAAGGAGTTTCCTTTAATTGACGATGAGCTTGGAATGCTACCTCATGCTAGTGTTTTATGTATTCTTAGGTATGACTCATGTGAAGACTTGGGAGAGCACATGGGAGGAGACCAAGGGTTTAAACTACAAGTTTTTGGTAAGAATTTCAAGCCAAATTCGGACTGCCTAGAACTAAGAGGGGGAGTGATTCTGTTTTTGTCGTTGTGGATCGTTTTTCGAAGATGGCACACTTTATTCCGGGCCACAAGAGCGACAATGCGTCGCATATTGCTAACTTGTTTTACAGGGAGATCGTGAGGCTACATGGCGTGCCACGTAATATTGTGTCGGATCGCGACGTAAAGTTCATGAGCTACTTCTGGAAGACGCTTTGGGGTAAACTGGGGACGAAGTTGTTATTCAGCACAACTTGTCATCCCCAAACTGATGGTCAAACCGAGGTGGTGAACCGCACACTTTCGATGCCACTCCGTACCATGATCAAGAAGAATCTGCGCGAGTGGGAGGATTGTTTGCCGCACGTGGAATTCGCTTATAATCGGGCCGTGCATTCCACTACGCAGATGTGTCCATTTGAGGTAGTTTATGGTTTCAAGCCCTTTACACCGCTTGATTTGTTGCCGCTTCCTAGTCAACACCATACCCATATGGAGGCGTCCAAGCGAGCTGAATATGTGAAGAAATTGCATCTCAAGACAAAAGAAGCGATAGAGCGCAAGGTCAAGTACTATGCTGAAAAGGCGAACAAGAAAAGGAACAAGATTGTTTTTCAACCAGGTGATTTGGTTTGGGTACACTACCGGAAGGATCGTTTTCCAGAACGTCGCAAGTCTAAGTTACTACCGCGTGGTGATGGGCCTTTCAAGGTGCTTGCGAAGATCAACGACAATGCCTACAAGATAGAGCTTTCCGGCGATGACTATGGCGTGAGCTCTACGTTCAATGTCGCTGATTTATCACCTTTCTTTGGTGGTGACGATCCAGCGTCGAGGACGACGCCTTTTCAAGACGGGGAGGATGATGAGGGCATCCCAAACACTTATACATCTTCTCCTATTGGTGGTCTTGCACATACTGAAGAGGACATCCCTATTACATATACATCTTCCATTCCAAGCATGCATGAGAATAACCAAGAACCAGAGGGCCCAGGGACGAGGGCAAGAGCCAAGCGTTTAAACAGACGGGTGCTTTTGTTTTCTTAAGGAGTTTCCTTTAATTGACGATGAGCTTGGAATGCTACCTCATGCCAGTGTTTTATGTATTCTTAGGTATGACTCATGTGAAGACTTGGGAGAGCACAAGGGAGGAGACCAAGGGCTTCAACTACAAGTTTTGGGTAAGAATTTCAAGCCAAATTCGGACTGCCTAGAACTAAGAGGGGGAGTGATTCTGTTTTTGTCGTTGTGGATCGTTTTTCGAAGATGGCACACTTTATTCCGGGCCACAAGAGCGACAATGCGTCGCATATTGCTAACTTGTTTTACAGGGAGATCGTGAGGCTACATGGCGTGCCACGTAATATTGTGTCGGATCGCGACGTAAAGTTCATGAGCTACTTCTGGAAGACGCTTTGGGGTAAACTGGGGACGAAGTTGTTATTCAGCACAACTTGTAATCCCCAAACTGATGGTAAAACCGAGGTGGTGAACCGCACACTTTCGATGCCACTCCGTACCATGATCAAGAAGAATCTGCGCGAGTGGGAGGATTGTTTGCCGCACGTGGAATTCGCTTATAATCGGGCCGTGCATTCCACTACGCAGATGTGTCCATTTGAGGTAGTTTATGGTTTCAAGCCCTTTACACCGCTTGATTTGTTGCCGCTTCCTAGTCAACACCATACCCATATGGAGGCGTCCAAGCGAGCTGAATATGTGAAGAAATTGCATCTCAAGACAAAAGAAGCGATAGAGCGCAAGGTCAAGTACTATGCTGAAAAGGCGAACAAGAAAAGGAACAAGATTGTTTTTCAACCAGGTGATTTGGTTTGGGTACACTACCGGAAGGATCGTTTTCCAGAACGTCGCAAGTCTAAGTTACTACCGCGTGGTGATGGGCCTTTCAAGGTGCTTGCGAAGATCAACGACAATGCCTACAAGATAGAGCTTTCCGGCGATGACTATGGCGTGAGCTCTACGTTCAATGTCGCTGATTTATCACCTTTCTTTGGTGGTGACGATCCAGCGTCGAGGACGACGCCTTTTCAAGACGGGGAGGATGATGAGGGCATCCCAAACACTTATACATCTTCTCCTATTGGTGATCTTGCACATACTGAAGAGGACATCCCTATTACATATACATCTTCCATTCCAAGCATGCATGAGAATAACCAAGAACCAGAGGGCCCAGGGACGAGGGCAAGAGCCAAGCGTTTAAACAGACAGGTGCTTTTGTTTTCTTAAGGAGTTTCCTTTAATTGACGATGAGCTTGGAATGCTACATCATGCTAGTGTTTTATGTATTCTTAGGTATGACTCATGTGAAGACTTGGGAGAGCACAAGGGAGGAGACCAAGGGCTTAAACTACAAGTTTTGGGTAAGAATTTCAAGCCAAATTCGGACTGCCTAGAACTAAGAGGGGGAGTGATTCTGTTTTTGTCGTTGTGGATCGTTTTTCGAAGATGGCACACTTTATTCCGTGCCACAAGAGCGACAATGCGTCTCATATTGCTAACTTGTTTTACAGGGAGATCGTGAGGCTACATGGCGTGCCACGTAATATTGTGTCGGATCGCGACGTAAAGTTCATGAGCTACTTCTGGAAGACGCTTTGGGTAAACTGGGGACGAAGTTGTTATTCAGCACAACTTGTCATCCCCAAACTGATGGTCAAACCGAGGTGGTGAACCGCACACTTTCGATGCCACTCCGTACCATGATCAAGAAGAATCTGCGCGAGTGGGAGGATTGTTTGCCGCACGTGGAATTCGCTTATAATCGGGCCGTGCATTCCACTACGCAGATGTGTCCATTTGAGGTAATTTATGGTTTCAAGCCCTTTACACCGCTTGATTTGTTGCCGCTTCCTAGTCAACACCATACCCATATGGAGGCGTCCAAGCGAGCTGAATATGTGAAGAAATTGCATCTCAAGACAAAAGAAGCGATAGAGCGCAAGGTCAAGTACTATGCTGAAAAGGCGAACAAGAAAAGGAACAAGATTGTTTTTCAACCAGGTGATTTGGTTTGGGTACACTACCGGAAGGATCGTTTTCCAGAACGTCGCAAGTCTAAGTTACTACCGCGTGGTGATGGGCCTTTCAAGGTGCTTGCGAAGATCAACGACAATGCCTACAAGATAGAGCTTTCCGGCGATGACTATGGCGTGAGCTCTACGTTCAATGTCGCTGATTTATCACCTTTCTTTGGTGGTGACGATCCAGCGTCGAGGACGACGCCTTTTCAAGAGGGGGAGGATGATGAGGGCATCCCAAACACTTATACATCTTCTCCTATTGGTGGTCTTGCACATACTGAAGAGGACATCCCTATTACATATACATCTTCCATTCCAAGCATGCATGAGAATAACCAAGAACCAGAGGGCCCAATGACGAGGGCAAGAGCCAAGCGTTTAAACAGACAGGTGCTTTTGTTTTCTTAAGGAGTTTCCTTTAATTGACGATGAGCTTGGAATGCTACCTCATGCTAGTGTTTTATGTATTCTTAGGTATGACTCATGTGAAGACTTGGGAGAGCACAAGGGAGGAGACCAAGGGCTTAAACTACAAGTTTTGGGTAAGAATTTCAAGCCAAATTCGGACTGCCTAGAACTAAGAGGGGGAGTGATTCTGTTTTTGTCGTTGTGGATCGTTTTTCGAAGATGGCACACTTTATTCCGTGCCACAAGAGCGACAATGCGTCGCATATTGCTAACTTGTTTTTCAGGGAGATCGTGAGGCCACATGGCGTGCCACGTAATATTGTGTCGGATCACGACGTAAAGTTCATGAGCTACTTCTGGAAGACGCTTTGGGTAAACTGGGGACGAAGTTGTTATTCAGCACAACTTGTCATCCCCAAACTGATGGTCAAACCGAGGTGGTGAACCGCACACTTTCGATGCCACTCCGTACCATGATCAAGAAGAATCTGCACGAGTGGGAGGATTGTTTGCCGCACGTGGAATTCGCTTATAATCGGGCCGTGCATTCCACTACGCAGATGTGTCCATTTGAGGTAATTTATGGTTTCAAGCCCTTTACACCGCTTGATTTGTTGCCGCTTCCTAGTCAACACCATACCCATATGGAGGCGTCCAAGCGAGCTGAATATGTGAAGAAATTGCATCTCAAGACAAAAGAAGCGATAGAGCGCAAGGTCAAGTACTATGCTGAAAAGGCGAACAAGAAAAGGAACAAGATTGTTTTTCAACCAGGTGATTTGGTTTGGGTACACTACCGGAAGGATCGTTTTCCAGAACGTCGCAAGTCTAAGTTACTACCGCGTGGTGATGGGCCTTTCAAGGTGCTTGCGAAGATCAACGACAATGCCTACAAGATAGAGCTTTCCGGCGATGACTATGGCGTGAGCTCTACGTTCAATGTCGCTGATTTATCACCTTTCTTTGGTGGTGACGATCCAGCGTCGAGGACGACGCCTTTTCAAGAGGGGGAGGATGATGAGGGCATCCCAAACACTTATACATCTTCTCCTATTGGTGGTCTTGCACATACTGAAGAGGACATCCCTATTACATACACATCTTCCATTCCAAGCATGCATGAGAATAACCAAGAACCAGAGGGCCAAATGACGAGGGCAAGAGCCAAGCGTTTAAGCAAACAGGTGCTTTAGTTTTCTTAAGGAGTTTCCTTGAATTGACGATGAGCTTGGAATACTACCTCATGCTAGTGTTTTATGTATTCTTAGGTATGACTCATGTGAAGACTTGGGAGAGCACAAGGGAGGAGACCAAGGGCTTAAACTACAAGTTTTGGGTAAGAATTTCAAGCCAAATTCGGACTGCCTAGAACTAAGAGGGGGAGTGATTATGTTTTTATCGTTGTGGATCGTTTTTCGAAGATGGCACACTTTATTCCGTGCCACAAGAGCGACAATGCGTCGCATATTGCTAACTTGTTTTTCAGGGAGATCATAAGGCCACATGGCGTGCCACGTAATATTGTGTCGGATCGCGACGTAAAGTTCAAGAGCTACTTCTGGAAGACGCTTTGGGGTAAACTTGGGACGAAGTTGTCATTCAGCACAACTTGTCATCCCCAAACTGATGGTCAAACCGAGGTGGTGAACCGCACACTTTCGATGCTACTCCAGACCATGATCAAGAAGAATCTGCGCGAGTGGGAGGATTCTTTGCCGCACGTGGAATTCGCTTATAATCGGGCCGTGCATTCCACTACGCAGATGTGTCCATTTGAGGTAATTTATGGTTTCAAGCCCTTTACACCGCTTGATTTGTTGCCGCTTCCTAGTCAACACCATACCCATATGGAGGCGTCCAAGCGAGCTGAATATGTGAAGAAATTGCATCTCAAGACAAAAGAAGCGATAGAGCGCAAGGTCAAGTACTATGCTGAAAAGGCGAACAAGAAAAGGAACAAGATTGTTTTTCAACCAGGTGATTTGGTTTGGGTACACTACCAGAAGGATCGTTTTCCAGAACGTCGCAAGTCTAAGTTACTACCGCGTGGTGATGGGCCTTTCAAGGTGCTTGCGAAGATCAACGACAATGCCTACAAGATAGAGCTTTCCGGCGATGACTATGGCGTGAGCTCTACGTTCAATGTCGCTGATTTATCACCTTTCTTTGGTGGTGACGATCCAGCGTCGAGGACGACGCCTTTTCAAGAGGGGGAGGATGATGAGGGCATCCCAAACACTTATACATCTTCTCCTATTGGTGGTCTTGCACATACTGAAGAGGACATCCCTATTACATACACATCTTCCATTCCAAGCATGCATGAGAATAACCAAGAACCAGAGGGCCCAATGACGAGGGCAAGAGCCAAGCGTTTAAGCAAACAGGTGCTTTAGTGTTCTTAAGGAGTTTCCTTGAATTGACGATGAGCTTGGAATACTACCTCATGCTAGTGTTTTATGTATTCTTAGGTATGACTCATGTGAAGACTTGGGAGAGCACAAGGGAGGAGACCAAGGGCTTAAACTACAAGTTTTGGGTAAGAATTTCAAGCCAAATTCGGACTGCCTAGAACTAAGAGAGGGAGTGATTATGTTTTTATCGTTGTGGATCGTTTTTCGAAGATGGCACGCTTTATTCCGTGCCACAAGAGCGACAATGCGTCGCATATTGCTAACTTGTTTTTCAGGGAGATCATAAGGCCACATGGCGTGCCACGTAATATTGTGTCGGGTCGCGACGTAAAGTTCAAGAGCTACTTCTGGAAGACGCTTTGGGGTAAACTTGGGACGAAGTTGTCATTCAGCACAACTTGTCATCCCCAAACTGATGGTCAAACCGAGGTGGTGAACCGCACACTTTCGATGCTACTCCAGACCATGATCAAGAAGAATCTGCGCGAGTGGGAGGATTCTTTGCCGCACGTGGAATTTGCTTACAATCGGGCCGTGCATTCCACTACGCAGATGTGTCCATTTGAGGTAGTTTATGGTTTCAAGCCCTTTACACCGCTTGATTTGTTGCCGCTTCCTAGTCAACACCATACCCATATGGAGGCGTCCAAGCGAGCTGAATATGTGAAGAAATTGCATCTCAAGACAAAAGAAGCGATAGAGCGCAAGGTCAAGTACTATGCTGAAAAGGCGAACAAGAAAAGGAACAAGATTGTTTTTCAACCAGGTGATTTGGTTTGGGTACACTACCGGAAGGATCGTTTTCCAGAACGTCGCAAGTCTAAGTTACTACCGCGTGGTGATGGGCCTTTCAAGGTGCTTGCGAAGATCAACGACAATGCCTACAAGATAGAGCTTTCCGGCGATGACTATGGCGTGAGCTCTACGTTCAATGTCGCTGATTTATCACCTTTCTTTGGTGGTGACGATCCAGGGTCGAGGACGACGCCTTTTCAAGGGGGGGAGGATGTTGAGGGCATCCCAAACACTTATACATCTTCTCCTATTGGTGGTCTTGCACATACTGAAGAGGACATCCCTATTACATACACATCTTCCATTCCAAGCATGCATGAGAATAACCAAGAACAAGAGGGCCCAATGACGAGGGCAAGAGCCAAGCGTTTAAACAGACAGGTGCTTTTGTTTTCTTAAGGAGTTTCCTTTAATTGACGATGAGCTTGGAATACTACCTCATGCTAGTGTTTTATGTATTCTTAGGTATGACTCATGTGAAGACTTGGGAGAGCACAAGGGAGGAGACCAAGGGCTTAAACTACAAGTTTTGGGTAAGAATTTCAAGCCAAATTCGGACTGCCTATAACTAAGAGGGGGAGTGATTATGTTTTTATCGTTGTGGATCGTTTTTCGAAGATGGCACACTTTATTCCGTGCCACAAGAGCGACAATGCGTCGCATATTGCTAACTTGTTTTTCAGGGAGATCATAAGGCCACATGGCGTGCCACGTAATATTGTGTCGGATCGCGACGTAAAGTTCATGAGCTACTTCTGGAAGACGCTTTGGGGTAAACTTGGGACGAAGTTGTCATTCAGCACAACTTTACATCCCCAAACTGATGGTCAAACCGAGGTGGTGAACCGCACACTTTCGATGCTACTCCAGACCATGATCAAGAAGAATCTGCGCGAGTGGGAGGATTCTTTGCTGCACGTGGAATTTGCTTATAATCGGGCCGTGCATTCCACTACGCAGATGTGTCCATTTGAGGTAGTTTATGGTTTCAAGCCCTTTACACCGCTTGATTTGTTGCCGCTTCCTAGTCAACACCATACCCATATGGAGGCGTCCAAGCGAGCTGAATATGTGAAGAAATTGCATCTCAAGACAAAAGAAGCGATAGAGCGCAAGGTCAAGTGCTATGCTGAAAAGGCGAACAAGAAAAGGAACAAGATTGTTTTTCAACCAGGTGATTTGGTTTGGGTACACTACCGGAAGGATCGTTTTCCAGAACGTCGCAAGTCTAAGTTACTACCGCGTGGTGATGGGCCTTTCAAGGTGCTTGCGAAGATCAACGACAATGCCTACAAGATAGAGCTTTCCGGCGATGACTATGGCGTGAGCTCTACGTTCAATGTCGCTGATTTATCACCTTTCTTTGGTGGTGACGATCCAGCGTCGAGGACGACGCCTTTTCAAGAGGGGGAGGATGATGAGGGCATCCCAAACACTTATACATCTTCTCCTATTGGTGGTCTTGCACATACTGAAGAGGACATCCCTATTGCATATACATCTTCCATTCCAAGCATGCATGAGAATAACCAAGAACCAGTGGGCCCAATGACGAGGGCAAGAGCCAAGCGTTTAAACAGACAGGTGCTTTTGTTTTCTTAAGGAGTTTCCTTTAATTGACGATGAGCTTGGAATACTACCTCATGCTAGTGTTTTATGTATTCTTAGGTATGACTCATGTGAAGACTTGGGAGAGCACAAGGGAGGAGACCAAGGGCTTAAACTACAAGTTTTGGGTAAGAATTTCAAGCCAAATTCGGACTGCCTAGAACTAAGAGGGGGAGTGATTCTGTTTTTGTCGTTGTGGATCGTTTTTCAAAGATGGCACACTTTATTCCGTGCCACAAGAGCGACAATGCGTCGCATATTGCTAACTTGTTTTTCAGGGAGATCGTGAGGCCACATGGCGTGCCACGTAATGTTGTGTCGGATCGCGACGTAAAGTTCATGAGCTACTTCTGAGGTCGCTTTGGGGTAAACTGGGGACGAAGTTGTTATTCAGCACAACTTGTCATCCCCAAACTGATGGTCAAACCGAGGTGGTGAACCGCACACTTTCGATGCTACTCCGAACCATGATCAAGAAGAATCTGCGCGAGTGGAAGGATTGTTTGCCGCACGTGGAATTCGCTTATAATCGGGCCGTGCATTCCACTACGTAGATGTGTCCATTTGAGGTAGTTTATGGTTTCAAGCGCTTTACACCGCTTGATTTGTTGCCGCTTCCTAGTCAACACCATACCCATATGGAGGCGTCCAAGCGAGCTGAATATGTGAAGAAATTGCATCTCAAGACAAAAGAAGCGATAGAGCGCAAGGTCAAGTACTAAGCTGAAAAGGCGAACAAGAAAAGGAACAAGATTGTTTTTCAACCAGGTGATTTGGTTTGGGTACACTACCGGAAGGATCGTTTTCCAGAACGTCGCAAGTCTAAGTTACTACCGCGTGGTGATGGGCCTTTCAAGGGGCTTGCGAAGATCAACGACAATGCCTACAAGATAGAGCTTTCCGGCGATGACTATGGCGTGAGCTCTACATTCAATGTCGCTGATTTATCACCTTTCTTTGGTGGTGACGATCCAGCGTCGAGGACGACGCCTTTTCAAGAGGAGGAGGATGATGAGGGCATCCCAAACACTTATACATCTTCTCCTATTGGTGGTCTTGCACATACTGAAGAGGACATCCCTATTACATATACATATTCCATTCCAAGCATGCATGAGAATAACCAAGAACCAGTGGGCCCAATGACGAGGGCAAGAGCCAAGCGTTTAAACAGACAGGTGCTTTTGTTTTCTTAAGGAGTTTCCTTTAATTGACGATGAGCTTGGAATACTACCTCATGCTAGTGTTTTGTGTATTCTTAGGTATGACTCATGTGAAGACTTGGAGAGCACAAGGGAGGAGACCAAGGGCTTAAACTACAAGTTTTGGGTAAGAATTTCAAGCGAAATTCGGACTGCCTAGAACTAAGAGGGGGAGTGATTCTGTTTTTGTCGATCGTTTTTCGATTCCGTGCCACAAGAGCGACAATGCGTCGCATATTGCTAACTTGTTTTTCAGGGAGATCATGAGGCCACATGGCGTGCCACGTAATATTGTGTCGGATCGCGACGTAAAGTTCATGAGCTACTTCTGGAAGACGCTTTGGGGTAAACTGGGGACGAAGTTGTTATTCAGCACAACTTGTCATCCCCAAACTGATGGTCGAACCGAGGTGGTGAACCGCACACTTTCGATGCTACTCCGGACCATGATCAAGAAGAATCTGCGCGAGTGGGAGGATTGTTTGCCGCACGTGGAATTCGCTTATAATCGGGCCGTGCATTCCACTACGCAGATGTGTCCATTTGAGGTAGTTTATGGTTTCAAGCCCTTTACACCGCTTGATTTGTTGCCGCTTCCTAGTGATGAGGACACGACCCCTATGGATACAACCATATTTGCTATGATTGTTGTTCCAATTACAAGAGCTCCTACGCATCACTTAAATTACAAGGTGAGCTTGTTTCAAAGAAGTTTTACTTTGTTTGATAAAGAACTTATGATATTACATAATAATAGTTTGTTGCGTTTGTTATTATGTACCGATATTTATGATGAAGATCATGCAATACGTGAGGCTACACATATGCTAAAACCGAGGACAGTTTTCTATCAAGAAGGGGAGGATGATGTGACCACGCCACCAACACATATGACCCTAGCGCCCAATATTAAGATTGAACTAAAGGTGAATTTGTTTCTTCGGTTTAAATATATTTTAAATAAGAATATGATGCTACCTAATGATGAAAATATATATATTTGTAGCACCACATCATGTTTGCATCAATTCAAGCAAGAGTTCAACTTGGACACATTTTGGAATCCAATTCGGCCTCCAGATCAGTTCGGATTCAGCACGACGGCCCAACTTCAAATGTGCATAACTTTCACATACGGAGTCCGTCTGAGGACCACGAGTACTCGATGGAAATCTTTGCTCGTCCTCTTTCCAATGGATCCAGCCTCATCTCCAAATTCCTCCTGTGCTCGCTGCAATCACTCGAAGAAGGTGCTGCATCACCTATTTGGGTCAAATTGGGCCTTGTAATGTTTGGGCCCAAAGGGGAGGTGCTCCCCACCTAGGCCCATACTGTTCACGCATTACTATTCACATGAACAGTACCATGAATAGTATCACCCCCTTTTCCTTAGTTTTGTGTGGCTTCCCCACCCCTATTTAAGGAGGCTGCACCCTTCTAGTTTTCTTGGATTTCGTTTGATTAGTTTTTCCATTGTGAAAACTTTTGTTCTTCGCTTGTGTCGGCTAGACCAACCGTAAAGAACCTTCTGCGGAATCCCACCTTTTGAGTTTAATATAAATATTTGCAATTTCAGATTGCTTGTTATCTTGTTCTTGCGTGTTCTTCGGTTGCATGCAGGAATAGACCTTCGTGGTCAGGTCAACCGCGTTCTTGGCACAGTTGATAACGACTCGGAGTGTGGTTTAGCGATTGCTTGGCGTTCTGGTCGTGACCGATTAGTAGCCGCATCGTCAAAGTCGTTCTTCTCCAAATCGAAGTTATCATCCTATCGGAAGATCGGGACCCCATCGCCTCATCAAGTGGTATCAGAGCTTCAGTTGACCGGTAGGAATTCTTTGTATCCCTAGTTAGTAGATTGATTTTTATTTCCCATAGTCCAAAAAAATTGCCCCACAAAAAGAGTTAATTTCCGCTGTCCAAACCCCATTGTGCTTTTTGATCTGTTAATTTTGGTTTGCTAAATTGAGTTTGTGTCCGTCTTAGTATTGTCTTGTTGCTGGTCATATTTTTGGTCCCATAAAACTCCCAAAAAAAATCGCCGCGTCCAAAGCCATCAAAAACACATCAAACCCTAATTTCCAATTTCGGCCAGAAGACTCCCTCTTGTGCAGCCACCACCAAAAACGCAATAACTTTTGTTTCCGCTATCTTTTTTGAGTGAAACCAGTGCCATTAGATCCACAACTTCCTTATCTAACTGCCCCTAAATTTTCGTTTCATTCCATAAAGGCAGTTAAAAGATATCCGCGGTTCAAGTTGACCCAAATTTCTGGATTGAATCTGTAACAGTCTGCACTTTTGATTTTTGTGCGATTTTATCCGTCGGTTTCTAGAACATGGCCCCAAAAGAAAAGTTGTAGAAAAAGCCGTCAGAAACAGAGAAAAAAAAGCATTGAAAAAGAGGCAACTGAAAAAAAGTTACGGCCAAAATACCGACATCTTGTTGAGTGGACAGAAATTCGCCATTCTCAGATTTGGGTCAATCCTTTGCTTGTCAATACCAGATTGCATTCTATTGAGTTATCTTGTGTTCATCACTCCTATACATCGTTACACACTTGTTTTGGCCTTCTCCTATCCTTATTTGATCAGCAACATAGGCTAAGTGCTAGATACGAACTATAATTCAATTCTGTGCAAATTCTGAAATTAACTGATTGTTCTCCATTGCTACATATCTAGCCTTCCAAGCTACACCATTTACTAACCAAACAGATCACGTCGGACCGGCCCTTGCAATCGCTTCCTCAGTTTTGTGTGGCTTCCCCACCCCTATTTAAGGAGGCTGCACCCTTCTAGTTTTCTTGGATCTCGTTTGATTAGTTTTTCCATTGTGAAAACTTTTGTTCTTCGCTTGTGTCGGCTAGACCAACCGTAAAGAACCTTCTGCGGAATCCCACCTTTTGAGCTTAATATAAATATTTGTAATTTCAGATTGCTTGTTATCTTGTTCTTGCGTGTTCTTCGGTTGCATGCAGGAATAGACCTTCGTGGTCAGGTCAACCGCGTTCTTGGCACGGTTGATAACGACTCGGAGTGTGGTTTAGCGATTGCTTGGCGTTCTGGTCGTGACCGGTTAGTAGCCGCATCGTCAAAGTCGTTCTCCTCCAAATCGAAGTTATCATCCTATCGGAAGATCGGGACCCCGTCGCCTCATCACCTAGTCAACACCATACCCATATGGAGGCGTCCAAGCGAGCTGAATATGTGAAGACTTGGGAGAGCACAAGGGAGGAGACCAAGGACTTAAACTACAAGTTTTGGATAAGAATTTCAAGCCAAATTCGGACTTTCCACGTGCTCAACCCAATTCAAACTCGGAATCAACTCAGAATTCAATTCGAATTCGGTTCCAGACAGCCTGACAGGCAGTTACTAAAAAGGCCATAACTTTCACAAATAGAGTCTGATTCAGGTGTTCTTGTACTCGTTGGAAAGATAATTGCAAGGGCTACGCAATGGATCAAGTCCCACATTTAAATTCATCATGGATAAAAAGTTATGACCGAAACAAAATAACAGGTGAAAAATATAGTTTTCTTTTTGTGAGAGTTCGTATCCAAAACCATATAGGGTTGAGTTGTAATTGGTTTGGGGACCATATGGACGTCCCAAGGGGCTATATAAGCCTTGTATTGGCAGCCTTTAGAGGGTGACCAACTTTATGCATAAGATTGAAACATAGCTATTGCTTGTTCTTTCAACACCAGAGTTCATGCGAGGACTTTGAGAGAGAATTAGGCGATCCATTGTTCGTTCTGCAATTCAAGGTCAAGCCGTCGTTCCATTGGGAATTGGGGACTTGGCGTTCGTCGTTTGTGGTCTCGCGACGAACAATTATCCGGTGTGTTTTGGGCGTATTCCGAAGAGTTGAGGGTTCGTGCATTGGCGTGAGTGTTCAGTTAGCGACATCGTCTACTTCACATCAACTATCCACGATTCCTCACAGAGAAGATCGGGACCCCTCCCCGTATTAGTATGTGTGTGAGTCTGTAGCGTGTACGATGGCGCATGAGTTCGTGCTCGCGTCCGTGATCTTGGTCGAGTCCAGCACGTTGTGCGGCGCGTGCTGGCAGGTTTGTTAGGGAGGTGCAGAGATGGCGTATGGCGGCAGTAGCGGAGGAGCGCAACAAGGTTCTGGATCAGCACTGGAGACCGGTTCTCACGGAGGAGTTCGTGGCTCAGAGCGTGGAGACGGCCAGGTTGCCAGGAGAGCGCGGACGTGCGCGTGAAGTTCGACGGAGTGCGTTGCGTGGGTGCTGCGTCGCCGAGAGGCTATTAAAGACCATGTAATCCTTGTGTGTAGGTCGTCCCGAGTCCTTTTGAGCAATAAAATAGACTAGATACAGGCCGTGTGGCGGCCGCAGCATTCGGCGCAATCTACTGTTCATCGTCTTCCACCTCCGTCCGGCGAAAAGTGTGAGCGATCCTAGGACTAGGTTCCAACAACAAGCAAGTTTATATTTAGCATTCATGCGTTCAATATTTTCTTTGGTTGTCTCATGCATTTTCAACATCAAGTCAGCACGCTGTTTAGCATCAAAATTTAACTTCTCCGAAGATGGAAGTGGTAGCATGTTAATAGGAGCATGAGGCACAAAGCCATAAACAATCTCAAAAGGGCACAACTTTGTAGTAGAATGCAGTGAACGATTATAAGCAAATTCAATATGAGGCAAACATTCTTCCCACATTTTAATGTTCTTTTTCAAAACAGCCCTAAGCATGGTAGATAAAATTCTATTCACAACATCAGTTTGCCCATCAGTTTGGGGATGACATGTAGTAAAAAATAACAGCTTAGTCCCCAATTTAGCTCATAAAGTTCTTCAAAAATGGCTAAGGAATTTAGTGTCACGATCGAAAACTATTGTATTCGGCACACCATACAAGCGAACAACTTCACGAAAGAACAAATCAGCAATGTTGGTGGCATCATCACTTTTATGACATGGTATGAAGTGTGCCATCTTAGAAAATCTATCCACAACAACAAATATGCTATCCCTCCCCTTCTTTGTCTAGGCAGTCCTAAAACAAAGTCCATAGAAATATCTTCCCAAGGTACACTCGGAACAGATAGAGGCATATACAAACCGTGAGGATTAAGTCGTGACTTATCCTTTTGATATGTAGTGCAGCGAGCAACAAAACGTTCCACATCACGTCTCATCTTTGGCCAAAAGAAATGACTAGCAAGTATGTCTTCCGTCTTCTTCGCTCCAAAATGCCCCATCAGCCCACCTCCATGCGCTTCCTGTAACAACAACAAATGAACGGAGCTAGCTGGAATGCATAGTTTGTTAGCTCTAAACACAAATTCATCATTTAGAACAAATTTATTCCACGTTTTTCCCTCTTTGCAATTCAGCAACACATCTTTAAAATCATCATCATGAACATAATGCTCCTTAATTGTTCCCAATCCAAAACTTTTGAAGTCAAGTTGTGAGAGCATAGTATATCTCCTAGACAATGCATCAGCAATAACATTCTCCTTTCCCTTTTTGTGTTTTATGACATAAGGAAAAGACTCTATGAATTCAACCCACTTTGCATGCCTACGGTTCAATTTTCCTTGACTTCTAATATGCTTTAATGACTCATGATTAGAATGAATGACAAATTCTTTGGGCCATAAATAATGTTGCCATGTCTCTAAAGTTCGAACTAGAGCATATAATTCCTTTTCATAAGTAGAATAGTTCAAACTAGGCCCACTCAATTTTTCACTAAAGTATGCCACAGGTTTACCTTCTTGCAACAGCACACCACCCAATCCAATTCCACTAGCATCACATTCTAGCTCAAAAGTCTTACTAAAATCTAAAAGTTAGAGTAATGGTGCATGTGTTAACTTATCTTTCAATGTGTTGAAGGCGTCTTCCTGTGCATTCCCCCAAGTAAACGGCACCCCCTTTTTAGTGAGCTCATTCAATGGCACGGCGATGGTGCTGAAACCCTTCACAAAACAACAATAGAATCCAGCAAGTCCTAGAAAACTTCGCACCTGCGTGACCGTTTTAGGAGTCGGCCAACTCTGTATTGCCTCAACCTTGGCTTGATCAACTTCAATCCCCTGTGGAGTAACAACATAGCCAAGAAAAGAGACTCGATCCGTACAAAATGTGCACTTCTCAAGGTTACCAAATAAATGTGCATTACGTAAAGCATAAAAAACAACACGTAAATGGCAAAGGTGTTCCTCTAGTGATCTGTTATATATCAATATATCATCAAAATAGACCACTACAAATTTACCAATGAAAGCACGTAAAACCTCGTTCATTAATCTCATGAATGTGCTAGGTGCATTAGTTAAACCAAATGGCATCACTAACTCATACAAACCGAACTTAGTTTTAAATGTTGTTTTCCATTCATCTCCCAATTTCATGCGAATTTGGTGGTACCCACAATGCAAATCAACTTTAGAGAAGACAATAGAGTCACTTAATTCATCAAGCATATCATCTAACCTAAGAATAGGGTGACGATATCTAATGGTAATGTTATTGATCGCTCTACAGTCCACACATATACGCCATGATCCATCTTTCTTAGGCATTAAAATTACCGGAACAGCACAAGGACTAAGAGACTCACGCACATAACCTTTATCAAGCAATTCTTGAACTTGATGCTGAATCTCCTTAGTTTCTTCCGGATTGGTCCTGTATGGCGCACGATTGGGCAAAGATGCCCCAGGAATCAAATCAATCTAGTGCTCAATCCCTCGCACTGGTGGTAGCCCTGGTGGCACGTCCTTTGATGCGGATATGCACATGATTAATTTGAATATTATGATGAGTCCGGGGCCAAAGCAATGGAGAAGCACAAGGAGGTTAATCATATTTGCTACCAAGAACAAAAAGCTCAAAGCCCATGGGAATGGAAAGAAGAAAGCCAAGCAACCCACGCAGCTGATCAAGGAGGAAAAAAGCCCATGCAGTGGGAGAGCAAAAGGGGAGAAGGCCAAGGACTTAAACTACAAGTTTTGGATAAGCTTTTCAAGCCAAATTCGGACTTCCCACGTGCTCAACCCAATTCAAACTCGGATTCAACTCAGAATTCAATTCGGATTCGGTTCAGGACAGCCTGATAGGCAGTTACTAAAAAGGTCATAACTTTCACAAACGGAGTCCGATTCAGGTGTTCTTGTACTTGTTGGAAAGATAATTTCAAGGGATACGGAATGGATCTGGTCCCACCTTCAAAGTCATCACGGATAAAAAGTTCTGACCGAAACAACATGACGGGTGAAAAATATAGTTTTTCTTTTTGTGAGAGTTCGTATCCAAAACCATATAGGGTTGAGTTGTAATTGGCTTGGGGACCATATGGACGTCCCAAGTGGCAATATAAGCCTTGTATTGGCAGCCTTTAGAAGGAGACCAACTTTATGCATAAGATTGAAACATAGCTATTGCTTGTTCTTTCAACACCAGAGTTAATGCGAGGACTTTGAGAGAGAATTAGGTGATCCATTGTTCGTTCTGCAATTCAAGGTCAAGCCGTCGTTCCATTGGGAATTGGGGACTTGGCGTTTGTCGTTTGTGGTCTCGCGACGAACAATTATCCGGTGTGTTTTGGGCGTATTCCGAAGAGTTGAGGGTTCGTGCATTGGCGCGAGTGTTTAACTAGCGACATTGATGTGGCACCAAGTAGCACTACAACTTTGGTTAGTGCTTGCAGTTCTGTGCACAATGTTCAAGAAGCTTTGAATACCAATTCTGAGGTTTCTAACGTGCACAAAAGACATATTTGGAAAGCTAATGAAGTCTATTTTCCAACGAATCAAACGGCACTTGATTTGGAGCTTCCTACACAAAATTGTGGCAATTTCATTGGATGCTGCACGAGCTGTCCGGAGAGACGCGCGAGACTTGCAAAACATAAAGAGTTCGTGATGAAGCGATGGGGTCCCGATCTTCCGATAGGATGATAACTATCGATTTTGGCGGAGGCGACCCTTGCGATCCGACTACAACCGAACGACGTCGCTTGCGCCTTAGCAATCGCTGAACCATACTCCAAGTTGTTATCAACCGTGCCAAGAACGCGGTTGACCTGACCACGAAGGTCTATTCCTGCATGCAACCGAAGAACACGCAAGAACAAGATAACAAGCAATCTGAAATTGCAAATATTGATATGAAGATCAAAAGGTGGGATTCCGAAGGCTGTCTTGACAGGTGGTCGTCCGACACAACTGAAGAACAGAAGTTTGCATAATAGCTAAACCTAAACTCAACAAAATCCCCATCTTAGCAACAGAGGCGGCGGCTCCTTTATAGGGAGAACAACCAGGAGGGCGTCCAAAGTGCATGCTCTAGGGTTACAAGGCCCATTGGCCCAATTGGTGGTGGCGCAGCACCCTTTTGACTCGGACTCAAAAACCAACGTGGATTGTTTTGATGATTGCAGCCGGCTCGGATGGAATTTGAAGATGAGGTTGGATCCGTTGGAAAGTAGACTTCATAAGCTTTCCATGAAGTACAAGAACGTCCCAAACGGAGTCCGTATGAGAAAGTTACGTTCGTTTCAACTTGCACCATTGCAGCAGTCCGAATCTGATTCCAGTACGTGACCAACACGGACTCTTTTGATGATTGCGGCTGTCTCGGATAGAATTTGAAGATGAGGTTGGATCCGTTGGAAAGTAGACTTCATAAGCTTTCCATGAAGTACAAGAACGTCCCAAACGGAGTCCGTATGAGGAAGTTATGCCCGTTTGAACTTGGTACTATCGCAGCAGTCCGAGTCTGATTCCAAAACGTGTCCAACTCGAATTCGTACTTGACTTGGTCCCAAAGTGACGTGGTGACCTCCATTATTCCTTCCATGCATGTCCAGGACTCTATGTCCCTTTCCTTCATCCTTTCCCAAGTTCCTAAGCACAATTAAATCACTTGCATTAGGTAGCGGTCTATTCTTAGTAACATATGAAGGCTGAAGAAACGAATTCACCTTTAGTTCAATCTTGATATTGGGCGCTATTGTCGTATGTGTTTGTGGCGTGGTCACATCATCCTCCCCTTCTTGATAGAAAACCGTCCTCGGTTTTAGCATATGTGTAGCTTCACGTATTGCATGATCTTCATCATAAATGTCGGTACATAATAACAAACGTAACAAACTCTCATTATGTAATATCATAAGTTCTTTGTCAAACAAAGTGAAACCTCTTTGAAACGAGCTCACCTTATAATTTAAGCGATGCGTAGGAACTCTTGTAATTAGGACAACAAGCATAGCAAATATGGTTGTATCCATAGGGGTCATGTCCTCATCATCCTCCCCTTCTTGAAAACAAAGCCGTCCTCGGCTTTTGAAAAACTGAAAGTATGGTAACAAAGAAGCCAAGGTGTATGCATGGTATATGTATATGTCATCCGTTTTAACGGTTCTTCGTTGTTGCACAATTAATGTTATAACACAGCAGCAATCATAAAAGCTCATTGTATTATTAACCCAAAAGTAATCATATATGTTAATGAACAAATCAAAATTTCTCACACAGTAATTATCGCAACTTGTTTTGCAAATGTAAGTGAAGCATTTAGGCAATTCAAATCCTTGAAGTTGTAAACTTGTTGTGGTGGCACATATAGGCAAAGCTACAACTTTTGGAATCAAACAAAGTTTATCCATATAATCAGATTTCAATTGAGCAATAGCAAATTCATCTAGTAAGGGTGAAAATATTTGCAAGTTCTTCCATACATCAATTTCATTATTCAGATTGCCAATGTTAGATGGTTCAATAAGAGAAGAACACATAGGCATTGAATGATCACTAAAATTTATTTTTCTTTCATAATGAACAAGATTGAGCATACAAGAGTTGTTGTTCAAAACAACAAGCTGCAATTCATCCATGTGGTCACAAGTTATGCATATTCGATATACAAGAAATTGATTTCCTACACCATAATCTCCAATCAAATTAAACTTATACCCAGGGGTGTAGGCACTAAACAAGAATTTTGAACATGTAAGTTCAGAAACTTTCTCCAAAGCATGTGACAATTTCATAGGAAGATCCAACATGATGTAACACAATGAATTGGCAGGAGAAATTCTAGTTAAAACTTCTTTATGTCTAACCAAAGCCACATGATCATTGTATGTGATTAATTCATCACATGAATCACTCAAAACAGTAGGCAATTCAATTATTTTTTGACAAGGTGCACTCAACGTATTCTCAACACTCAAATCAATGCAGTGTGAATTCTCTACTTGAAATATGGGCATGTCAGAATTGTTTTCCACTAAGTTTTGCTCTAAAATAGCATGAACGGTGCATAATTGTTGTTCTTCACAAGCATACTCACCGTGAGTGATGATAGCACCATGATCTTTACCTTTTTGGCTCCCCTCAGATGATGTAGGTGCATCCATCTCCTCATCTTCGTTCTCAACGAATGGAATCGATGGTTCAATCAACTCATGCTCCTTTTTGACATGGTTCTCAACTGCCTGCAAGTTGTTAGTCACAGAAAAAGGCACAAACATGGGTTTGCTCTCATGTTTCTTATCATCAAGCACTCTCAATTTCTTCTCAATCTGACGTTCAACATTACATGCAAGTATAAACAAATGAGGGAGAGAATTATATTCTTTGTGAATGAGAAGGTCCTGAATTTCTTTATTAAGGCCACGTAAGAATCTATTCTCTGTAGCTTCAGCATGTTCCTCTAAGCCACAACGCAACAAAAGAGCTTTCAATTCTTCATAGTATTCACTTACAGTTCTCCTACCTTGTTCTAAACGTTGCAATCTGTTTAACAAGTCACGTGAATAATATGAAGGAACAAATGTAGATCTCATCACTCGTTTCAAAACATTCCAAGTTTTAGGTACATGTGGTAGTCTACATTGTTTCCTCCACCAAAATAATGCGAAATCAGTGAATTCACTAGTAGCAGCCCTAACTCTTTCATCATCAGGAAAATCATAGCATGCAAAATTTCCATCTAATTGTATTTCCCAATCAAGATAAGCTTCAGGGTCATATCTACCAGCAAATGGCGGAATTGTAAACTTGGCATCATCATCACATACCTCTCTTGTTAACCTACCTGTGCCTTGTTGATTTTGTCGAAGTCGACAACGGTCGTGATCATTGGATCCCTCAATTCTGTTGTTGATGGTGGTGAGGGTCTTATTAATACGATCCAACCAGTTGTTGGTCTCACAAAAATTGCTACAATGTGATCTTGAACCTGTCATGGTTAGTAGAAAACAAGGAAATACACTAGAATTATGTAAGTCCCTATAAACTACTAGGAGGTGGAGCTTCGCAAGTCACACATCTCTCGAACTCTTACCAAGCTCTTACAAGTTCTTACCAATGCAAAACAGGTGGTGCAACTGGTGGCTGGTTCGTGATAACTTAACTCAAGTGATGAGTATAGCGATTGCAAGGTACAGCGAGACCTGTTCGGTTGTAGAAAAGTGGAGCTTGGATAGGCTATGTATTTTGTAGCAAAGGAAAACAATCAATTAATTTCAGAAATTGCACAGAATTGAATTATAGTTCGTATCTAGCACTTAGCCTATGTTGCTGATCAACCAAAGATGGAAGAAGGCTAAAATAAGTGTATGGCAATGTATGGGAGTGCTAAATACAAGATAATTCGATCGAATGCAATCTGGAATTGAAGAACACAAGGATTGTTCCAAAACTTGGAAACTGAAGATTTCTGTCCACTGGACAGCGCGTCGGTATTTCGGCCGTAACTTTTTGTCAGTTGCCTTTTTTTCAATGATTCTTTTTTTTTTCCGTTTTCTGACGGCTTTTTCTACAACTTTTGTTTTTGGGCCAAGGTCTGGAAACCGACCTAAAAATTCGCACAAAATTCACAAGTGCCGACTGTTGCAGATTCAATCTGGAATTTTGGGTCAACTTCCACCGCAGATATCTCTTAACTGCCTTGCTGGAATGACGTGAAATTTTACAGATAGATGGATGATAAATTTTTGAATCTAATGGCGGTGGTCTCACTCAAAAATAATCTCGGAATCAAAAGATATGGCGTTTTTGGTGGCGGCTGCAGAGAAAGGACAGATCAGCCGAAATTGGAATTAGGGTTTGGGGTGGGGGAATTTTTTTATTGGGATTTTTCTTGGAACAAAGATATGACCAGCAACTAGACAAAGCTAAAACGGACACAAATTCAATTTAGCAAACCAAAACTAACAGATTGAAAAGCACAACGGGGTTTGGACAGCGGAAATTAACTCTTTTTGTGGGGCAATTTTTCTCGACTATGGGAAATAAAAATCAATCTACTAACTAAGGATACAAGAAATTCCTACCGGTCAACTGAAGCTCTGATACCACTTGATGAAGCGATGGGGTCCCGATCTTCCGATAGGATGATAACTATCGATTTTGGCGGAGGCGACCCTTGCGATCCGACTACAACCGAACGACGTCGCTTGCGCCTTAGCAATCGCTGAACCATACTCCAAGTTGTTATCAACCGTGCCAAGAACGCGGTTGACCTGACCACGAAGGTCTATTCCTGCATGCAACCGAAGAACACGCAAGAACAAGATAACAAGCAATCTGAAATTGCAAATATTGATATGAAGATCAAAAGGTGGGATTCCGAAGGCTGTCTTGACAGGTGGTCGTCCGACACAACTGAAGAACAGAAGTTTGCATAATAGCTAAACCTAAACTCAACAAAATCCCCATCTTAGCAACAGAGGCGGCGGCTCCTTTATAGGGAGAACAACCAGGAGGGCGTCCAAAGTGCATGCTCTAGGGTTACAAGGCCCATTGGCCCAATTGGTGGTGGCGCAGCACCCTTTTGACTCGGACTCAAAAACTAACGTGGATTGTTTTGATGATTGCAGCCGGCTCGGATGGAATTTGAAGATGAGGTTGGATCCGTTGGAAAGTAGACTTCATAAGCTTTCCATGAAGTACAAGAACGTCCCAAACGGAGTCCGTATGAGAAAGTTACGTTCGTTTCAACTTGCACCATTGCAGCAGTCCGAATCTGATTCCAGTACGTGACCAACACGGACTCTTTTGATGATTGCGGCTGTCTCGGATAGAATTTGAAGATGAGGTTGGATCCGTTGGAAAGTAGACTTCATAAGCTTTCCATGAAGTACAAGAACGTCCCAAACGGAGTCCGTATGAGGAAGTTATGCCCGTTTGAACTTGGTACTATCGCAGCAGTCCGAGTCTGATTCCAAAACGTGTCCAACTCGAATTCGTACTTGACTTGGTCCCAAAGTGACGTGGTGACCTCCATTATTCCTTCCATGCATGTCCAGGACTCTATGTCCCTTTCCTTCATCCTTTCCCAAGTTCCTAAGCACAATTAAATCACTTGCATTAGGTAGCGGTCTATTCTTAGTAACATATGAAGGCTGAAGAAACGAATTCACCTTTAGTTCAATCTTGATATTGGGCGCTATTGTCGTATGTGTTTGTGGCGTGGTCACATCAGTTCGAGTATTGCAATGCAAGTAAGGGTAAAATCCGACCACACCATGACTTTCTAAAGATTGAGAAGGATTCCTTTTCAGGTTCCAAACGGATTTGGAAGCCCCTTGAACCAGAAAACAAAACATATAAAGATTTGAAACCGATTCGGACTCGGATTGGGACAGCTGGCAAGACCGATACTAAAACATCCATAACTTTCACAAACGGAGTCCGATTTGGGCGTTCTTGGACTCGTTGGAAAGCTATTTTGAAGCCCCACATAATGGATAAGGTGCCAGCCACGAAATCCTCATAGTCAGATTGCAAATTAAGAGAGAATCCAGAGGTAGCAGTTTAGGTATTTCCTTTTTAGTTCGTATTGGAGTTTGTTTCGGCCTTAGGCCAAGTAGTGCGTGAGTTGTAATCAAGGCCGTGCATTGTGCACCAATATAAGGCCAGGGCCTTAGCCCCATTGTAACTTAGACTTTGATTTGAGAAATAGAAACCAGAAAATCACCATGGTTTGGTGGCCATTGTTGGCGTGTTCTTGAGATTTCCATCGAGGAATTGCTCTTGGTGTGTTGAATCCAATTGTGGTGTTGGATTCTACTCGCTGAAACTTCGGTTTCTCTACCCTTTGTTCACGTGCTGCGGTGTGCGTGGGAGAAGGCTTATCTTGGAGAGGGCATCCAACAAGGCGTATCGTGAAAGATGAGGGCCAAAGCAACGGGGTTCAGCTAGCTTGCTAGTGGATCCGCATCATCTTGGTATCAGAGCGTGGTTGATCACGGTACGAGGTTGCTGAATTTTGTTTTCTCTTGATGGCGGGTTCTATGAAGATTGAAGATGGCAGGGCACGACATAATCATGCCGAGCCAATCGGGGAGGTGCCCCAATATGCGGCGTCTTTGCCGCCCGAGGTACGAATTGGATTTGAAGTGACACGTGACTACTTCTTAAGTTGTCACCAGAAGCTTGAAGGCAAGGTTAATGATTTGGGGGCGCGAATTGATGCTTTGACGGAGGAGATACGCAACCAGCCACCACAATTTCAGCATGCTAAACGGGAACCTCAATATCCCGAACGGCGTGCACCATATGAAGACGACGAACACGAGGAGATCTTTGATGGTGCAGCGGGCTTTGCTCCACAACCGCGCCATGCTCGGGACTACCGTGGTGCTGACCGTGGTAGGGACATGCGTGGCAGAGGTGGTGTCGGGTTTGCTCAGCGTGTTGCCGTGGATGATGGAATTGGGCGGATAAAAATTTCTATCCCATCATTTAATGGTAAAGCTGAACCGGAGGAGTACTTGGATTGGGAGATGCGTGTCGAACAAATTTTTGACAACCATCACTATACTGAGGATAAGAAGATTCGGTTGGCGACAATTGAGTTCACCGGATATGCTCTTGTTTGGTGCAACCAATTGTGTCGTGTAGGAGCTCGTCCGGATACTTGGGTACAATTGAAGAATATTTTGAGGCGTCGTTTTGTCCCGGCACACTACACTAGGACCTTGTACAATCGGCTACAACAACTACATCAAGGTAATTTCAGTGTTGATGAATATTATAAAGAGATGGAGATGTTGATGATCCGTACAAGGACAGAGGAGCATGATGAGGCTACTATGGCACGTTTCTTTAATGGGTTAAATGAGGATGTGCAAGATAGGGTGGAGATGGTCCATTACTACAACATTCAAGACTTGGTGCATCAAGCCGAACGTGCTGAACAACAATTGAAGCGCAAACAAGCTAAGGGTGGACATGCCAACACTCAAACAAACCCATGGAGGTGTGCATCACAGCAAGGCGATGATGTTGGTTCACACTCCAAGGTGGCGACATCAAGCCGTTCAAATGGGGCTCTTTCAAGGGAGGCAAGCAATAGAGGTAAAGAAGCAACTAAAACTGATTCTAGTTTGCCTTCTAATGCTCGTGCTAGAGAAATTGAGTGTTTCAAGTGCAAGGGAAGAGGTCATATGATGCGTGATTGTCCAAATCAACGAAGAGTGCTTCTCAATAAAGACGGCTATGCTTCAACAAGTTCTAGTAGTGATTCTGAAAGTGAAAAATCCGATGATTCCAAGGAAGATGTTGTCTATTGTTATCCAGAGTTGAATGGTGTTAATCTTTTGGTCCGAAAGGTGCAAAGTAAAGAAACTGAAACAAAAGGACAGCGGTGGAGTGTTTTTCAAGCGGAGTGCAAAATCAAAGATAAAGTATGCAAGTTGATCATAGATGGTGGAAGTTATACCAATGTGATTAGCAAAGATTTGGTGTACGCTTTAGGGCTGTCCACGTGGAGGCATCCTCAACCACATCATGTGGAGTGGCTACACAACTCCGGAAGGCTAAAGATAACTCACAAGGTGCGTGTTCCGTTTGTTGTTGGTGACTATGTTGACAAGGTGGATTGCGACGTAGTTCCAATGGATGCATGTGGGTTATTGTTGGGAAGACCATGGCAATATGATCGCAATGCTACGCATGAGCGCCGGTCCAACACATATACATTTGTACATGAGGGAAAGAAGCATGTGTTGAAACCAAAATTGGAGAGTGCTATTCATGTTGATGAAGAAATTACAGCCAAGAAGAAGCAAGCTCCCAAGATTACCCCAAAGCCGAGGACGGCTTTGCTTCAAGGAGGGGAGGATGATGTGGCACCAAGTAGCACTACAACTTTGGTTAGTGCTTGCAGTTCTGTGCACAATGTTCAAGAAGCTTTGAATACCAATTCTGAGGTTTCTAACGTGCAAAAAAGACATATTTGGAAAGCTAATGAAGTCTATTTTCCAACGAATCAAACGGCACTTGATTTGGAGCTTCCTACACAAAGTTATGGCAATTTCATTGGATGCTGCACGAGCTGTCCGGAGAGACGCGCGAGACTTGCAAAACATAAAGAGTTCGAGTATTGCAATGCAAGTAAGGGTAAAATCCGACCACACCATGACTTTCTAAAGATTGAGAAGGATTCCTTTTAAGGTTCCAAACGGATTTGGAAGCCCCTTGAACCAGAAAACAAAACATATAAAGATTTGAAACCGATTCGGACTCGGATTGGGACAGCTGGCAAGACCGATACTAAAACATCCATAACTTTCACAAACGGAGTCCGATTTGGGCGTTCTTGGACTCGTTGGAAAGCTATTTTGAAGCCCCACATAATGGATAAGGTGCCAGCCACGAAATCCTCATAGTCAGATCGCAAATTAAGAGAGAATCCAGAGGTAGCAGTTTAGGTATTTCCTTTTTAGTTCGTATTGGAGTTTGTTTCGGCCTTAGGCCAAGTAGTGCGTGAGTTGTAATCAAGGCCGTGCATTGTGCACCAATATAAGGCTAGGGCCTTAGCCCCATTGTAACTTAGACTTTGATTTGAGAAATAGAAACCAGAAAATCACCATGGTTTGGTGGCCATTGTTGGCGTGTTCTTGAGATTTCCATCGAGGAATTGCTCTTGGTGTGTTGAATCCAATTGTGGTGTTGGATTCTACTCGCTGAAACTTCGGTTTCTCTACCCTTTGTTCACGTGCTGCGGTGTGCGTGGGAGAAGGCTTATCTTGGAGAGGGCATCCAACAAGGCGTATCGTGAAAGATCAGGGCCAAAGCAACGGGGTTCAGCTAGCTTGCTAGTGGATCCGCATCAGACATCGTCTACTTCGCATCAACTATCCTCGGTTCCTCACTGAGAAGATCGGGACACCGCCCCGTATCATGTGGTATCAGATTCTAGGTTTACTTGGTGAGAACTTCTTTACCCGTAGTTAGTAGATTGGTTTTTATTTCCTATAGTCCAGAAAAAAAATTACCCCACAAAAAGAGTTAATTTCCGCTGTCCAAACCCCGCTGTGCCTTTCAATCTGTTAGTTTTGGTTTGCTAAATTGAATTTGTGTCCGTCTTAGCATTGTCTAGTTGCTGGTCATATCTTTGTTCCATTAAAAATCCAAACAAAAAAAATTCCCCACCCCAAACCCTAATTCCAATTCGGCTGATTTTTCCTCTCTCTGTAGCCGCCACCAAAAACGCCATAACTTTTGATTCCAAGATTATTTTTGAGTGAGACCACTGCCATTAGATTCCAAACTTCATTTCCCATCTATCTGTAGAATTTCACGTCATTCCAGCAAGGAAGTTAAGAGATATATGCGGTGAAAGTTGACCCAAATTTCTGAATTGAATCTGCAACAGTCGGCACTTGTGAATTTTGTGCGAATTTTTCGGTCGGTTTTCAGAACTTGTCCGTACAACAAAAGTTGTAGAAAAAGCCGTCAGGAAACAGAGAAAAAAGAATCATTGAAAACAAGGCAACTGACAAAAAGTTACGGCCGAAATACCGACTTGCTGTCCAGTAGACAGAAATCATCAGTTTTCAAGTTTTGGGTCAACCCTTGTGTTCTTCAATTCCAGATTGCATTCGATTGAATTATCTTATATTTACCACCCCCATACATTGCCATACACTTATTTTAGCCTTCTTCCATCCTTGGTTGATCAGCAACATAGGCTAAGTGCTAGATACGAATTATAATTCAATTCTGTGCAATTTCTGAAATTAATTGATTGTTTTCCCTTGCTACAAAATACATAACTGTCCAAGCTCCACCGACACCCGTTGGTGTACTCCCTTGCTCTTGGTTACGCTCATACATTACCGGGTTGAGGTCGTTCGCTGTCACAATTGTCGATTTGCCGTCCTTAATTCACTTTGGAACGGTAAGCTTGTCTTGTTTTCAGGACAGTGAGTTGCAAGCATAGAGAGAGATTTTGTCTTACTAACCCGGATATAACCTCATTTTTTGCTTGTGAGTCGTTTCCATGTCAGGTCACGAGGAGGATCCACCTAATCCGGAGGCGCCGGTTACGTGGACCGAGTACACTCGGTTGCGCGAGATGCGACAAAAACAACGCCATGATGGTGACAATGGCGTGCGCGATGAGCTCAGGGAAGTTCAGACTGGACTGAACACCCTCGGGGTGGAGGTCAAACAGTTGCGTACGACCATCAACAATAACTTTCGGGAGCTGCGTGCCATGTTCGCACACCACAATCTATGTGGGGGTGCACCAGCTGATAACACAAGTGTGCACAACCCTCCGGTCGTTTTGCACAATAAGACCGAGGAGGACATGAGGGTTTCAAAATCATCTTCCTACACTCCCCGTACAGCACCTACAAGAGGTAAAACCACATATCATTTCAATTCGTTTAAAACTAATCCATCTAGTGGAAGTTTTACTCCTAGTGCACATGCTGCCCCATTGCTACAAACAACACTTGAGATGCATCAAAACCGAAGTGAGAGTGAGATCCACATATCCAAAGGGAAAGAGAGTATTAAAAAGGGTGAGTTGTGTGAGGGGAAATTGATTATATAGGACTGAGTTGAGAGGGTTTTAGCAAAATAGGATCAAGTTATTTGTACTCGTACATATAGGACTGAGTTGAGCTACTTCTTGCAAATATAGGACTTTTCCAATTTTAATTTCATTTTCATTTTCTAGCCCTTTTTCTCTACGCGAAATAACTCTTTTGCCCCTTCCTCCCTCGCCTCCGGCCGCGCCGCCGCCGCCCAGCGCCGCCCCGCGCCGCGCCGCTGCTCCCCCGCGCCGCGCCGCCGCTCCCCCGCCCAGCGCCGCGCCGCTGCTCCCCCGCGCCGCGCCGCCGCTCCCCCGCCCAGCGCCGCGCCGCCGCTCCCCCGCCCCGCCCCGCCTCGCTCCGGCGCGGCGCGGGGCGGGGGAGCGGCGGCGCGGCGCGGGGGAGCGGCGGCGCGGCGCGGGGGAGCAGCGGCGCGGCGCTGGGCGGGGGAGCGGCGGCGCGGCGCGGGGGAGCAGCGGCGCTACGCGGGGCGGCGCTGGGCGGCGGCGGCGCGGCGCTGGAGCGGCCGGAGGCGAGGGAGGAAGGGGCAAAAGAGTCATTTCGCGTAGAGAAAAAGGGCTAGAAAATGAAAATGAAATTAAAATTGGAAAAGTCCTATATTTGCAAGAAGTAGCTCAACTCAGTCCTATATGTACGAGTACAAATAACTTGATCCTATTTTGCTAAAACCCTCTCAACTCAGTCCTATATAATCAATTTCCCCGTTGTGTGATTCCACCATATATGAATTTGAGAGCATCCCAATTGAGAGTGTGAGAGAAACACCAAAAGAGAAGAAAGAGGTAACTGATGGACAAAGTGAGGTTGATTTTAAAACTAACACATTAATGTCTATTTCTAGTGTTGTTTCTCACATTGTGCAGGTTGAAATTGAAGATGAGGAATTAAACATTGAACAACCGGCATCATTGGAAGTCAAAGATGGGATAACCACGGTTGAAGATGAAGTACTTGCTGTCCCGTTGTTACATCATGATGATTTAATACCTACAACACCTATATCAACTGAGGAGAACAATAAAGGTAACAATATTGGCGCTGGAATTAATTGTGGAACAGTGAGTACTTGTGAGAACTCATATGTGCGAATAAAAATTCCATGTTCTGAAATTTCTTTGCTCAATTTACATAATATGGAATTGATTACTCATAAGGAAGTTCTTACTCGAATATCTCCTAGTGATTCTTTGTGCTATATCATGTTTGATGATCCTAGAGAGCTATCTAGTGTGATTGAGAAAGTTGCTGAAATTTCGTGTTTCAAATCACTAGTTAGTACCTATGCATATACATATAAGTTCAATTTGATTGGAAATTATGGTATAGATGATAAGTTTTATGTTTACCGAATATGCATTACATGTGATAAGCTTGCTGAATTGAAATTGCATATTTTGGATAAACAAACTTTTGTGCCATATCATGATCATAATGAGATGAGTTTCAACAATAGTGCTTCATGTTTTAAAAGATTTCTTAAGCCTACTTATTCATCCTTTAATGTACAATCATGTACAAATAATCAGAGTAGCGCAGTTGAAGCATGGAAGGAACTAAAAATTTTCTCCCCCATATTTGAACAACTTAATTTGTTTTGGCCCATTAATGACTTGTCTAATAAAGTCGAGGACGACTTTTTCTCATGGGAGGGAGAATGATATTAAAGACAATATTGCAATGTATACATCTTATGGTTGTCGTTATATTAACTGGTTTGTGTGGAACAACAAGAATGACACAATAATTGATTCATACATATACCATGCGTATGTGTTTTTCTTTTTATCTACTACGCCTTCAGATATTCTTGATATGCTAAGCAAAAGAAGTGTTGATGACAAATATATATACCATGCATATACGTTGTATTCTTTGCTTAGTACAATTTCAGGCTATCAAAAGCCGAGGACGGCTTTTCTTGAAGAAGGGGAGGATGATGCGGATATGCACATGATTAATTTGAATATTATGATGAGTCCGGGGCCAAAGCAATGGAGAAGCACAAGGAGGTTAATCATATTTGCTACCAAGAACAAAAAGCTCAAAGCCCATGGGAATGGAAAGAAGAAAGCCAAGCAACTCACGCAGCTGATCAAGGAGGAAAGAAGCCCATGCAGTGGGAGAGCAAAAGGGGAGAAGGCCAAGGACTTAAACTACAAGTTTTGGATAACATTTTCAAGCCAAATTCGGACTTCCCACGTGCTCAACCCAATTCAAACTCGGATTCAACTCAGAATTCAATTCGGATTCGGTTCGGGACAGCCTGACAGACAGTTACTAAAAAGGTCATAACTTTTACAAACGGAGTCTGATTCAGGTGTTCTTGTACTCGTTGGAAAGATAATTTCAAGGGCTACGCAATGGATCTGGTCCCACCTTCAAAATCATCACGGAAAAAAAGTTCTGACCGAAACAAGATGACGGGTGAAAAATATAGTTTTCTTTTTGTGAGAGTTCGTATCCAAAACCATATAGGGTTGAGTTGTAATTGGCTTGGGGACCATATGGACATCCCAAGTGGCTATATAAGCCTTGTATTGGCAGCCTTTAGAAGGAGACCAACTTTATGCATAAGATTGAAACATAGCTATTGCTTGTTCTTTCAACACCAGAGTTCATGCGAGGACTTTGAGAGAGAATTAGGCGATCCATTGTTCGTTCTGCAATTCAAGGTCAAGCCGTCGTTCCGTTGGGAATTGGGGACTTGGCGTTCGTCGTTTGTGGTCTCGCGACGAACAATTATCCGGTGTGTTTTGGGCGTATTCCGAAGAGTTGAGGGTTCGTGCATTGGCGCGAGTGTTCAACTAGCGACATCGTCTACTTCGCATCAACTATCCACGGTTCCTCACTGAGAAGATCGGGACACCGCCCCGTATCATCCTTTGGAAAGACATCCATGTACTCCTGCAAAAGATTAGTGACAGCAGGAGGCACAGTGATGCGGATATGCACATGATTAGTACTTTTCAATAAAATATATTATTTCACTGGAAAGAAGTATTGAACCGCATTAAATATTGTCAGGTGAATTTGTTTCTTAATGAATTTCCTTCTATTCGTGGGAACGATATACTACCTTATGCCAAATTCTTATTTATTATTATGTTTGAATATTATGATGATTCCGGGGCCAAAGCAATGGAGAAGCACAAGGAGGTTAATCATATTTGCTACCAAGAACAAAAAGCTCAAAGCTCATGGGAATGGAACGGAGAAAGCCAAGCAGCCCATGTAGCTGATCAAGGAGGAAAGAAGCCCATGCAGTGGGAGAGCAAAAGGGAGGAGCCCAAGGACTTAAACTACAAGTTTTGGATAAGATTTTCAAGCCAAATTCGGACTTCCCACGTGCTCAATCCAATTCAAACTTGGATTCAACTCAGGATTCAATTCGGATTCGGTTCGGGACAGCCTAACAGGCAGTTACTAAAAATGCCATAACTTTCACAAACGGAGTCCGATTCAGGTGTTCTTGTACTCGTTGAAAAAATAATTTCAAGGGCTATGCAATGGATCTGGCCCACCTTCAAATTCGTCATGGATAAAAAGTTATGATTGAAACAATATGACGGGTGAAAAATATAGTTTTCTTTTTGTGAGAGTTTGTATCTAAAACCATATAGGGTTGAGTTGTACTTGGTTTGGGGACCATATGGACGTCCCAAGGGGCTATATAAACCTTGTATTGGCAGCCGTTAGGGGCAGATCAATTTTATGCATAAGATTGAAACATAGCTATTACTTGTTCTTTCAACACCAGAGTTCATGCGAGGACTTTGAGAGAGAACTCGGTGATCCATTGTTCGTTCTGCAAATCAAGGTCAAGCCGTCGTTCCATTGGGAATTGGGGACTTGGCGTTCGTCGTTTGTGGTCTCGCGACAAACAATTATCCGATGTGTTTTGAGCGTACTCCGAAGAGTTGAGGGTTCGTGCATTGGCGCGAGTGTTCAACTAGTGACATCGTCTACTTCGCATCAACTATCCACGGTTCCTCACTGAGAAGATCGGGACCCCTCCCCGTAGTTAGATTCGTTTTCTGTCTTTTCGTCCATCAAACCGAAAATTGCAATACCAAAACCATAGTTTAATCTGTTTATTTCTTGTGCATTTTGTTTAGTCTTCGTCCATTAGAGTTTTGTTTTAGTGCTGATCCGTGTGTTTCCTTTTGCGTTGCTTAATCGTTGTGTTCACATAAACCCTACAAAATTGCTGGTTGATTCACTCAATTAGCAAACAAAAAAAAGCTTCCATCTTTTACCGTGCGCCATCTCGAGAGCACAATCGAGTCGATTTGTGTTTCTTTATCCGAACTCCTTGGTAGAACTAGAGTTCGAATCGACCTCTAGCTGAAACACAATCCGAGTCCAATTGTTCCAACTTCTGTTTCGGTCACTACATCATAGCAGGCCGAACCACATTTGGTGTCTTGTGCTTCACTTATATCCTTTTATTTGAGACTAGCTGTTGACATTGCAATTAGGGCTGCTCATTAAAATTGATTACACCTTGCTGATTTGTGAGGCTTGCAGCCGCAGTTAGGAAGATCCGCGGCATAAAAAAAAGAAGAGAAAGAAACACGTAACTTTTGCATACGACCTCCGATTAAGGCGTTTCTTGATCCGTTGGAAAGGAAACGAGAAGATAGAGCTTCCAAACTCCTTTTTTTGAGCAATTTTGTGCTCTCGTATATTCAGTTGCAATTGGCTAGCGTCTCTCTTAGTACTTGGTGCAAAACGAGCTAGTTTTGTCTCTGTTTCCTATTGATTCCCTAGCTCATTCCTTTGTTTGCATAAGTCCCATTTATCGTTGCGTGTGCGTTCATACACTTCGCTTAAACCAATTGATCAGCACAATACCTTGAATATCAGATTGCATAGGTTATCCACATAACTGTCCATGCTCCACCTACACCTATTTGTGTACTCCCTTGCTCTTGGTTACGCTCATACATTACTGGGTTGAGGTCGTTCGCTATCACAATTGTCGATTTGCCGTCCTTGATTCATTTTGGAACGGTAAGCTTGTCTTGTTTTCAGGACAGTGAGTTGCAAGCATAGAGAGCTTTTGTTTTACTAATCTGGATATAACCTCGTTGCTTGTTTGTGAGTCGTTCCCATGTCAGGTCACGAGGAGGATCCACCTAATCCTGAGGCGCCGGTTACGTGGACTGAGTACACTCGGTTGCTCGAGATGCTACAATGTAGGACCAAAATGGCGACAGAGGGGGGTGAATGTCGACTGTTAAAAACGACCCCTCAAAAGACTTCACTTAAAAATCGCCTCTCCAATAGCTATGGAAGGGAAAGATTTTACTATCTGGAAACTTGAGCAACCAAAGAAAAAGACACAACAAACAAGGGAATCAAAACCTAACAAAAACAGCAGACAACACAAGCTATCAAAGGGGGGCCGGTCTGACCGCACCCTTGCCGGCGGTCAGACCGCCCGGGCCATGCCGGTCTGACCGCCCTTAGCATACCGGTCTGACCGATCGGGTCCGGTCTGACCGCCGGGTCAATGGCGGTCTGACCGCTCCTCGGGATTCAGAACAGACAGGGGCTGAAAGTTTTAGGCAAAAACTGAGAACTTCAAATGGCAAAGAATTTTAAGACTTGCTTCAGGATATCTCAGCCCAGAACTGCAAGTAAACTTCCTAAATAACCTGAGGAGCTAAAGAAACAAGAAAAGACCAACTCAAGAGCAACAATTTGGAATTTGGGCCAAAAACTGAAAACTACAGAGAGCCACAACAAATCTTCAAATTGCCATCTCAACTTTGATCCTTTGGCCAAGAAACTTTACAAAAAGATTAGCAATAGCCTCAGGACTAGAGAGTCCAAATTTCGTGCCATCCCAAGAAAGGAATCACAAACCACCTCAAACCCTAGAAATTGAAAAGAAGAACAGAGGAGGCCAAAAACCAAAATCTGGAATCAAGAATGGGTTCATGGATCTTAACTGATCCAATGATCTTGAGGCATCATCCCAACATACAACAACCCATTTTGGCACTCCCCAGCAAGAATTGAGCCAAAACACAAAAACTCAAAAATCAAGCATAGAAAGCATCGAAGGGCAAAAACCACAGGAGCTTGGGAACTCAATCAAAAGACTTGGCCTACATGCAGGAGACACTCCCCTATTTATAGTCTCTCACTAATGGATTTGCCTCTCTCTTTATCCACTAAGCCTCTACCAACCCTAGTGCTTTATCCATAATCCGCCTCCTTTAGTGCAGCCTTGCGTATTCACCAAAACGCCCCTCCTGCACTTTCTGAGAAGCTTCCTCATTCCTTGCCTCACAAGCCTCGCAGCTACCTCGAGCCATTGCCGTCTTCGGCACACCTCGACCGTTCTGACCTCGGCACCACCTACGCCTAGTCCGGTCCTCTGTGCCTCGCCACGACTCCATCTCGACGTCCTGCAGCCATCACAGACAAGAAACACATCAAATAGCACCGCTCGACACATATAAGCATAAATGCATTAATGAAACCACATTAAGCATGGAATAGCCCAAATCTGTGGGTTCTACAGCGAAGAGTAGCGGCATACAATGCTTCAAATGCCTTGGTCGTGGTCATATGCAAAAGGATTGCCCAAATAACAAGACGATGTTGATATTAGAGAATGGGGAATATGATCCTGCAAGTGAAGAAGAGAATGATCACCATGCTGATTGGGGACATATGATGATGCACATGAGGAGCAAGACATAGAGTATTGTGATCCCGGTGTTGGTCCTATACTTGTGTGTGCGCCGACAGTGTTGAGTGTGCAACCAAAACCTTCCCATGAACAGCGCTGCAATTTATTCCATACAAGAGCTCAAGTTAGCAAGGATGGCAAATTTTGTAAGGTAATCATTGATGGTGGGAGTTGTCATAATTTGGCTAGCAAGGAGCTTTGCAATAAACTTGGTTTGAAGTACAAGAAACATCCACATCCATATCAGATCCAGTGGTTGCATGAGAGAGGTTCATTGAGTGTGGGATACACCGTGGATGTTGAATTTGAAATTGGCACTTATCGTGATACGGTGGAGTGTGATGTGGTACCTATGGATGTATGTCACTTGCTACTAGGAAGGCCATGGCAATATGATCGTGCTGTGCTTCAAGATGGAAGAACTAATAAATATAAGTTTTGGTGGAACAACAAACAAGTGGTGCTGCGACCGTTGACTCCTTCTCAAATTGTAAACGATAATGTACAAAAAATTGAAGTGCAAGTTGAGAGTGAGAAAGGGAGAGAACAAAAGAGTGTGATTCCACAAAAGGTGAGCGAGAGCCACAAACCAAACCCGAGAGGTAAAACCAAGAGTGAGGGAGAGAAAAACTTAGTCATGATAGCCACCAAATCTGATTTAAGAGAGATGAAAGATGATCCCGCTTTGATGCACCTTGTATTGCTGTACAAGGATGCATTGCTTTCTACTAATGATTGTTAATCTCTTCCTAGTGCTGTTTCTTAAGTTTTGCAGGCTTTTGACGACGTGTTTCCGGAGGAGGTGCCCGCACCTATTCAAGGTATTGAGCATCAAATTGACTTAGTCCCGGGAGCCCTTCTTCCCAACCAGCCGCCGTACCGCACAAATCCAGAAGAAACAAAGGAGATTCAGCGCCAAGTGCAAGCACTTTTGGACAAGGGGTACGTACGCGAGAGTCTTAGTCCTTGTGCCGTTCCTGTTATTCTTGTTCCTAAGAAAGATGGTACTTGGAGAATGTGCATAGACTGTAGAGCTATTAACAACATAACTGTTCGCTATCGTCATCCTATTCCTAGATTAGATGATATGCTTGATGAGTTAAGTGGTTCTACTATCTTTTCTAAGATTGACTTGCGAAGTGGCTACCATCAAATAAGAATGAAACATGGTGATGAATGGAAAACTGCTTTTAAAACGAAATTTGGCTTGTATGAATGGTTAGTGATGCCTTTTGGATTGTCCAATGCTCCTAGTACATTCATGCGCTTAATGAACCATGTTTTGAGACACTTCATTGGAAAATTTGTGGTAGTTTACTTTGATGATATTTTGATATATAGCCACTGTTTGGATGATCATGTTGAACACATGAAACAAGTGCTAGAAGTGCTTAGGAAGGAATGCTTGTATGCCAATCTTGAGAAGTGTACTTTTTGCACTAGTAAGGTTGTGTTTCTAGGCTATGTTGTTTGAGCTCATGGCATTGAAGTAGATGAATCTAAAATTGAAGCTATTAGAAATTGGCCAATTCCTGTGAATGTTAGTCAAATTCGTAGCTTCCATGGGCTTGCTAGTTTCTATTGGCGATTTGTGAAAGATTTTAGCACCATTGCTGCCCCATTAAATGAATTAACTAAAAAAGAGTGATTTTTGAGTGGGGAGAAAAACAAGACAAAGCTTTTGCTGAATTGAAGAAATGTTTGACTGAAGCACCATTGCTTGCTTTACCTGATTTCACAAAAACTTTTGAGATTGAATGTGATGCTACTGGAATAGGTATTGGTGGTGTTTTGATGTAAGAAAGAAAACCTGTTGCATATTTCAGTGAGAAACTTCATGGTGCACAATTAAATTATCCTGTTTGTGATAAAGAACTATATGCTCTTGTGCGTGTGTTGGAAATTGGCAACATTATCTTTGGCCTAAGGAATTCATAATACATTCTGATCATGAATCTTTGAAATACTTAAAGGGCCAAGCAAAATTGAATCGTAGACATGCTAAGTGGGTAGAATTCATTGAGACCTTTCCATACATTGTCAAATATAAGAAAGGCAAAGAGAATGTGGTAGCTGATGCATTGTCTAGAAAACATGTGCTTTTAACTCAGTTGGAGGTAAAGGTACTAGGGTTGGAAAATTTGAAAGATTTATATGCTTCCGATCATGAATTTGCAGCACCATATTCTAATTGCAAAGATGGGAAATGGTGGGATAGGTTTCACATTCATGATGGTTTTCTCTTTCGCATGAATAAGCTATGTGTTCCAGATTCCTCTGTGCGTTTATTATTGTTGCAGGAATCTCATGCAGGAGGATTGATGCGGCATTTTGGGAGGGAGAAGACTAACATGATGTTGGCTGGTCACTTCTATTGGCCAAAGATGAGGCGAGACGTCGAGAGGTTTATTCAAAGATGCATCACATGCCATAAGGCGAAGTCAAAACTCAATCCACATGGTTTGTATACTCCACTTCCTGTTCCTAGTGCTCCTTGGGAAGATATTAGCATGGATTTTGTGTTAGGATTGCCTAGGACCAAGAGGGGGAGGGATTCAGTCTTTGTTGTTGTGGATCGGTTCTCTAAAATGGCACATTTTATTCCCTGTCATAAGAGCGATGATGCGTCGCATGTAGCTGACTTGTTTTTCAGGGAGATTGTGAGATTGCATGGAGATGGTGAGCCGTACACTTTCAACGCTGTTACGTACCATGATAAAGAAGAACTTGAAAGAGTGGGAAGATTGTCTACCACATGTGGAGTTTGCATATAACAGAGCGGTACATTCTACAACTCAATTGAGTCCATTCGAGGTGGTGTACGGATTCAAACCAATTACGCCTCTCGATTTACTTCAACTTCCACTACAAGAACGTGCAAATATGGAGGCTTCTAAACGTGCTGATTTTGTGAAAAAGCTCCATGCCACAACTAAAGAGGTAATTGAAAAGAAGGTACGTGCTTATGCTTCCAAAGCTAACAAATCTAGAAAGAAGATGCTTTTTGAACCAGGTGATTTAGTGTGGGTACACCTTCGTAAAGATCGCTTTCCGCAGAAGTGTAGATCCAAATTGATGCCCCGTGATGATGGGCCTTTTAAAGTTCTTGCCAAGATCAATGACAATGCATACAAGATTGAGCTTCCCGGTGATGACTATGGGGTAAGTTCTACATTTAATGTTGCTGATTTATCACCCTTCTATGGACAAGATTGTACAGAGTCGAGGTCGACTCCTTTTCAAGAGGAGGAGGAGGATGAGGACATCGATAGTAATGCCAAAGCTAGTAATGAGACTTCAATAACAAGACCAATAACAAGAGCACGAGCCAAGAAACTACAATCTCAGGTGAACCTGCTCCTTAATGAATATGTCATTAATATTAATGAGAATTTTATACTACCTATAAATAATGTTTTACTTGTGCTCAGGTTTGAAGAGTCAGCGATGGATGGAGATCAAGGATATGTGGCCGTCATCCAAGGAAGCACAAGTCCACGGCATGAACAATGATCGGTCCATGAATAGTGCCATGCATGAACAGTACGCGCTACAATATCCAGCCCATGAACAGTTCCGCGCTACAATACCGGGCCGTGAACAGTACCACGCTACATAACCGGGCCGTGAACAGTACTGCGCTACAGTACCAGTCCCATGAACAGTACCACGCTACAGTAGCTTGTGCGTGAATAGTACCGCATGGAAAATTTTGTGTTGAATAGCCTTAGGCTAAGACTATATATTGAGGGGTAGACCCCCATTGTAAAAGGGATCCACTTTTGATAAAAGATTACTCTTGTTCTTTCTGTTGGTCGAACCAACTTGAGGGAAGAATTGGGAGTTCGCGGAAATCAAGATCGTTCAACCTTTCCGCTGGGAATTGGGAGCGCGATAGAACTTCATCTCGTGGTCGTGAAGTTCAGCACGTGTGGTTGGGCGAATTATAAAGTGCTAACTCTTGCATTGGCAACGGTTCGTCGAATCATCGTGAGCATCCAGATCCTACGTCGAGAAGATCGGGCGACCCCGTATCAATATCTCACTTGGGAGCTGAAAGTTGATAAGTTATTTCGGATGAACAACTATTCCAATGAGAAAAGCTGTTGCTTGCGTCCAATGGCTTGGATGATTATGCCACACATTGGTGGGAGCAGTTCATCCGTAAGCGCATGGAGCGCCATGAGTTGCCGATCATCACCTGGGAGCAGATGAAGCAGCATTTGCGGGCACGCTTTGTACCTCGCCACTACAAGCGCTCACTATTTGAGAAGTTGACAGGGCTGCGACAAGGTATGAAATCAATTGATGAATATCATAAAGAAATGGAGACTATCATGATACATGCAGATGTCCGCGAGAATGAAGTACCATGGTGAGATTTCTAGCTGGCATGAATCATGCAGTAAAACGCATTGTCAATCACTATCCCCATAATGATATGATTGAGTTGCTGCACCAAGCACGTGAAGCGAGAGACAAGTGATTGAAGACGCACGGTTCGCTGTCCGGTCACGTTCTTCAGCCAGTCCGAGACAGCCATATAACAACAGCCAACCAAACAATAGCACTTCGGCTGCAAGCAATTCGGCGATAAACAGTTCCGCAAGTAAGAAGCTGGAGAGTATACCATCACCGGTGTGTCGACCTATGGCGCCCGCTGCTAGTGCGACCTCGTCTATGGGGTCAACAGGCCGTTCACGTGACATTATTTGCCACAAGTGCAAGGGCGTTGGCCATTTTCAGAGGGACTGCCCAAATGTCAGAACTATGCTTATCACAGAGGATGGCGGTTATGTTTCAGCTAGTGATGATGAGTCGCCTAATGCACAGGCAGTCTTGCACACTGATGACATATAACAATGTGAGTGCGATCCTGAGTTTCCTAGCACTGAGCAGTATTCCATTGTTTGCACGCCCAAGGTGCTTAGGGTGCAATTTGTTTCAGACATGGGCAAAGCTTGATAAGGGTAAGGTGTGCAAGGTGATCATTGATGGCGGGAGTTGTCACAATCTGGCTAGCAAGGATATGTGCCATAAGTTGGGTTTGAAGTATTTGCCACATCCGCGTCCTTATCATGTGCAATGGTCGAGCGACAAAGAGGAAGTGAAGGTGAACTATATGGTGCGTGTGACATTTTCTATTGGGAAGTACACCGATACTGTGGACTGTGATGTTGTGCCTATGACGGTGTGTCACTTGCTCTTGGGATGGCTATGGCAATATGACCGTTCCGCTGTTCACGATGGGCGTACAAATCGTTACACATTTCGATGGAACAATATGGATGTCATCTTGAAGCCGCTTACACTGCAACAGATTGTCAATTCCTTCATGCAGATAATTGATATGCACGTTGAGAGTGCACAAGAGCGAGAGAACCATCTGAGTAGTAACAAGAAACGTGAGGGAGAGAAGAATTTAGTGATGTTAGCCACCAAATCAGAGATGAGAGAATTCAGCGAGGATTCTAATTTGGTGCACGTCGTGCTGCTGTACAAAGACGCATTGCTTTCGACTAACGACATAACTTCTCTTCCTAGTGGTGTTGTTTCTGTTTTGCAGGATTTCAGCGACGTCTTTCCAGAGGAGGTACCAGGGGCTACCACCAATACGCGGGATAGAACATAAGATCGACTTGATTCCAGGAGCGTCGCTGCCGAACCGACCACCATACCGCACCAATCCCGAGGAAACAAAGGAAATTCAGAAACAAGTACAAGAGCTTCTCTCCAAAGGGTATGTCTGTGAAAGCTTAAGCTCTTGTGCTGTTCCTGTTATTTTAGTTCCTAAGAAAGATGGTTCATGGCGTATGTGTGTAGATTGTCGAGCGATTAATAATATCACAATTCGATATCGTCATCCTATACCTCGCTTAGATGATATGCTAGACGAATTGAGTGGTGATGTTATTTTCTCTAAGATAGATTTGCGCAGTGGTTACCATTAAATTAGAATGCATGAAGGGGATGAGTGGAAAACAGCCTTTAAAACGAAATTTGGGTTGTACGAGTGGTTAGTCATACCTTTTGGTTTAACTAATGCACCTAGTACATTCATGCGCTTAATGAATCATGTTTTATTGGTGCGAGTATTCAACTAGCGACATCGTCTACTTCGCATCAACTATTCACGGTTCCTCACTGAGAAGATCGGGACCCCTCCCCGTATCATATATATATATATATATATATATATATATATATATATATATATATATATATACATATATATATATATATATATATATATATATATATACATATATATATACATATATATATATATATATATATATATAGTAAAAATTCAGCACTACATTTACCTAAAATATTCCATTAAATAACATAACAAAAATTACACCCACAATATGTTTTAAACCAAGTTTCCAACTTACTCGATATAGTGGGTTCAAGATCCGTAATTCAGTAAGTCAAAGTGAGCTTTGGCATCACTGCTAGAAACCTAGTGGCGTAGGTAAGTAACCCCTTGCTTATCATATATCATATTATTCTTGTTTATTGATTGGCATCAATATGCCGTGGCTACCAACACTGATGAGGCGATGGGGTCCCGATCTTCCGATAGGATGATAACTATTGATTTTGGTGGAGGTAACTCTTGCGATCCGACTACAACCGTACGACGTCGTTTGCGCCTTAGCAATCGCTGAACCACACTCCAAGTCGTTATCAACCGTGCCAAGAACGCGGTTGACCTTACCACGAAGGTCTATTCCTGCATGCAACCGAAGAACACGCAAGAAAAAGGATAGTGAGCAACCTGAAACTTGCTAGATATAAAAGTCGCACAAGGATAGTTGAGGTTCTGTAACACGAATCTGTTGGTCTAGCCGACACAAGAGACAACGTGGAGTTTGCACATGGGGCTAACTGATCTAAACAAAACCTAACCCTAAAAGCAATGAATAAAATGCTTATATAACCCTTTGGGACGTCCAAGTGCACACCCTAGGGTTACAAGGCCCATGGGCCCAAGTGCAAGTGGCGCAGCACCCTTTTTGACTTGGATTCAGAAACTAATGTGGATTGTTTTGATGATTCCGGCCGGCTCGGATGGAATGTGAAGATGCGATTGGATCCGTTCGAAAGTAGACTTGATAAGCTTTCCATGAAGTACAAGAACGTCCCAAATGGAGTCCGTATGAGGAAGTTATGCCCGTTTAAACTTGCACCATTGCAGCAGTCCGAATCTGATTCCAGTACGTGCCCAACACGTACTCTTTTGATGATTGCGATGCGTACAGAAAGAATTTAGAGGTGATACCAGATCCATTGGAAAGAGGATGAGAAAAGCTTTCAACAAGTTCTCGTGGACCTCAAACGGACTTCATATGTGAAAGTTATGCACATTTGAAGTTGGGCCTGTCAGGCTGAATCCGAATTGATCTGGAGGCTGAATTGGATTCCAAAACGTGTCCATCTTGAACTCTTTCTTGAATTGGTGTAAAAGTGACGTGGTGCTGTAAAAATATATATTTTCATCATTAGGTAGCATCATATTCTCATTTAAAATATGTTGAGGCTGAAGAAACGAATTCACCTTTAGTTCAATCTTGATATTGGGCGCTATTGTCGTATGTGTTTGTGTCGTGGTCACATCATCCTCCCCTTCTTGACAGAAAACCGTCCTCGGTTTTAACAAATGTGTAGCCTCACGTATCGCATGATCTTGATCATAAATCTCAGTATATAACAATAGACGCAACAAATTCTCATTATGTAATATCATAAGTTCTTTGTCAAACAAAGTGAAACATGTTTGAAATGAACTCACCTGATAATTTAAGTGATGCGTAGGAGTTCTTGTAATTGGAACAACAAGCATAGCAAATATGGTTGTGTCATAGAGTACATGTTCTCATCATCCTCCCCTTCTTGCAAACAAAGCCGTCCTCGACTTTCGATAAGCTGAAAATAGGATAACAAAGAAGCCAAGGTGTATGCATGGTATATGTATATGTCATCCGTTTTAGTAGTTCTTTGTTGTTCCACAATTAATGTTATAAAATAGCAGTGATCATAAAAGCTCATTGTATTATTAACTGATGAGAACATGTACTCTATGGATACAACCATATTTGCTATGTTTATTGTTCCAATTACAAGAACTTCTACGCATCACTTAAATTAACAGGTGAGTTCGTTTCAAACAGGTTTCACTTTGTTTGACAAAGAACTTATGATATTACATAATGAGAGTTTGTTGCGTTTGTTATCATGTACCGAGATTTATGATCAAGGTCAGGCAATACGTGAGGCTACACATATGTTAAAACCGAGGACGGTTTTCCGTCATGAAGGGGAGGATGATGTGACCACGCTACAAACACATACGATAATAACGCCCAATATCAAGATTGAACTAAAGGTGAATTCGTTTCTTCAGCCTCAACATATTTTAAATGAGAATATGATGCTACCTAATGATGAAAATATATATTTTTGTAGCACCACGTCATTTTTACATCAATTCAAGCAAGAGTTCAAGTTGGACACGTTTTGGAATCCAATTCGGCCTCCAAATCAATTCGGATTCAGCCTGACAGGCCCATTTTCAAATGTGCATAACTTTCACATACGAAGTCGGTTTGAGGTCCATGAGTACTTGTTGGAAAGCTTTTCTTGTCCCCTTTCCAATGGATCCAACCTCATCTTCAAATTCCATCCGAGTCGGCCGGAATCATCAAAACAATCCACATTAGTTTCTGAATCCGAGTCAAAAAGGTGCTGCGCCACCACCACTTGGGCCCATGGGCCTTGTAACCCTAGGGGAATGCCCCTTGGCCGCCCCCTTGTTGTTTTCACTATATAGGAGCCGCCGTCTCCCTTTCTAGGACTTAGGTTTTGTTTAGATCAGTTTAGCCCGATGTGCAAACTCCACGTTGTCTCTTGGGTCGGCTAGACCAACAGATTCGTGTTACAGAACCTTAACATCCTTGTGCGACTTTTATATCTAGCAAGTTTCAGGTTGCTCACTATCCTTGTTTTTGCGTGTTCTTCGGTTGCATGCAGGAATAGACCTTCGTGGTCAGGTCAACAGCGTTCTTGGCACGATTGATAACGACTTGGAGTGTGGTTCAGCGATTGCTAAGGCGCAAGCGACGTCGTACGGTTGTAGTCGGATCGCAAGAGTCACCTCCGCCAAAATCGATAGTTATCAATCCTTTCGGAAGATCGGGACCCTATCGCCTCATCAGTTGGTATCAGAGCTTCAGTTGACCGGTAGGAATTTCTTGTATCCCAAGTTAGTAGATTGATTTTTGTTTCCGATAGTCCAGAAAAATTGCCCCACAAAAAAGAGTTAATTCACGCTGTCAAAACCCCGTTGTGCCTTTCAATCTGTTAGTTTTGGTTTGCTAAATTGAATTTGTGTTCGTCTTAGCATTGTCTAGTTGCTGGTCGTATCTTTGTTCCATTGAAAATCCAAAGAAAAAAAATTCCCCACCCCCAAACCCTAATTCCAATTCGGCTGATTTTTCCCTTCTCTGCAGCCGCCACCAAAAACTTCATATCTTTTGATTCCGAGATTATTTTTGAGTGGGACCACCGCCATTAGATTCAAAAATTCATCATCCATCTATTTGTAAAATTGCACATCATTCCAGCAAGGAAGTTAAGAGATATATGCGGTGAAATTTGACCCAAATTTCTGAATTGAATCTGTAACAGTCGGCACTTGTGAATTTTGTGAGAATTTTTCGGTCGGTTTCCGGAACTTGGCCCCAAAAGAAACTTTGTAGAACAAGCCGTCAATAAACGGAGACAAAAAGAATCATTGAAAAAACAGTAACTGACAAAAAGTTACGGCCGAAATACCGACGTGCTGTCCAGTGGACAGAAATCTTCAGTTTCCAAGTTTTGGGTCAATCCTTGTGTCCTTCCATTCCAGATTGCATTCGATTGAATTATCTTGTAATTACCACTCCTATACATTGTCATACACTTATTTTAGCCTTCTTCCATCTTTGGTTGATCAGCAACATAGGCTAAGTGCTAGATACGAACTATAATTCAATTCTGTGCAATTTCGGAAATTAATTGATTGTTTTCCTTTGCTACAAAATACATGGTGATAAGAACATGTACCCTATGGATATAATCATATTTGCTATACTTGTTGTTCGAATTACAAGAGCTCCTACACACCACTTAAATTATCAGGTGAGTTCGTTTTAAACAGATTTCACTTTGTTTGACAAAGAACTTATGATATTACATAATGAGAGTTTGTTGCGTTTGTTATCATGTACCGAGATTTATGATCAAGATCATACAATACGTGAGGCTACACAAATGTTAAAACCGAGGACGGTTTTTTGTCAAGAAGGGGAGGATGATGTGACCACGCCACAAACACACACGACAATAGCGCCCAATATCAAGATTGAACTAAAGGTGAATTTGTTTCTTCAGCTTAAACATATTTTACATGAGAATATGATGCTACCTAATGATGAAAATATATATTTTGACAGTACCACGTTATTTTTACATCAATTCAAGCAAGAGTTCAAGTTGGACACGTTTTGGAATCCAATTCGGCCTCCAGATCAATTCGGATTCAGCCTGACAAGCCCAACTTCAAATGTGCATAACTTTCACATACGAAGTCCGTCTGAGGTCCATGAGTACTTGTTGGAAAGCTTTGCTTATCCTCTTACCAATGGATCTAGTATCACCTCTAAATTCCTTCTGTGTGCACCGCAATCATCAAAAGAGTTCGTGTTGGACACGTACTGGAATCGGATTCGGACTGCTACAGTGCTGCAAGTTTAAACGGGCATAACTTCTTCATACGGACCCCGTTTGGGATGTGCTTGTACTTCATGGAAAGCTTATCAAGTCTAATTTCCAATGGATCCAACTTCATCTTCAAATTCCATCTGAGCCGGCCGGAATCATCAAAACAATCCACGTAGGTTTCTGAGTTCGAGTCAAAAGGGTGCTGCGCCACCTCCTCTTGGGCCCATGGGCCTTGTAACCCTAGGGTGTACCCTTTGGGACGCCTCCCCTGGTTGTTTTCACTATATAGGAGCCGCCGCCTCCCTTTCTAGGACTTAGGTTTTGTTTAGATCAGTTTAGCCCCTTGTGCAAACTCCACGTTCTCTTGTGTCGGCTAGACCAACAGATTCGTGTTACAGAACCTCAACTATCCTTGTGCGACTTTTATATCTAGCAAATTTCAGGTTGCTCACTATCCTTGTTCTTGCTTGTTCTTCGGTTGCATGCAGGAATAGACCTTCGTGGTCAGGTCAACCGCGTTCTTGGCACGGTTGATAACGACTTGGAGTGTGGTTCAGCGATTGCTAAGGCGCAAGCGACGTCGTTCGGTTGTAGTCGGGTCGCAAGAGTCACCTCCACCGAAATCGATAGTTATCAATCCTATCGGAAGATCGGGACCCCATCGCCTCATCACATAGCCTATCTAAGCTCCACTTTTCTACTAACTGAACATGTCTCGCTGTACCTTGCAATCGCTTTACTCATCACTTGAGTTAGATTTATCACGAACCAGCCACCGGTTGCACCACCTGTTTGCTTTGGTAAGAACTTGTAAGAATTTGGTAAGAGCTTGAGAGATGCGTGACTTGATTTGAGCCTCCATATCCTAGTAGTTGATAGGAACATTTATTTGTGATTTGTTTCCTTGTTTTCTACTAACAATGACAGGCTTGAGAAAATTGGTGGATTATGATGTCATCGCGGGCAGATTTGAACTTGAAGGGAAACAATTACCAGTATATATCTTGCCACTCACCGCTGAGAGTACGTCGTCGGACTACTTCTTGTGGGTTACTATGATGGATAGCTACTTTGAAAGACAAGATCTTGATCCTTATGAGAAGATGAGCATGGCAAGGACGGCGTTGATTGGTGATGTTCAACATTGGTGGTCAAATCTCGAGTTCCACTATATATACACATGGGAGGAGATGAAAAAGAAATTGCGACATCGTTTTGTACCTCCAGCACCCATGGTCACAAGCGAGGTGCAACCTGAGGTAACTAAAAATGTTGATATTGTTTTGGTTCCTACTCCATCTACAGATACCACCGAGATACTTGAAGAGGTGAAGGATGATCTGGTGCATCTTATGCCATTAGAGGAGAAGTTTGAGGTACCTACAGAATCTGATGAGGACGATAATGACAAAGGTACTGATTTGGTGCTACAACAAGACATAGAGCAACCTTGTGAGTATATACCTGCTATAGTGCAATATTTTAATATTCCTTGTGTTCACTTGAACGAACCATGTGCTGATCTAAATTCTCATAATTTTGCACATGTCGAATTAATTACACATAAAGAAGTTTTGTCTAGAATTTCTCCTGCTAATTCATGTGTTACATCATGTTGTTCTACCTATGAAATTGTCACATGCTATGGAGAAAGTTTCTGAACTTGCATGTTCGAAATTCTTGTTTAGTACCTACACCCCTGGGTATAAGTTTAATTTGATTGGAGATTATGGTGTAGAAAATCAATTTCTTGTATATCGAATATGCATAACTTGTGATCACATGGATGAATTGAAGCTTGCTGTTTTGAACAACAACTCTTGTATGCTCAATCTTGTTCATTATGAAAGAAAAATGAAATTTAGTGGTCATTCAATGCCTATGTGTTCTTCTCTTGTTGAAACATCTAACATTGACAATCTGAATAATGAAATTGATATATGGAAGAACTTACAAATATTTTCACCTTTACTAGATGAATTTGCTATTGCTCAATTGAATTCTGATTATATGGATAAATTTTGTTTGATTCCAAAAGTTGTAGCTTTGCCCATATGTGCCACCATTGCAAGTTTACAACTTCAGAATTTCAATTGCATAAATACTTCACTTATATTTGCAAATCTAGTCACAATAATTGCTGTGTGAGAAATTTTGATTTGCTCGTTAACATATATGAATACACTTGGGTTAATAATATGATGAGCTTTTATGATAGCCGCTGTTTTACAACATTAATTGTGCAACAACGAAGAACTGTTAAAATGGATGACATATACATATACCATGCATACACCTTGCCTTCTTTGTTACCATACTTTCAACTTATCAAAATCCGAGGACGGCTTTATTTTCAAGAATGGGAGAATGATGAGAACATGTACTCTATGGATACAACCATATTTGCTATGTTTGTTGTTCCAATTACAAGAACTTCTACGCATCACCTAAATTATCAGGTGAGTTCGTTTCAAACAGGTTTCACTTTGTTTGACAAAGAACTTATGATATTACATAATGAGAGTTTGTTGCGTTTGTTATCATGTACCGAGATTTATGATCAAGGTCAGGCAATAAGTGAGGCTACACATATGTTAAAACCGAGGACGGTTTTCCGTCATGAAGGGGAGGATGATGTGACCACGCCACAAACACATACGACAATAACGCCCAATATCAAGATTGAACTAAGGGTGAATTCGTTTCTTCAGCCTCAACATATTTTAAATGAGAATATGATGCTACCTAATGATGAAAATATATATTTTTGTAGCACCACGTCATTTTTACATCAATTCAAGCAAGAGTTCAAGTTGGACACGTTTTGGAATCCAATTCGGCCTCCAGATCAATTCGGATTCAGCCTGACAGGCCCAACTTCAAATGTGCATAACTTTCACATACGAAGTCGGTTTGAGGTCCATGAGTACTTGTTGGAAAGATTTTCTTGTCCTATTTCCAATGGATCCAACCTCATCTTCAAATTCCATCCGAGTCGGCCGGAATCATCAACACAATTCACGTTGGTTTCTGAATCCGAGTCAAAAAGGTGTTGCGCTACCACCACTTGGGCCCATGGGCCTTGTAACCCTAGGGGTATGCCCCTTGGCCGCCCCCCTGATTGTTTTCACTATATAGGAGCCACCGCCTCCCTTTCTAGGACTTAGGTTTTGTTTAGATCAGTTTAGCCCCATGTGCAAACTCCACGTTGTCTCTTGTGTCGGCTAGACCAACAGATTCGTGTTACAGAACCTCAACTATCCTTGTGCGACTTTTATATCTAGCAAGTTTCAGGTTGCTCACTATCCTTGTTCTTGCGTGCTCTTCGGTTGCATGCAGGAATAGACCTTCGTGGTCAGGTCAACCGCGTTCTTGGCACGATTGATAACGATTTGGAGTGTGGTTCAGCGATTGCTAAGGCGTAAGCGACGTCGTACGGTTGTAGTCGGGTCGCAAGAGTCACCTCCGCCAAAATCGATAGTTATCAATCCTATCGGAAGATCGGGACCCTATCGCCTCATCATTCCAAGAGTAATCATATATGTTAATGAGCAAATCAAAATTTCTCACACAACAATTATTGCAACTAGTTTGGCAAATGTAAGTGAAGCATTTATGCAATTCAACTCTCTGAAGTTATAAACTTGAAGTGGTGGCACATATGGACAAAGCTACAACTTTTGGTCTTGTCAAGTCTACTTTCTAAAGAATCCAACCCATCTTCAAATTCTATCCGAGCCGGCCGCAATTCTGGAAAGAGTCCACATTGGTTTCTGAGTTCGAGTCAAAAGGGTCCTTGTAATGATGAGGACATCGATAGTAATGTCAAAGCTAATAATGAAACTTCAATAACAGGACCAATAACAAGAGCACGAGCCAATAAACTACAATATCAGGTGAACCTGCTCCTTAATGAATATGTCATTAATTTTAATGAGAAATTTATACTACCTAAAAATAATGTTTTACTTGTGCTTAGGTTTGAAGAGTCAGCGATGGATGGAGATCAAGGATATGTGGCCGTCATCCAAGGAAGCACAAGTCCACGGCATGAACAATGATCGGTCCATGAATAGTGCCACGCATGAACAGTACGCGCTACAGTATCCAGCCCATGAACTGTTCCGTGCTACAGTACCAGGCGTGAACAGTACCGCGCTACAGTACCAGGCCGTTAATAGTATCACACTACAGTCCAAGCCGGGGAACAGTACCGCGCTAATGAGGCGATGGGGTCTCGATCTTCCGATAGGATGATAACTATCGATTTTGGTGGAGGTGACCGTTGCGATCCGACTACAACCGTACAACATCGCTTGCGCCTTAGCAATCGCTGAATCAACCCAAAGATGTTATCAACCATGCAAAGAACGCGGTTGACCTGACCACGAAGGTCTATTCCTGCATGCAATCGAAGAACACGCAAGAACAAGATAACAAGCAATCTGAAATTGCAAATATTGATATTGAATTCAAAAGGTGGGATTCCGAAGGCTGTCCTAGCTGAGGAGACGGCGGCTCTTATATACAGAAAACGACCCCCTAGGGTTACAAGGCACATGGGCCCAAGTGGTGGTGGCGCAGCACCTTTTTTGACTCGGACTCAGAAACCAACGTGGACTCTTTTGATGATTGTGGCCGGTTCAGAAGGAATTTGAAGATGAGATTGAATCCATTGGAAAGTAGACTTCATAAGCTTTCCATGAAGTACAAGACCGTCCCAAACGGAGTCCATATGAGAAAGTTATGGCCGTTTAAACTTGCACCATTGCAGCAGTCCGAATCCGATTCCAGTACGTGTCCAACACGAACTCTTTTGACGATTGTGGCCGGCTCGGATAGAATTTGAAGATGGGGTTGAATCCTTTAGCAAGTAGACATATAAGCTTTCCATCAAGTCCAAGAACGTCCCGAATAGAGTCTTTATGATAAAGTTATGTCCGTTTAAACTTGCACCATTGCAGCAGTCCGAATCCGATTGCAGTACGTGCTCAACACAGACTGTTTTGATGATTGCGATGCATACAGATGGAATTTAGATGTGATACTAGATCCATTAGAAAGAGGATGAGAAAAGCTTTCCAACAAGTACTCGTGGACCTCAATCGGACTTCATATGTGAAAGTTATGCACATTTGAATTTGGGTCTATCAGGCTGAATCCGAATTGATCTGGAGGTCGAATTGGATTCCAAAACATGTCCATCTTGGACTCTTGCTTTAATTGGTGTAAAAGTGACGTGGTGCTGTAAAAATATATATTTTCATCATTAGGTAGCATCATATTCTCATTTAAAATATGTTGAGTCTGAAAAAACGAATTCATCTTTAATTCAATCTTGATATTGGACGCTATTGGCGTATGTGTTTGTGGCGTGGTCACGTCACGCGCTACAGTAGCTTGCACCTGAATAGTACCACATGGAAATTTTAGTGTTGAATAGCCTTAGAGAAAGCATAACAACCTCCAAAAGACTTGGACTACATGCAGGAGACACTCCCCTATTTATAATCTCTCACTAATGGATTTGCCTCTCTCTTTATCCAGTAAGCCTCTACCAACCCTAGTGCTTTATCCATAATCCGCCTCCTTTAGTGCAGCTTTGATTATTCACCAAAACGCCCCTCCTGCACTTTCCGGGAAGCTTCCTCATTCCTTGCCTCAGAAGCCTCGCAGCTAACTCGAGTCATTGCCGTCTTCGGCACACCTCGACCGTTCTGACCTCGGCACCACCTGCGCCTAGTCCGGTCCTCCGTGCCTCGTCACGACTCCATCTTGACGTCCTGCAGCCATCACAGACAAGAAACACATCAAATAGCACCGCTCGACACATATAAGCATAAATGCATTAATGAAACCACATTAAGCATGGAATAGCCAAACCTAACAAATCAACATAATATGCATCCTAACCACTTTGACCAGGTTTCACCAAGTCCGACTGAGTCCGTTGCACCATGCAACGACATGGTCCGACCACACAAACCAAACTCGACTTTCCTAAACCGATGTCAATTACTCATCACACACATGAGGTCACAACCACATGATCTCTCAATCTCCCCCTTGATGAGTATATTGACAAACCCAGAAAAAGCGCAAAGTTGATTTTGAAAAGAGACAGGAGTCAAACATGGTCCAAGAGAAATCAAAGAAGTTAAGACCATGTCGACGAAGGAACACTAGAGCTACAAAAGAAAGTGCAAATTTTTCTCCAAAGCTCAAGAAGGTTTCTGATGAGGACATCGATAGTAATGCCAAAGCTAGTAATGAGACTTCAATAACAGGACCAATAACAAGAGCACGTGCCAAGAAACTACAACCTCAGGTGAACCTGCTCCTTAACGAATATGTCATTAATTTTAATAAGAATTTTATACTACCTAAAAACAATATTTTACTTGTGCTCAGGTTTGAAGAGTCAGCGATGGATGGAGATCAAGGACATGTGGCCATCATCCAAGGAAGCACAAGTCCACGGCATGAATAATGATCGGTCCATGAATAGTGCCACGCATGAACAGTACGCGCTGCAGTATCCAGCCCATGAACAGTTCCGAGCTACAGTACCGGGCCGTGAGCAGTACCATGCTACAGTACCGGGTAGTGAACAGTACCGTGCTACAGTACCAGGCCTGTGAACAGTACCGTGCTACAGTAGCTTGCGCGTGAATAGTACCGCATGGAACATTTAGTGTTGAATAGCCTTAGGATGAGACTATATATTGAGGGGTAGACCCCCATTGTAAAAGGGAACCAGTTTTGATAATAGATTATACTCTTGTTCTTTCTGTTGGGCGAACCAACTTGAGAGAATTGGGAGTTCGCTGAAATCAAGATCATTCAACCTTTCCGCTAGGAATTGGGAGCGCGATAGAACTTCATCGGTGGTCGTGAAGTTCAACACGTGTGATTGGGCGAATTATAGAGTGCTAACTCTTGCATTGGCAACGGGAGATCACTACAGTTCGTCGAATCATCGTGAGTACCCAGATCCTACGTCGAGAAGATCGGGCGACCCCGTATCATGTAACCCTAGGGGCGTTGATAGCACTAGGGATCCCGATCTTTTGATGAGAGTGGTAGATTCGATTGGAGAAAGAGAAGACGTTGACGACCCGACTACAACCATCCAAGGACGTTGCGCCTTAGCGATCGATACACCAACTCCAGAGATTGTTCGTGACCTTGTCGGCGCACGATCAACCTAACCACGAGGGTACTTGTTCCTGCAAGCAATCGAAGAACAGGCAAGAACAAGATGAACAGCAACTCAATTGCAAATAAACGATATAGGATTTAATCAAAAACAGAAGAACGGTGGGGTTCTGAAGACAAGTATCCGGACGGTCTAGCCGACACGTGCGAGTACAAGACAAACTAGCAAAAGCTAACTTAGTCTATCAAAACCCAAACCCTAGAAGAGGGTGCGGCTACCTATTTAAGGGACACGGAAGGTGGAGGGTCGGCCAAAACATATGGAAGCCGAACAGGACTCGATTACAAGGCCCAAGGCCCACTTTGACTCGGACTGCAAAATTGACATGACTTGTTTGCAGTTTATGACCGGCTCAGATGGAATTTTGAGGTGAGACCGGATCCATCTGAAAGTAGACTTCAAGAGCTTTCCAACGAGTACTCATGGGCCCCAAGAAACCTTCTGGATCAAAAGTTATGGCCGTTGGAAGTGGACGCTGTTGGGAAGGCCGAATCCGAGTCGAACTCGCGAATAGGACTTGGTTTGTGCTTGACGGTTCCACTTCTATACTTGAGCTCACGTGGTTCTTACCCATGGTTCCTAAGGACAATTAAATCATCACAAGAATTAAGTAGTATTCCATTCTTTGAAACATTTGTATGCAAACTTAGGAACGCATTCACCTGATGGTTAAGTTGACGTGCTCGCGCTCTAGTCATTGGTCCTTGTATCATATTTTCAGTTTGATGTGGAGTCGGCAAGGTTGTATGCATGGAAAGGATGTCCTCATCAATTTGGCTTAAAAATCTTATCCAAAACTTGTAGTTTAAGTCCTTGGGCTCCTCCCTTTTGCTCTCCCATTGCATGGGCTTCTTTCCTCCTTGATCAGCTGCATGGACTGCTTGGCTTTCTCCTTTCCATTCCCATGGGCTTTGAGCTTTTTGTTCTTGGTAGCAAATATGATTACCCTCCTTGTGCTTCTCCATTGCTTTGGCCCCGGAATCATCACAATATTCAAACCTAATAATAAACAAGAATTTGGCATAAGGTAGTATATCGTTCCCACGAATAGAAGGAAATTCATTAAGAAACAAATTCACCTGACAATATTTAATGCGGCTCAATACTTCTTTCCAGTGAAATAATGTATTTGACTTAAAAGTGCTAAGCATGTGCGTATCCGCATCAGTGTCCAATCCAGAATTCAAAAAAAAGCTTGCTGATATTTTTGCATCTAGGGCTGCTCTTGAGTATTTTACACCTTGCTGAATATTTGTGACCTGTGCAAATTCAAAGAGACTATTAAATCTAGTTCGGCCTTTGGAAAAAAACAAAACCAAAAAGTCACCGATTGACAAAAAATAAGAGAGAGAAGAAGAAGAAAAAAAGAAAAAAACAATGGCCGAATTTGGGTGAGTTCTTAGTCCATAAATTCAGATTGTGTAATTTAGTTTCTTGAGTAATCTCGTGCCCTTACATTCATATCATTGTAATTGGCTAGTGTCTCTTCTAGTACTTGGTGCAAAACGAGCTATCTAATCTTTAATTTCAGATTGCCTCTAGTTAGCTCATTCCTTTATTTGCATCGAGTCACATTGATCTTTCCGTGTGTGTTCATATACTTCACTTAAATCTTTTGGATCAACATTTAGGCAAAGTATTCTTTGCTGGATTATTACTTAATCTTGCAACATCGTGAAATTCAGATTGTGTAGGATAAACACTTTCATACCAAGCTCCACCATATAACCGTTGTTGTGCAAGTAGTGAACACTCTTAAATTCGCTTGATCATCACTGTGCTGTTGTCACTTCTACCTGGTGTAAGTTTTTATTGGCCTTAATTCACTTCGGAAGGGTAAAAACTTTACTTGGGAGAGAAAACAGTGAGATTGAGTGATTTCCATAAAGCATTATTCTACATAGCTATTTATTTCTTGCATAGCTAACCATGTCAGGTGGAGGAGAACACCATGATGGGAGTGGTGAGACAAATGAAACTCAAGCATTCGTCAAGCAATATCAATTTGAGGCACTCCGTGAACACTTTCAACGTGAGCTACGCCAAGGGCTCGATCAACTCCATGAGAAGCATGATGCATTTGCAGATCAAACTGCAAGGAAGATGCAAAATATGGAGATATAAGCTGATGAAAATGTGCGCCAATTGCGGGAGGACATTGGAGCTCTCACTAGGCTCATACAAGCTCACAATGGTGGCGATGAAGCAAGTGTTCAAGGAGGAGATGCTGCTGCACATGTACCTCCTGCACTGCAACACCGAGTGGCGGCCAACGTGGTGCGTGCACCACAGCTCGGAGGACGAGGAGGAGGCCATGGAGGGCGTGGCCAAGGCCTAGGTGGAGGCCATTGTGGTGCTGCACATGGGATGGAATGAGATGGTGATTTTGTTTTGCATTACAATGACCATTATCGTCGTCCATGCAATGAAGATGATGGATTGGGCAAGCTCAAGTTTTCCATACCCAAGTTTGCAGGTGGGACTGATCCCAAGGAGTATCTCACTTGGGAATTGAAGGTTGACAAAATATTCCGTATGCATCACTATACGGGTGAGAGAAAGATACAGTTGGCATCACTTGAGTTTGAAGGTTATGCTTTGGATTGGTGAGAACAAGTCATTAATCAAAGGGCTATGAATGGAGAAGACCCTATTGCATCATGGCAAGAGATGAAGCGAGAAATGAGAGTCTGTTTTGTTCCTCGTCATTACAAGCGTGATCTATTTGATAAATTGCAGAATATGAAGCAGGGAGCACATTCTGTGGAGAGCTTCACACAAGGGAGTAACACTGTTCAATATTACTATTATGAGTTGAAGCATGCATTGCGTCGTGCCGGTGTCACAAGTGCATTAAGGGAGAAGGCATATTTCAAAGAAGGCTTGAATTCTGAAATCGCCACTGCACTTCAAGGTAAATATTTTAGTAGCATACATGACCTTGTGAATTGCGCTATTGAACAGGAGAAAAGACTTTTGGAGAGGCATGGACCACAGTTCTATCCAAGTCCATCCTTCAGTTCTTATGCCGCTACTGGTGTGTTACGTGAGAAGATGACCGAGCACAGGACTTTCCCTTCGGTCAAGGAGACATGTAGTGCTGCCCCATTGCTACAAACAACACTTGAGATGTATCAAAACCCATGTGAGAGTGAGAGCCACATAGCCAAAGGGAAAGAGAGTATTAAAAAGAGTGAGTTGTGTGATTCCACCATATGTGAATTTGAGAGCATCCCAATTGAGAGTGTGAGAGAAACACCAAAAGAGAAGAAAGAGGTAGATGATGGACAAAGTGTGGTTGATTTTGAAACTAACACATTAATGTCTACTTCTAGTGTTATTTCTTACATTGAGCAGGTTAAAATTGACGACAAGGAGTTGAACATTCAACAACCGACATCCTTGAAAGCAAAAGATGAGGAGATAACCACGGGCGAAGATGAAGTACTTGCTGCCCGTGGATACACCATGATGATTTCATACCTACAGCACCTACATCAACTGATGAGAGTGATAAAGGTAACAATATTGGTGCTGAACTTAATTGCAAAACGGTGAGTAATTACGAGAATTCATGTCTTCAGTCAAAAATTCCATGTTCTGAAATTTCTTTGTTCAATTTACATGATGTCGAATTAATCACTCATAAGGAAGTTCTGACTCGAATATCTCCTGGTGATTCTTTGTATTATATCATGTTCGATGACCCTAGAGAGTTATCTAGTGTGATTGAGGATGCTGCTGAAATTTCATGTTTAAAATCACTAGTTAGTACCTATGCCTACACTTTCAAGTTCAATTTGATTGGAGATTATAGTGTAGATGACAAGTTTTATGTTTACCGAATATGCATTACATGTGATGAGCTTGCTGAATTGAAATTATATATTTTGGACAAACAATCTTTTATACCACGTCATGATCACAATGAGATGAGGTTTAACAATAATGCTTGCTGTTTACAAAGATTTCTTGTGCCTACTTGTTCCTCTTTCGACGAACAATCATGTACAAATAATCAGAGTAGCGCAGTTGAAGCAAGGAAGACACTTAAAATTTTCTCTTCCATATTTGAACCGTTTGATCTGGTTTTGCCCATTAATGACTTGTCCACGTACTTCGCAAAGTCGAGGACGACTTTTTCTTATGGGAAGGAGAATGGTGTGAATGAAAACATTGCAATGTATGCATTTGGTAGCTGTTGTAGTATCAATTGGTTTGTGCAAAGCAGTGAAAATGAGAATGACACAATAATTGATTCATACGTATACCACGCATATGTGTTGTTCTTTTTGCTTACTACACCTACAGGTAATAATAATATGAAAGACAGAAGGGGTGCAACTGACCAATACATATACCATGCATACACATTGTATTCTTTGCTTAGTACAATTTCAGGCTACCAAAAGCCGAGGACGGCTTTTCTTGAAGAAGGGGAGGAGGATGCGGATACGCACATGCTTAGCACTTTTCAGTCAAATACATTATTTCACTGGAAAGAAGTATTGAGCCGCATTAAATATTATCAGGTGAATTTATTTCATAATGAATTTCCTTCTATTCGTGGGAACGATATACTACCTTATGCCAAATTCTTGTTTATTATTAGGTTTGAATATTATGATGATTCTGGGGCCAAAGCAATGGAGAAGCACAAGGAGGGTAATCATATTTGCTACCAAGAACAAAAAGCTCAAAGCCCACGGGGATGGAAAAGAGAAATCAAGCAGCCCATGCAGTTGATCAAGAAAGAAAGAAGCCCACGCAGTGGGAAAGCAAAAGGGGAGAAGCCCAAGAACTTAAAGCCCAAGTTTTGGACAAGATTTTGAAGCCTAATTCGGACCTCCCACATGTACCACCGAATTCAAACTCGGATTCAACTCAGAACTCAATTCGGATTCGGTTCGGGACAGCCAAGAAGCACCTACTAAAACGGCCATAACTTTTACAAACAGAGTCCGATTGAGGAGTTTTCGTACTCTATGAAAAGCTCTTGAAGTCTACTTTCAGATGGATCTGTATGAGTCGATCAGAATCTGTGAAAGAATTCACATTACTTTTTCAGTCCGAGTCAAAGTAGGGCCTATGGTTTTGTAATCGAGTCCTGTTCAGTTTCCAAGTGTTTGGCCGACTCTCCACCCCTTGTATCTCTTTAAAAGACAGCCGCCACCCCTGTAAAACTCAGACCACGTTTGATAATAAAATACTCTTTGTTCTTTTTGATGGCCGACCCAACTTGAGGGAATTGGGAGTTTGCTGAAATCAAGATCGTTCAACCTTTCCATTGGGACTTCATCGGTGGTCGTGAAGTTCAACACTGTGGTTGGGCGAATTATAGAGTGCTAACTCTTGCATTGGCAACGGGAGATCACTACGGTTCATCAAATCCACGTGAGTATCTTGATTCTACGTCGAGAAGATCGGGCGACCCCGTATCAACCTTCTTAGCTTGCTTGATTTGGAATGCAAGAAAAGTATGTAAGTTCCCCCCATCATGCTCATCTCAAATTCTTTGCTCATTAACTCTGAAAACTTGGACACAAGAGCATGAGACAAGCCACCGAATATGATGTCATCCACATAGATTTGCACTAAGAGAAAATCGCTCCTAAGGACTAACAATGTTTTATTCACTTTCTCATTTCAAAGTCATTTTTTAAGAGAAAACTCTATTCCTATCATACCATGCTCTAAGAGCTTGCTTGAGACCACACAATACTTTAGACAATTTGTACATATGGTTGTGAAATTTTGGATTTTCAAAACCTGGGGGTTCTTTAACATAAACTTCCTCTTCAATGAAATCGTTTAGGAAGGCACTTTTGAATTCCATTTAAAACAATTTAAAACCCTTTGAAGCATCCAGTGCTACTAGGATTCTAATTGCCTCAAGTCTATCTACAAGAGTAAATGTTTCCTGAAAGTTAAGACCCTCTACTTGAGTGAAACCCTGTGCTACAAAACGTGCCTTGTTTTTAACCACAACCCCATCCTAACTTTTTTTATTTTTGAAAACCCATTAAGTTACAATTGTACTATCTCCATGAAGAGGTTCAACAAGCACCCAAACATTGTTCCTATCAAAATTCTCTAGTTCCTCATGCATGGCATTGATCCAAGAACTATCAGAAAGTGCATGGGTGACATCTTAAGGCTCAAAAGAAGCAACATATGCAGAATGTAAGCAAAGATAAAAAATGTGACTTGGAGTGAGTGACTCGCTCATGGGGATCATCAATTATCTAATCAGAATGATGTATCCTGGAGATATGTCGAGAAGGTCTTGAAGGTGGTGCAGAAGTGGTCTCTACCTTATGAGCTGTGGTGGTAGGAGCAGAACCACTTGGTGAAGAAGACACCGTGGGAGCTGGCTGATCAGCATGAGGTGAAGTAGTGCAAGTAAGCACCTCAGTTTGCTGGGATGGTGATGGGATAACAGCAAGATCTTCATCCTCACCATCAAAATTCTCCTCAACAAAGATACTCTTAAAGTCAACCCAGTACTTGAAATGTCGGGTCTAGTACCAGGACTAGTCTTATCAAAAATAACCTCATAAGACTATGATTTTGTTAGTCTCTAGGTTAAGCACCCTATACCCTCAAGAATGAGTAGGATAACCCAAAAAGATCCCATTTGAGCTATGTGACTCAAAACTTACCAAGATTTCCATGCTTAAGAAAGGTCATATTGTTCCTTCCAACTACGCCATTTTTGCTATGGAACATGTGGCGATGAGAACTGGTGTTCTAGCAATTTCTTAGCACAAAAGGAAGTAAAAGAAGAATTCTTGAATACGGTCCCATTGTCACTACAAATAGTTCTCTATGAACCTAGAAGGTCTACACTCAAGCGTCGAGCTAGCTCTATAAAAGTGACAAAAGGCATCATCCTTAGATGCTAAGAAGTAAACCCAAGAGCACCTAGATCGAGTAGTAATCAACTATCACTAGCACATACTATTTCTCTCCAGCTAATTGAACTCTAGATAGACCTATAGTATCCATGTGCAAGAGCTATCCTAGAACATTAGTCATGATCATGGACATAAGTGGGTGCGAAGTAGCAACTATCTTACCATGTTTACAAGGTGCATACACTATTTTCTCACTACCCTTGAACATAGGCGACCCACAATTAAGATCCATTCCACTAAATCGTGTCAAATGATCAAAGCCTATGTGCACTAGTCTCCTTGCTAAAAGTAGAGATCACGAGACTCAGATGCTACAAGATATCTTAACCTAGAACTCGAGGACTCAGCAAAATCAACACTAAAGACTACCCAAACAAGAAATCCCAAAGACCAAATGATACGGGGAGGGGTCCCGATCTTCTCAGCGAGGAACCTTGGATAGTTATGCGAAGTAGACGATGTCGCTAGTTGAACACTCGCGCCAATGCACTAGTCTTCGGAATACGCCCAAAACACACTGGATAATTGTTCATCGCGAGACCACGATCGACGAATGCCAAGTCCCCAATTCCCAATGGAACGACGGCTTGACCCTGAATTGCAGAACGAACAATGGATCGCCTAATTCTCTCTCAAAGTCCTCAAATGAACTTTGGTGTTGAAAGAACAAGCAATAGCTATGTTTCAATCTTATGCATAAATTGGTCTCCAGGATACAAGAGAGGGGCAAGGGTACTTATAGCGCCCTCCCTGACTCACGCACGGCCTAGGGCCGGCTAGACATGCCGAATCAAATTCTAATTTGGCTAAGACCCAAAAACACACAAAAAAGAAAACCTAACTTAAATCCGTCACATTGTTTGGGCCATAGCAGCGCGGCCATATGTCTTCTGAAGCTGGGTCCATACCCATTGTGTAGGCCTTAGAATAAGCTTTCCAACAAGTTCAAGAACACCCCAATCGGACTACGTATGTGAAAGTTATGGCCTTTTTATTACAGGTCTGTTGGGCTGTCCCGAACTGAATCCGAATTGAACTCCGAGTTGATTCTGAGATGAATTTCGGTTGGGCTTGTGGAAGATCCGAATTGGGCTTGAACTCTTGAGCTTTTCTCCTCTTGCTTGACCCACGTGAGCTTCTCCTCCATCGCTTTGGCTCTGGCCTCCGGGTATACAACCTTATGCCAAATCCACGATATACAACCTTATGCCAAATTCTTGTTTATTATTATGTATGTATATTGTGATGATTCCGGGGCCAAAGCAATGCAGAAGCACAAGGAGGGTAATCATATTTGCTACCAAGAACAAAAAGCTCAAAGCCCATGGGAATGGAAAGAAGAAAGCCAAGCAGCCCATGCAGCTGATCAAGGAGGAAAGAAGCCCATGCAGTGGGAGAGCAAAAAGGGAGGAGCCCAAGGACATAAACTACAAGTTTTGGAAAAGATTTTCAAGCCAAATTCGGACTTACCACGTGCTCAACCCAATTCAAACTCGGATTCAAATCAGAATTCAATTTGGATTCGGTTCGGGACAGCCTGACAGGCAGTTACTAAAAAGGCCATAACTTTCACAAACAGAGTCCGATTCAGGTGTTCTTGTTCTCGTTAGAAAGATAATTCCAAGGGCTACGCAATGGATCTGGTCCCACCTTCAAATTCATCACGGATAAAAAGTTACTACCGAAATAATATAATGGGTGGAAAATATAGTTTCCTTTTTGTGAGAGTTCGTATCTAAAACCACATAGGGTTGAGTTGTACTTAGTTTGGGGACCATATGGACGTCCCAAGGGGCTGTATAAGCCTTGTATTGGCAGCCTTTAGGGTAGACCACGTTTGAGAAAAATCAATCTACTAAAGTTTTCGAGTTAGCATTGCTGCCGAAATTGCTTATGGAATTAGGAGTATCTTTTTCAATCAAGATCGTTCAGCCTTTCTGCTGGGAATTGGGTGCACGATAGATCTTCGCCTGGTGGTCGGCGAAATCAACACGAGTGTGTTTTGGCGGATTAAAGAGTGTTCGTCCCTTGCATTGGCATTGGAGGATCATTACGATTCATGAAGACTCCCGTGAGTATCCATCCTACGTCGAGAAGATTGGGCGACCCCGTATCATGTTGGTATCAGAGCGCGGTTTACTCGGTAGGATCTTATCTTTTTGAATTTCAGTTTATTACTTGCTGTCCTATGTCCATAAACCGAAAACGAAAACACAAAAAAAATCCAAACCCTAGTTTCGTATCTGTTATTTTCGTGAGTTTTATTAAATCTTGATCCATTAGAAATTTTGTTAACGTGCTGATCTTTGTGTTCCTTCGTGTAACTTAATCTTGTGTCCCCATAAAACAAAAAAAAGTAGATTCAATTTACTCTTGAAGTTGAGTCCGTGTCCATAACTCCTTCCAGATCAATTCGAGTATAACCCTAGAATCCAAGTCGGTTTTTGATGCAGATACGCACATGCTTAGAACTTTTAAGTCAAATACATTATTTCACTGGAAAGAATTATTGAGCTGCATTAAATATTGTCAGGTGAATTTGTTTCTTAATAAATTTCCTTCTATTCGTGGGAACGATATACTACCTTATGCCAAATTCTTGTTTATTATTAGGTTTGAATATTGTGATGATTCCGGGGCCAAAGAAATGGAGCACAAGGAGGGTAATCATATTTGCTACCAAGAACAAAAAGCTCAAAGCCCATGGGAATGGAAAGGAGAAAGCCAAGCAACCCATGCAGCTGATCAAGGAGGAAAGAAGCCCATGCAGTGGGAGAGTAAAAGGGAGGAGCCCAAGGACTTAACTTAAACTACACATTTTGGATATGATTTTCAAGCCAAATTTGGACTTCCCACGTGCTCAATCCAATTCAAACTCGGATTCAACTCATAATTCAATTCGGATTCGGTTCGGGACAGCCTGACAGGCAGTTACTAAAAAGGCCATAGCTTTCACAAACGTAGTCCGATTCAGGTGTTCTTATACTCATTGGAAAGATAATTTCAAGGGCTACGCAATGGATCTGGTTTCACTTTCAAGTTCATCACGGATGAAAAGTTATGAATGAAACAATATGACGGGTGGAAAATATAGTTTCCTTTTTGTGAGAGTTCGTATCTAAAACCATATAGGGTTGAGTTGTACTTGGTTTGGAGACCATATGGATGTCCCAAGGGGCTATATAAGCCTTGTATTGGCAGCCTTTAGGGCAGACCACGTTTGATAATAAAATACTCTTGTTCTTTTTGATGGCCGACCCAACTTGAGGGAATTGGGAGTTTGCTGAAATCAAGATCGCTCAACCTTTCCGTTGGGAATTGGGAGCGCGATGGAACTTCATCGTTGGTCGTGAAGTTCAGCACATGTGGTTGGGCGAATTATAGAGTGCTAACTCTTGCATTGGCAACGGGAGATCACTACGGTTCATCAAATCCACGTGAGTATCTTGATCCTACGTCGAGAAGATCGGGTGACCCCATATCATCTTGGTATCAGAGCGCGGTTTGCTCGGTAGGATTATTTACCCTTACTTTTAGATTGATTTACTTCTGTTCCTATAGTCTATTAAAACTGAAAATTGCCACAAAAAAAATCCAAACCCTAGTTTCGTATCTGTTATTTCGTGAGTTTTGTTAAGTTCTCATCCATTAGAATTTTGTTTTGGTGCTGATCGTCGTGTTCCTTTGCGTCACTTTATCATTGTGTTATTTCTTTTGTTTTGCCTAAACCAAAAAAAATCCGATCGCTACAGTGTGTAAACAGTACTGCTACTGTACCATGAACAGTACTTCTACAGTACCGAAAAAATTTCCATTCATCTTTGAGACTAGTCTTTGATAATTGCATTAATGACTGCTCTTGCTATTAATCTATATTTGCTGAAATTTCCGGTAATTGTGCAAAGAAACGCTAAACATTAGTGCCAACCACAAGTACAAAAAAAAGAAAGAAGAAGAAGAGCCTCGACAAAAAAAAGTGAGTGTTGGCCAAATTGGGGTTATCTAATTCTACTATATAATTTCAGCTTGTGTATTTAATTTCTTTGAGCAATCTTGTGCCTGTACATTCATATCATTGCAATTAGCTAGCGTCTCTCCTAGTACTTGGTGCAAAACGAGCTATCTAATCTTTAATTTCAGATTGCCTCTAGTTAGCTCATTCCTTTGTTTGCATCGAGTCACATTGATCTTTGCGTGTGCGTTCATATACTTCACTTAAATCTTTTGGATCAGCACTTAAGCAAAGTATTCTAGCCTGGATTATTACTTAACTTTACAACATCAAGAATTTCAGATTGCTAGGATATACACTTTTATACCAAGCTCCACCATATAACCATTGTTGTGCAATAGTGAACACTCTTAAATTCGCTTGATCATCACTGTGTTGTCACTTCTACCAGGTGTAAGTTTCTATTGGCCTTAATTCACTTCGGAAGGGTAAGAACTTTACTTGGGAGAGAAAACAGTGAGATTGAGTGATTTCCATACAGCACTATTCTACATAGCTATTTGTTTCTTGCATAGCTAACCATGTCAGGTCGAGGAGAACGCCATGATGAGAGTAGTGAGACAAATGAAACTCAAGCATTCGTCAAGCAATATCAATTTGGGGCACTCCATGAACACTTTCAACGTGAGCTACGCCAAGGGCTCGATCTTCTCGACGTAGGATGGATACTCACGGGAGTCTTGATGAATCGTAATGATCCTCCAATGCCACTGCAAGGGACGAACACTCTTTAATCCGCCAAAACACATTCGTGTTGATTTCGCCGACCACCAAGCAAAGATCTATCGTACACCCAATTTCCAGCGGAAAGGCTCAATGATCTTGATTGAAGAAGATACTCCTAATTCCATAAGGAATTTTGGCAACAATGCTAAACTCGAAAACTTTAGTAGATTGATTTTTCTCAAACGTGGTCTGAGCCCTAAAGGCTGCCAATACAAGGCTTATATAGCCCCTTGAGACGTCCATATGGTCCCCAAACCAATTACAACTCAACCCTATATGGTTTTAGATACAAACTCTCACAAAAAGGAAACTATATTTTTCACCTGTCATATTATTTCGGTCATAACTTTTTATCCGTGACGAATTTGAAGCTGAGACTAGATCCATTGCGTAGCCCTTAAAATTATCTTTCCAACGAGTACAAGAACACCTGAATCGGACTCCGTTTGTGAAAGTTATGGCATTTTTAGTAACTGCCTGTCAGGCTGTCCCGAACCGAATCCGAATTGAATCCTGAGTTGAATCTGAGTTTGAATTCGGTTGAGCACGTGGGAAGTCCGAATTTGGCTTGAAAATATTATCCAAAACTTGTAGTTTAAGTCCTTGGGCTTCTCCCCTTTTGCTCTCCCACTGCATGGGCTTCTTTCCTCCTTGATCAGCTGCATGAGCTGCTTGGTTTTCTCCATTGCTTTGGCCCCGGAATCATCATAATATTCAAACCTAATAATAAATAAGAATTTGGCATAAGGTAGTATATCGTTCCCACGAATAGAAAGAAATTCATTAAGAAACAAATTCACCTGACAATATTTAATGCGGCTCAATACTTCTTTCCTGTGAAATAATGTACTTGACTGAAAAGTGCTAAGCATGTGCATATCCGCATCATGATGCAAACAAGCTATTGTTCCTAATTGTTTCTATTTAGCTCATTCCTTTGTTGCATTGAGTCACATTGATCGTTGCATGTGCGTTCATACGCATCACTTATATCTATTGGATCAGCACATAGGCAATATTTTCTAGCTTGGATTATTACTTAATTTTACAACATCGTGAAATTCTGGTTGTGTAGGATAAAAACTTCCTAACCAAGCTCCACAAAATATCCTTTGCCATGCAATTGTGAGTCACTTTTAAATCCGCTTGATCATCACTTGTTATTGAAACCACCTCCAAGTGTAAGTTTCTTTTGGCCTCAATTCACTTCGGAAAGGTAAGAACTTTACTTGGGAGAGGAAAAGTGAGATTGAGTGACTCCACATATTACCCATATATTGTGGCTTTTGTGTTTTCTTTGTGCTACTAACCATGTCAGGTGGAGACGACAACATGGGAGAGGAGCAAGGTCTGAATTCCCCGGTAACACATTTTCAATTCCAAGCTTTGAGGGGAACTTTGCGCAATGAGTTCGCCGCTACTACTTCTGCCTTGGAGGAGCAACTCAAGGCAGAGATCAACAACTCCACACAAGACATGCGTATTGAGATGAACCAACAAATAAATGCCCTACGTGCCAACATTGTGAACGGTGTGGTGCGCGCACTTCGACCACAACACGAGGAAGGCAGTGTTCATCGTGTGGGTGGCAAACCTCCGCGAGATGAGGAAGCAGGCGTTGCTCGCGGTGGCCAAGATGCACAGCAACGGCGACACCGCGTGGTTGCAAACGCCATCCGTCCACCCCCGCCTGGGAGAGATGCAGGGGGCGGCTTCCATGGTCCAGGGAGGGGTCATGGACATGGAGGCCGTGGCGGAGGAGCACCTCGTTTTGACGACGATGAACGTCCCAATGAGGATAAGTTTGGTAAGCTTAAATTTACCATGCCAACATTTTCAAGTACACATGACCCGGAGGAATACCTTACTTGGGAGCTTAAGGTGGGCAAGGTATTCTGCTTACAGAATTATTCAGAGGAGAAGAAAATTCACATGGCGGGACGTGAATTCACTGATTATGCACTCATATGGTGGGAACAAGTCCAAAATCAAAGGAGAGAGAACGACGAGCCTCCCATCACTACATGGGAAGAGATGTAGTACTATATGAGAGCAAGGTTTGTTCCTAAACATTACAAACGTGACCACTTTGATAAATTGCAGAATTTGAAGCAAGGGAGTTTCACGATTGAGGAGTACTACAAAGAGATGGAAATGGCTATGATAAGCGCTAATGTTTATGAACAAGAAGAGCAAACTATGGCCCAATTCCTTGCTGGTTTGCATCCTTCCATCAAGCGAATCACCGAATTTCAACCCTACAACAACATAGTGGAGTTGGTGCATCAAGCCACTAAGGCTGAGAGGCAAGTACAACAGGACATGAGAGTTTCAAAATCATCTTCCTACACTCCCCGTACAGCACCTATAGGTGGTAAAACCACATCTCGTTTCAATTCGTTCAAAACTAATCCATCTAGTGGAAGTTTTACTGCTAGTGCACGTGCTACCCTATTGCTACAAACAACACTTGAGATGCATCAAAACCCATGTGAGAGTGAGAGCCACATAGCCAAAGGGAAAGAGAGTATTAAAAAGAGTGAGTTGTGTGATTCCACCATATGTGAATTTGAGAGCATCCCAATTGAGAGTGTGAGAGAAACACCAAAAGAGAAGAAAAAGGTAGATGATGGACAAAGTGAGGTTGATTTTGAAACTAACACATTAATGTCTACTTCTAGTGTTGTTTCTCACATTGTGCAGGTTGAAACTGAAGATGAGGAATTAAACATTCAACAACCGGCATCATTGGAAGTCAAAGATGAGGAGATAACCACGGTTGAAGATGAAGTACTTGCTGTTTCGTTGTTACATCATAATGATTTAATACCTACAACACCTATATCAACTGAGGAGAACAATAAAGGTAACAATATTGGTGCTGAAATTAATTGTGAAACGGTGAGTACTCATATGTGCGAATGAAAATTCCATGTTCTGAAATTTCTTTGCTCAATTTACATAATGTGGAATTGATTACTCATAAGGAAGTTCTTACTGAAATATCTCCTAGTGATTCTTTGTGCTATATCATGTTTGATGATCCTAGAGAGCTATCTAGTGTGGTTGAGAATGTTGCTGAAATTTCATGTTTGAAATCACTAGTTAGTACCTATGCATATACATATAAGTTCAATTTGATTGGAAATTATGGTATAGATGATAAGTTTTATGTTTACCGAATATGCATTACATGTGATAAGCTTGCTGAATTGAAATTGCATATTTTGGATAAACAAACTTTTGTGACATATCATGATCACAAAGAGATGAGTTTCAATAATAGTGCTCTAACCTTGAGAAGTGTACCTTTTGCACAAACAAAGTGGTGTTCTTAGGCTATGTTGTTTCAGCTCATGGAATTGAAGTAGATGAATCAAAAAATTGAAGCTATTCGAAATTGGCCTACTCCTGTCAATGTTAGTCAAATTCGTAGCTTTCATGGACTTGCTAGTTTTTATCACCGCTTTGTGAAAGATTTCAGCACCATTGCTGCCCCATTAAATAAATTAACAAAAAAGGAGTCACTTTTGAGTGGGGAGAAAAACAAAACAAAGCTTTTGCTGAATTGAAGAAATGTTTGACTGAAGCACCATTGCTTGTTTTACCTGATTTCACTAAAACTTTTGAGATTGGATGTGATGCTAGTGGAATAGGTATTGGTGGTGTTTTGATGCAAGAAAGAAAACTGTTGCATATTTCAGTGAGAAACTTCATGGTGCACAATTGAATTATCCTGTTTATGACAGAGAATTGTATGCTCTTGTGCGTGCATTAGAGATCAACATTATCTTTGGCCTAAAGAATTTGTCATTCATTCTGATCACGAAGCTTTGAAATATTTGAAAGGACAAGCTAACCTGAACCGTAGACATGCTAAGTGGGTTGAATCCATTGAGACTTTTCCATACGTTGTTAAATACAAGAAAGGCAAGGAAAATGTGGTAGCTGATGCATTGTCTAGAAAACATGTGCTTTTCACTCAATTGGAAGTCAAGGTTCCAGGGCTAGAGAGTTTGAAAGATTTGTATGCTTCTGATCATGACTTTTTTTTTTGATAAAACTCAAAACTCACCAAATGACAGATTAGAAACTGCAAACGCTAGGTAAATGTCAATATTTTTGTGGAGAATTTTTTAGGCAATAGGAATAAGAATAAGAACTATTCTAGGCGTAAAAAAACTCCTACCGTGTCAACCATTGCTCTGATACCAAGATGATGCGGGGGGGGGGGGATGCCCGATCTTCACGGAGGCGAATTATGCAAGGTGAAGATAACTAGCTGCGAGCAGCCAAGATAGTAGTGTAACCTAACAATTCTTGAGGCCAACCATTGCCTATGCAATGACCTGCAACAAGTATTCGCCCAACCACACTCTAAGTTCCCAATCCACACAACCGCGCACGAAGTTGGAAGCACAGAAAGGTTGCCGTCGAACGACCGCTTTTGCAATCTCACTAGGAAAATTACAAGAGCAAAGGAAGAGAGAATTCTCAAGTTTCTTTTTGGTAGCACTTGGCTAAGCTATTCTGAAATCATCTGGCTGAAAGTTGTCCCCTTAGAAGAAAGGAGTATTTATACTAGGAACAACCCTCCTAGCCAGGTGTGCACATACTCCAAAATGGAATCCATTTGCGTGTGCCCTTTGGGTTCCCTAGGCTTAGAGAGGCAGTAATTTCATGTGGCCTCACGCTATAGTTATTGTCCCGGACAGCTAGTCTTGAAACTTGCATATCTTTTGACTCAAGCCTCCAAATGATGCACCGTTTGTTTTGCTGGAAAGAGGACTTAATTTCCTATCCATTCCTGCTCTCCATGCATGCTGGACATACCCATATTTATTTGGGATTAGGTAGAAAGTTGGCAGTCAAATTCTGAGGCTGCGCATGCAACGCTTGATGGCCTGAACAGCTTGCTAGTATTCTTGATGTCTAGCTCGGCCTTCTTCACGTCCAACTGGTTATAGGTGGATCCGCGTAAGCCTGCAGGCACACACGCGGCAACTTCGACCCCAAAAAACGTCGTTTAGGGCCTCAAAACGGGCCCCGCAAACCGAGAAAAATTCAAGTTTCTCAGAATTCGCTCAAAATTGACAGAGGCCTTCTGCACGTGATTCTAAGGTCCCCTGATGAGGACATCCCTAGCTCACCTTATTCATCATCTACTCCACAAGATTCTACACAACTACAAGTTGAAGCTTCTACAAAAAAGGCTTATTTGGGTCCCATGACTAGGAACCATACTAAGCAAATACAACAAGAGGTTAATGCGAGCCTAGCTGAATCTAATATTGTTGTAGATAAGAATTATATACTGCCTAAGTCTCGTATGCTTATTTTACTTAGGTTTGCACCTACGGAGATAATTCAAGCAGAAGGAGCACATTGCAAGGATCAAGACTTAGCTACCGGAGCACATTATTTAACAACATCCACCTATGACCAGTTGGACGTGAAGAAGGCTGAGCTGGACATCAAGAATACTAGCAAGCTGTTCAGGCCATCAAGCGTTGCATGCGCAGCCTCAGAATTTGACTACCAACTTTCTACCTAATCCCACATAAATATGGGCGTGTCCAGCATGAATGAGGAGCAGAAATGGATAGGAAATTAAGTCCTCTTTCCAGCACAACAAACGGTGCATCATTTGGAGGCTTGAGTCAAAAGATATGCAAGTTTCAAGACTAGCTGTCTGGGACAATAACTATAGCGCGAGGCCAAGCCTAAGGAACCCAAAGGGCACACGAAAATGGGTTCCATTTTGGAGTATGTTCACACCTAGCTAGGAGGGTTGTTCCTAGTATAAATACTCCTTTCTTCTTTTAAGGAGAAACTTTAAGCCATATGATTTCAGAATAGATTAGCCAAGTGCTACCAAAAACTTGAGAATTCTCTCTTCCTTTGCTCTTGTAATTTCCTAGTGAGATTGCAAAAGTGGTCGTTCGATGGCAACCTTTCTGTGCTTCCAACTTCATGCGTGGTTGTGTGGATTGGGAACTTAGAGTGTGGTTGGGCGAATACTTGTTGCAGGTCATTGCATAGGCAGTGGTTGGCCTCAAGAATCGTCAAGTTGCACTACTATCTTGGCTGCTTGCAGCTAGTTATCTTCACCTCACATATTTATCCTCCGTGAAGATCGGGCATCCCCCGCATCATTCCCTGTGAAGACGGTGTCCTTTTTCGAGCTCCCGAACTCCGTGTGCAACGTCATCTAGTTTTCTTTCTGCACTGTGTGTTTTCGTTTGTGTTCTAGGCTCGCGTATCTAGTACGGTCTAGCCTAGGACCAGCACAGTGCTGTCGTTGAGCGATTATTCAACTTGCTTTGACTAATGAGGTTCTAGTTATCCTTTGTTCACTCTCATCCCACCTATAGCTCCACAGATTTGGCTACCACCTCCAGGGACTAGCGACCGAGGCAACGATACACCCAATTTCCAGGAGATGTTGTCTTGTCTTGTCAGCTGCCATCCCTCCTGCTCGCTGTGGTAAGAACTTGTAAGAGCTTGACATAACAGGTTGAGAGTGTGCGACTTGATTTAACCACATCCCAGTAGTTGTGAGGGCCTAACTTGCAATTTTATTGTTTTTTTTCTTCTTGGTTTGTTCTCTTGTGTTCTTCTAACCATGTCAGGAGAACCAGTGGACCTGCAGGCAACGCCACGCTCCCCTCGGACTAGGGGCATCATACAACACTTTGAGCGCCAAATGAAGCTGCACACTAAGGGACTTGATGAGGATGTACGGGTCACTAATGAACGCCTTGGTCAATGGAGGCCGTGCAGATCGACACCAACACTACGCTTGCAACATTGGAGGCTTCCGTTGGCACCGTCAACGCTTCACTTGCTGAGATTTTGAGACGTCTTGATGAGATGGGCCGTGCATCTCCCGCTGCACCAACTCAGCGTACTCGTACCAACATTGGTGTCTTGGGTAGCAGGGTGTTCGAAAACGGTGGAGACGAATATGCGGCTGACACTGAGATCGATGATGATGAGGACGCTCACCATCATCGTCAACCATGTCGGAATGAGATACGTGACAATGATGAATCACTTGGTAAGATTAAGTTCACTATGCCACCTTTTGATGGAAAATATAACCCTGATGCTTATATCACTTGGGAATTGGCTGTTGATCAGAAATTTGCTTGTCATGCATTCCCTGAAAACAAAAGGGTTAGGGCTGCTACTAGTGAGTTTACTGACTTTGCGTCTGTTTGGTAGAGTGAATATTGTAAGAAAAATCCTTTAACCATACCACAAATTTGGGATGCATTAAAACGAATCATGCGCGCTAGATTTGTTCCTTCATATTATGCACGTGATTTGTTACATAAGTTGCAACAATTGAGGCAAGGTAGTAAAAGCATAGAGAAATATTTTCAAGATTTGCAAATAGGAATGCTGCATTGTGACTTAGAGGAAACTGAGGAGGCTGCTATGGCTAGGTTTACGGGTGGTTTGGATCGTGAAATTCAGGACATTTTAGCTTACAAGGAATATAATTCTATCACTCGTTTATTTCATCTTGCTTGTAAAGCTGAAAGAGAAGTACAGGGACGACGCGCGAGCACGAGGACTAACGTTTCTGCAGGTCGTGGTAACATTTGGTCTCAACGTGCATCTACTGCACCATCAAGCCAACCGACTGCACCTTCTTCCTCCAACAGGAAGCCACGGTTCTCATCATCAAACTCAGCATCTCGGGCATCCGAAGCAACAAAGGGGATAGCCCAAGCACATAGTGTTGGAAATATGCCCTAGAGGCAATCATAGAGATGATGATATTTCGTTGTATCCATGATTTAATAAATGTTCCTTGAATATTGCCTTTGTGTTGATTAACAAGTATGTGACTTGTTTGTGAAACTCTTTACTTATATGGTTACTAGTAAGGTGCACGTGCGTTGCAACGGATTCCAAAAGAGAATGGTACATATCATCAAAATATGATACCAAGCATATAACAAACATCAATTTTCTTTTACATGTATTAAAGGAATTACATAAAAGCAAGCTCATTAACAACTTCAAAAATTATCCAACCAATATCCTTAAAAACATGGTCAACCGGAGGATAAACAAAAGAGAGTACAACAGACATGAGAAATCTAAGACATATTTTTGCAGAAACATATCTACATGTTGAGCCACCATTGGAGATCTCAGTTTCACCAAAGAACATACCTTGTATGTCCTTGCGTCTACCTCGCTAACACAAAGGATTCAATTTCAGTCACGAACTTAACCTTGACCACATCCCAAATAGTAAATGCTGCTGCCACAGTAAGTAATATTTGCATTGAGCAGGACTGCGTCTTATCGAGATTTCTTGAAGTGTGTCAATGTCTTATATTAAAAACAACGTAATCATCCAATTTGATAAAAACTGATACCAAAGCTAAGTGAACTAACACTTAAGAAAGCAATACTACAATGAAATATTTGAAGGTGTTTATGTTAGATAAAAGGGAAATGTTGATTAAACAATTGTATGTAAAATTTAGAAATGATTCAAAATTAATCCAGAGCAACATAAAATAGCCAAATGGAAGGCTATGCCAATCAATTCACCTCTATCTAAGATCTGTGCATGTCAGTCTATAAAATTTGGAGAAAAACTTTGTTGCGACACATGAAACAAAGCGTATCAGTAGAGTAGAAATTTTCTTGACCGATACAACTTTTTAGGTTAGTGTTACAAGTTCCTTTCAGGACATCATCCTTATTTGGACCAAAACTAAATAAAACTGTACAAAATTAGTCAACAACATGTTCATCCTAATCAGAGTTGCCTAGCTATATGCTAGTGTTACAAGTTATGACCTCTCACAGTTGCCTAGCTATATGATGATGCACTTGTGTTTGTTTTGCAATACGTTACTACTATGATATATCATATGGCACACACAGAAATAAAAAACCAAAAGAGGCTCACCAAGAATGTCACGCGTACACACAGAAACAGAAAAATCAATACCTCGATTTAACATCTTGTTTACACATAACACTTGCATGAAACAAACTCATTCTAATTATCTCTCAATCAATTTTGGGCCAAAAGCAAGCAGAATCATCACAATGGTTCTGGGGAAGGGATGATCACAATTCAAAAACATTTGAGCGTTGTGGGGCCACAAAAGAGATGTGTTTTTCTTGCATGCTTGTGTGTGCGATGGCTGTGTGATGGTGGTGGTAGTCCGGTTAGGGATGATGGCCAATAATTAGGGAGGAATCATAATGCATACAAAAAATCAATGTAATAGCAACAGTGCTACACAGATCTAGGATAGACACAAAAAATCAATTTTACACCCAAATGAATAATACTACATACACAAGAAAATCTTGATCCGAGAGACAGATCCATTGCACATTCTAGAGGTATCAACATATCTTTATCAAAAAATTATTGAAATTAAGCATTTATACTAAACTAATTCTAATACATAGGTTTAAACAACTCAACTCCTTCAGATCGAACTACTACTGTGTTAAAGGTTCGATCGCACACATACACAGTTACTTCTAAAGTTATAATAACAATGGAGGGAGTAACGAAATGTGTGTTTAAACAATTCAACCACTACAAAACTAACAACTACTGATATATCTCTCATCAGACATAAAGAGGGCACTCTTCGAAATAAAAGGAAATAACAGGGCACTGAAAACACACTGTAAGTAATCCATAAAAAGCGTCGTTCTAATAAAAATGACAAAGTGAGCAACAATGCTTAGCAAAGTAGCTATAAAAAGTAACTACCTTAGATTCAGGCCAACCTTTAACAAACAATAATAAACAACAATAGCAGTTTTGTAATAAAGCAATAACTTATTCTAGAAAATATAGAATGGTCTACTATGTTTTGTTCCTAGTTTACTGTAGCAATAACTTTTCAGTACTTTCTAACTGGTAAGAATATAGTACCCTGAATCACCAAATATATACAATCAGAACAATGGCTCATGAGGGCCATACAGTGCCCACCTTCTTTGTTATCACTGGGGCGGTCATGTCCATCTTTTTCCCGTTGGGCTCACCCTTCCGAGTAAAAACAGGAGTTGTCATTTCCATTTGCTCAGCAGTTGTGTTCTGAAGGCAAGCATACAAATAATAATAATAAGCATTATATAAATTTCAATGGAACACGGGAAGGAATTTCTGACCCAGGGAGGAAGCGTATCAACTACCTTACCGAATAAGTAAGACGCCAGCACGTTGAATGACTGAGATGATCCATTGAAATCAAATCCAGTTCTTCCAGGCATCGTCGTCTCAGCAACATGGTATGACTGATCACAATTCACAACAAAAGATAGCATCATTCATCAAGTATCACAATGGATTCCACTTCCACGCATGGATAATGCCTAATTAACGTAGTACAAAACAAGCAATTCAACGGATAATAACAACGATCACCTCCACTTCTCTGATCTCATACTCCGCCTCGCGCTTCAGGACGCGGAAGGGGACTGTCTCAAGATCGGGAACTGCGAAAGCACGGGAAAACCCTAGGATTTTGGAGCGAGAGCGAGCAAATGAAACCCTAGGATTTTAGAGAGGCAAGGTACGTGTCAGATGAAGAAACCATGGGAGACTCACCGGCTTCAGCTCCCGGTCTTTGGCCGGTGCAGTCTCTGGCGGCGTGCTCTTGACAGATCCGGGCTTCGTAGTGGCGCCATCGGGGGAGGAGGAGCGGGGAGAGGAGGCGGCAGCGGCGAGAGAAGCGAGGAGGAGGCGAGGGTGGAGCGGAGGAGTGGGGAGGAGGAGGCGGGGTGGAGGCACGAATATCACCAGTTGGGGCTGCGCTGGTCGGGAGGGGGTGTCAGAGCGGCGCTAGCTGGGTCGCTGGGAGACGGGCGGCGCAGATCGGGAGGGGGGCGCCGGGGCGGTGCGGCCCGGGAGGCGGGCGGTGCAGGCGAGGGAGTAGGGGGAGGCGGCGGCGGAGCGGAGGGTTGGGGGAGGAGGAGGCGGCGGAGGGAGGGAAGGAGGTGAGGGCGCAGTGGCGGAGAACGGCGGCGTGGAGAACGTGGGGAAGACGGGGAGAAGATTGGGCGGAGAACGGGGGGAACGTGGGGAAACGGGGGAGAAGAATGGGCGGAACGAGAGAAGCCAATCGGCAGATGTTTTGTCAGTTGGGTCCACATGTCAGCGTAGCTTCTTTTTCCTAGAAGGGGTGAGGAGGGAGGCCGCACCAACCACCAACTCCTTCTTTTATATAGTAAAGATTCTAAAGTTGTCCCTAGTCGGAGTTCATGTGAGGACACACGTGAATAATGGATTAGCACATGTATCGGCTGATGACCATGTTTCACAGGTCATAGACATGGAGATGTCAAACCAATAATGTGGACACATGTTTAGAACATGGGGTTGGACCGACCCAACATGAGACATAACAATTATACTTATGGTTCTCTCTCTACACAATGTGTACGCCTTGTCCTTAGACCTGAGATTGTCGCATGTACTTGAGATGTGAATCGACCTACTTAGGGGCTATCAAACGCTACTCCGTAACTGGGTAGTTATAAAGGTAGTTTTCGGGTTTGTCATGAAGCATGCTACGAGGCATGGTCAGTCGAGATGGGATTTTCCCCTCTCTACCTGAGAGAGATATCTCTGGGCCCCTCGAGTGATCGGATCCAGAAATGCATGGCCATGCTACTTAAGGTTAAGAGTTAACCTAGTAAGGGATTCCGGATCACAGGATCGAGAAAGAGTGGTCAGCTTGGAGCTCGACCAAATATCGTGAGGCAAAGGGATTGGCATGTACATAAAGTTGTGATGGTTCGTTCGATATGATCTTTGTGTATGTTTAGGAGTTGGCACGTCTTGCTAGAGGCCGCTACCAACTATTGACCGAGTAGGTAAACTCGTGTCATGTCTAAACATATGTGAACCCATAGGGTCACACACTTAAGGGCTGAAGCCTAATTCGGATTGGATTCGGGTTAGACTGGGTATTGAGTCCTAATGGGCCTCCATTCACTGAAGCCCATTATAAGGACGTCTATAAAAGGAGGGCAAGGGCGCACAGGGTTGAGTGAGAATTTCGTGACCTCCTCAAACCCTGGCCGCCACCCCTCCCACGCCCTGGGCGCTCGCGCGGATCAGTAATCCGGCGTGCGTCGCTTCCTCCCGTACGTGTGGATACCTTTTGGCGGCGCTGCATCTGTAGCGTTTGGACGAACTGCAAGAGAGGAGTTGTACGTTGGACGCCGCGACGAGGACGAGGAAGTAGTACGACTACTCTGCCCCGACGTGCTGCATCGACGTAGTACGACTACTCTGCCCCGACGTGCTGCATCATTCCGCACCTGCGCGTCTAGTGGTAATTCCGTGATCTATAACTGCAGTGATCTTGGTTTACGGGTAGAATTTTTATTAATTTTCGCTAGCGTAGCCTACCCGTAGTCCTTCAGTGGTATCAGAGCCATTGCTGTCATGTTATAGGTTCGGGTGATTTGCATATGGCGATATGTAAGTCATTATGATCGATGTGATCGATTGTATAGTTCTGGTAATGGATAGATCTGGTTTCCGTGATCATGCTGCTAAGGTCGTGCCACAACATACCCCTACCGGTCGGTATCACCATCGGGGTAGACAGTGACACGTAAAACCGATTGCGGAATGCGAAGATCAATATGATTGGTCGAATCGGAACCTAGATTAATAATCGATATTCCGTGATTGTGCTGCTAAAGTCGTGCCACAACATACCCCTACCGGTCGGTATCACCATCGGGGTAGACAGTGACACGTAAAACCGGTTGCGGCACGCGAAGATCAATGCAAATTGGTCGAATCGGAACAATAGTCGATTTGGGGTAAATACCGCGAGGGGCGCTGCCCCTTCGAACCCCGCAGGGGGAAACCCCCTCGACCCCCCTTATCCGGTAGATTGCGAATCTATGCATAACTTGTTTTTGCAGGATGTATGTGACCAGTATGGCCTAATGTGTATGTGATGCATGTTTGTAATATTTTCATGACCTGCGTGTCGTGGGTTCGGCAACACGGCTGGAGCCATTGTGTTGTCAAAGTATTGTATTAACGGCCTGCGTGCCGACTTGTGATGATGCCTTGTATCCATGTATTTTATTACTAGCTGTTATGAGTAATAGCTTATATTAGTACTTGGAGGACACATCACTTGGAGGGATGGCACACATTGACCATGGAGATGGAGATCATCATGGTGGACAGATTCTATGGCGATGGAGATCACCATGAGAAAATGGGCCATACTGAGTCACAACTGTGTGAATGCTATTCCTATTGTTTTACTCCTATGCATGTTTGAATGGTAGAAGTATAACGATCCCTCACAAAATGTTAAGTTAAACATATGCCCTCCCAACTAAACTCTGCACCATCCCATGTCTTGTAAATTGATGGTGGGTCTATAAAATTAGGGCACCATCGACTTTCCTTGACTAGATGGGTTTGTATCGGATACATACATGCATAAGGGTTGGTGAACTTAACAAGGTTATCATAAAGGTTATGGACCTTGGGGCATAAAGGTTGGGCGCCGAGGCATAGAGATGTCACCCAACAACAAGAGTCATATAGAGATATGATTAGTAAGGTGTTACTTACCGAATTACCTTGTCTCCTAGCGGTGATGCAAAAACTCACTAGTAGACTAGTTAATTGCGGATCTTGAATCGCTAAGAATCAATAGAGGGATATTGATTTTAGTGGGAGTACATTCTATTAAATTTGTTTAATACGGTTTACTCTAACATGGTTTTATTTGTCTTAGTATTTTGCATTTTCTGTTGTAGATCAATGGCATCTAACAACCGCGCACACCCTTTTGCTTTGCGATCGATTCTTGAGAAAGAAAAATTAAATGGAACAAACTATTCGGACTGGGTCCGTAACCTGAGAATTGTTCTCAGGGCAGATAAAAAGGAAAACGTTCTGGACACCCCAATCCCAGAAGAGCCTGCTGACAATGCGGCTGCTGCTGTTAAAAATGCCTACAAGAAAGCATGTGATGACTCTCTTGAGATTAGCTGTCTTATGCTTGCATGCATGGAACCTGACCTTCAAAAGCAGTTTGAGGATCAGGAAGCGTATGATATGATCATGGCGCTTAAGGACATGTTCCAGACACAGGCCAGGACTGAAAGGTTCAATGTCTCCAAGGCTTTTCTGGAATGCAAGTTAACAGAAGGTGCACCCGTAGGCCCACATGTGATCAAAATGGTTGGTTACAGTCAGACTTTGGATAAACTTGGTTTTCCAATTAGCCAAGAGTTGGCAACTGATTTCATTTTGGCGTCTCTACCACCTAGCTATGGGCATTTCATTTCGAACTACCATATGCATGGGGTGGAAAAGGGCCTTAATGAGCTTTGTGGGATGCTCAAAACAGCAGAGAGTGACATTAAGAAGTGTGCAGGGCCTAGCCATGTGATGGCTGTGCAGAACAAGTCTAGCTTCAAGAAAAAGGGTAAGCAGTCATGGGCAAAGAATAAGGGCAAGGTTAAAGATATGATCTCAAAACCAACGCCTAAGCCTAATGCTGCACCTGGAGCTGAGACAGTATGCTTCTATTGTAAAGAGACTGGCCACTGGAAGAGAAACTGCAAGAAGTACATGGATTCCAAGGAATGCAAGAAGAAGGCTGGAAGTAAGACTTCCACCCATGGTACACTTGTCATAAATGTTTTAGACATTTTTCTCGCTGATTCTCCTATTAACTCTTGGGTATTTGATACCGGATCAGTTGCTCACATTTGCAACTCGATGCAGGGGCTAATAAGAAGTAGAGGAGTCGCAAGAGGTGAAGTTGATTTTCGTGTGGAAATAAAGCAAGGGTTGCTGCGTTGACCGTCGGCACCATGCAACTTCAGCTTCCTTCAAGATTTATTATGGAATTGAATAATTGTTATTATGTTCCTAGTATGAGTCGAAACATTTTATCCCCCTCATGTTTGATGAGAGATGGTTATTCATTTGCAAGTAAAGACAATGGTTGTTTGATCTCTAAAAATGAAATGTTTGTGGCTTTTGCGCCCATTGTGAATGGGTTATTTATTTTAAATCTTGATGATGCGCCCATCTTTAACATAAATGCTAAAAGACTTCGACCTAATGATTTGAATCCCACCTATGTTTGGCATTGTCGTTTGGGTCACATAAGTGAAAAGCGCATGAAGAAGCTCCATGATGATGGTCTTCTAACTTCGTTTGATTTTGAATCATACGAGACATGTGAAGCTTGTTTGCTTGGTAAGATGACCAAGTCACCTTTCAAAGGATCTTTTGAGAGGGCATCAGACTTGTTGGAAATCATACATACTGATGTATGTGGACCAATGAGCACGACTGCTAGAGGTGGATTTCATTACTTCATAACTTTCACTGATGATTTTAGTAGATATGGCTATGTCTACTTAATGAAGCATAAGTCTGAAACTTTTAAAAAGTTCAAAGAGTTCCAGAATGAGGTTGAAAATCAACGTGCCAAGAAAATTAAGGCTCTGCGATCTGATCGTGGTGGCGAGTATTTGAGTCATGAATTTAGCAATCATCTGAAGAGTTGCGGAATTGTTCCACAGCTAACACCGCCCGGAACGCCTCAAAGAAACGGGGTATCCGAGCGGCGTAATCGGACCTTGTTGGACATGGTTCGATCGATGATGAGCCAGTCAGATCTACCATTATCATTTTGGGGTTACGCTCTAGAAACGGCAGCTTTCACACTTAATAGGGTACCGTCTAAATCCGTAGTTAAGACACCATATGAGATATGGACTGGGAAGAGTCACAGTTTGTCTTTTCTAAAGATTTGGGGATGTGAGGCGTTTGTCAAGCGACTACAGTCGGACAAGCTCACACCCAAGTCGGATAAATGCATTTTCGTGGGATATCCGAAGGAAACCTTTGGATATTACTTCTACAACCGACTAGAGGGCAAAGTGTTTGTCGCTCGAAGTGGTGTTTTCCTAGAGAAAGAGTTTCTCAACAGGGAGACAAGTGGAAGAACGGTGCAGCTTGAAGAGGTTCAAGATGAACCAATCGGGGAAGACTCGACGAATGATGCCCACGTGGCAGAACAAGTTGAGGAACCCATGGCAAAGGAAGCACCACCACCACGAAGGTCGGAAAGGCTCCGCAATGCGCGAGATATGTTATTGTTAGACAATGATGAGCCTACGACCTATGCGGAAGCAATGATGGACCCAGACTCTGAGAAATGGCAAAGTGCCATGAGATCCGAGATAGCATCCATGGGAGACAATCAAGTTTGGAACTTGGTTGACCCGCCTGATGGTGTTAAAACCATAGAGTGCAAATGGATCTATAAAAAGAAGATTGATATGGATGGAAATGTTCATATCCATAAAGCTCGACTTGTCGCAAAAGGTTTTCGGCAAGTTCAAGGAGTTGACTACGATGAGACCTTCTCGCCTGTAGCGATGCTTAAATCTATACGGATCATTCTAGCTATTGCTGCATATTTCGACTATGAGATACGGCAGATGGATGTCAAAACGGCTTTCCTTAATGGAAATTTAACCGAGGACGTGTATATGATACAGCCCGAGGGTTTTGTCGATCCAATCAATGCTAGAAAAGTATGCAAACTTCAAAATCCATTTATGGATTGAAGCAAGCATCTCGGAGTTGGAACATTCGTTTTGATGAAGTGGTCAAAGGGTTTGGCTTCATCAAAAACGAAGAAGAATCTTGCGTTTACAAGAAGGCAAGTGGGAGCTCGCTCGTACTTCTAATCTTATATGTAGATGACATATTACTGATTGGAAATGATATTCCTATGCTCGAGTCCGTTAAGACCTCACTGAAAAATAGTTTTTCAATGAAGGACTTAGGGGAAGCGGCATATATTTTGGGTATTAAGATCTATAGAGATAGATCAAAAAGGCTAATAGGATTAAGCCAGAGTACTTACATTGACAAAGTGTTGAAACGGTTCAACATGGAGGAGGCAAAGAAAGGGTTCTTGCCAATGTCTCATGGCATAAATCTTGGCAAGACTCAGTGTCCTTTGACAACTAATGAGCGAGATCGCACGAGTAAGATTCCATATGCTTCGGCCATTGGATCTATTATGTATGCTATGATATGTACTCGCCCAGATGTTTCCTATGCTCTAAGTGTTACGAGCAGATACCAGGCTGATCCCGGTGAGAGTCACTAGACAGCGGTTAAAAACATCCTCAAGTATTTGAAAAGAACTAAGGATGTGTTCCTAGTCTACGGAGGTGAGGAAGAGCTCGTTGTAAATGGTTACACCGATGCAAGCTTCCAAACCGACAAAGACGATTACAAGTCGCAATCGGGTTTTGTGTTCATTTTGAACGGTGGTGCGGTCAGTTGGAAGAGTTCCAAGCAGGAGACTGTTGCTGACTCTACAACGGAGGCCGAGTACATTGCAGCTTCTGAAGCAGCAAAGGAAGGTGTTTGGATAAGGAAGTTCATATCTGAACTAGGTGTGGTTCCTAGTGCGTGCAGTCCTCTGGATCTTTACTGTGATAACAGTGGGGCCATTGCGCAAGCCAAGGAGCCAAGGAATCACCAAAAGAACAAACACATACTGCGGCGGTTTCATCTAATTCGAGAGATCCTCAATCGAGGAGATTTAAAGATATGCAAAATACACACGGATTTGAATACACACGCATGAGGCGCACACAAGAGCTATGGGTATTAGATATCTTCTAGATTGACTCTAGTGCAAGTGGGAGACTGTTGGAAATATGCCCTAGAGGCAATCATAGAGATGATGATATTTCGTTGTATCCATGATTTAATAAATGTTCCTTGAATATTGCCTTTGTGTTGATTAACAAGTATGTGACTTGTTTGTGAAACTCTTTACTTATATGGTTATTCTAAAGTTGTCCCTAGTCGGAGTTCATGTGAGGACACACGTGAATAATGGATTAGCACATGTATCGGTTGATGACCATGTTTCACAGGTCATAGACATGGAGATGTCAAACCAATAATGTGGACACATGTTTAGAACATGGGGTTGGACCGACCCAACATGAGACATAACAATTATACTTATGGTTCTCTCTCTACACAATGTGTACGCCTTGTCCTTAGACCTGAGATTGTCTGATGAGGACATCCCTTCCATGGATACAACTCAGCCACAGCAATGGTTGCAAGGACCACTCACTCGAGCTCGTGCTCGTCAACTTAATTACCAGGTGAATTCATTCCTAGGTTCATATATTACGGAGAATAGACCGCTACCTAATGCAAGTGATTTAATTGTGCTTAGGAACCTGGGAAAGGATGAAGGAGAAGGACGTGGAGTCATGGACATGCCTGGATGGAATAATGGAGTTCACCACGTCACTTGGGGGCCAAGCCAAACAAGAATTCGAGTTGGACACGTTCTGGAATCAGATTCGGACTGCTGCGTTGGTACCAAGTTCAAACGGGCATAACTTCCTCATACGGACTCCGATTGGGACGTTCTTGTACTTCATGGAAAGCTTAGGAAGTCTATTTTCCAACGGATCCAACCTCAGCTTCAAATTCCATCTGAGCCGGCCGTAATAATCAAATTACTCCACGTTGTTTTCTGAGTCCGAATCAAAAAGGGTGCTGCGCCACCTCCACTTGGGCCCATGGGCCTTGTAACCCTAGGGCGTGCCCTTGGACGCCCCCCCTGGTCGTTCTCCCTATAAAGGAGCCGCCGCCTTCGTTGCTAAGACTTGGATTTCGTTGAATTTAGGTTTAGCCATTGTGCAAACTTTGTTCTTCAGTTGTGTCGGTTGACCACCTGTCAAGACATCTTCGGAATCCCACCTTTGTTATTCGCAATACAATTTGTGCTTCATTCATATTCGCAATTTCAGATTGCCTTCGTCTTATTCTTGCTAGTTCTTCGATTGCTCGCAGGGATTGAACTTCGTGTTCAGGTTGATCGCGCCTCCAGCGAGATCAATAACACTTCGGAGTTGGTTCAGCGATTGCTAAGGCGCAAGCGTCGTCGTACGGTTGTAGTCGGATCGTGAGGGTCACCTCCACCAAAATCGAAAGTTATCCATCTCATCGAAAGATCGGGCACCTCGTCTTCATCATTGTCGCATGTACTTGAGATGTGAATCGACCTACTTAGGGGCTATCAAACGCTACTCCGTAACTGGGTAGTTATAAAGGTAGTTTTCGGGTTTGTCATGAAGCATGCTACGAGGCATGGTCAGTCGAGATGGGATTTTCCCCTCTCTACCTGAGAGAGATATCTCTGGGCCCCTCGAGTGATCGGATCCAGAAATGCATGGCCATGCTACTTAAGGTTAAGAGTTAACCTAGTAAGGGATTCCGGATCACAGGATCGAGAAAGAGTGGTCAGCTTGGAGCTCGACCAAATATCGTGAGGCAAAGGGATTGGCATGTACATAAAGTTGTGATGGTTCGTTCGATATGATCTTTGTGTATGTTTAGGAGTTGGCACGTCTTGCTAGAGGCCGCTACCAACTATTGACCGAGTAGGTAAACTCGTGTCATGTATAAACATATGTGAACCCATAGGGTCACACACTTAAGGGCTGAAGCCTAATTCGGATTGGATCCGGGTTAGACTGGGTATTGAGTCCTAATGGGCCTCCATTCACTGAAGCCCATTATAAGGACGTCTATAAAAGGAGGGCAAGGGCGCACAGGGTTGAGTGAGAATTTCGTGACCTCCTCAAACCCTGGCCGCCACCCCTCCCACGCCCTGGGCGCTCGCACGGATCTAGTAATCCGGCGTGCGTCGCTTCCTCCCGTACGTGTGGATACCTTTTGGCGGCGCTGCATCTGTAGCGTTTGGACGAACCGCAAGAGAGGAGTTGTACGTTGGACGCCGCGACGAGGACGAGGAAGTAGTACGACTTCTCTGCCCCGACGTGCTGCATCGACGTAGTACGACTACTCTGCCCCGACGTGCTGCATCATTCCGCACCTGCGCGTCTAGTGGTAATTCCGTGATCTATAACTGCAGTGATCTTGGTTTACGGGTAGAATTTTTATTAATTTGCGCTAGCGTAGCCTACCCGTAGTCCTTCACATAGCACATACAAAGAGCTCTTCATCCGTTGCATCTATGGGACGAACGAGGGATATCCAATGTCATCAATGCTTGGTATGGCCATGTGCGGAGTGAGTGCCCAAGCAAGCGTGTTTTGATTGTGAGAGATGATGGTGAGTATTCTTCTGCTAGTGATTTGGATGAGGATACATATGCTATGCTTGCAGCTGACCATGCAAGGAGTGGGAAGGAGCAAGAAGAAGAGCACATTGGTGCTGAAGATGCAGAGCGCTATGAGAGCCTCATTGTGCAGCGTGTGTCAGCTCAAATGGAGAGGACAGAGCAAAATCAGCGGCACATCCTTTTCCAAACAAAGTGTGTCGTGAAGGAACGCTCATGCCGTGTGATCATTGATGGAGGGAGCTGCAACAACTTGGCGAGCTCCGATATGGTAGAGAAGCTTGCGATGAACACCAAACCTCACCCACAACCTTACTACATTCAATGCTTCAATAACAGCGGCAAGGTGAAGGTAACACGAATGGTGAGAGTAAATTTTGATATTGGTTCTTATCATGATGTTGTGATGAGGACATCTTTTCCATGCATACAACCATGCCGACTCCACATCAAACTGAAACTATGATACAAGGACCAATGACTAGAGCGCGAGCACGTCAACTTAACCATCAGGTGAATGTGTTCCTAAGTTTGCATACAAATGTTTCAAAGAATGGAATACTACTTAATTCTTGTGATGATTTAATTGTCCTTAGGAACCATGGGGAAGAACCACGTGAGCTCAAGTATAGAAGTGGAACCGTCAAGCGCAAACCAAGTCCTGTTCGCGAGTTTGACTCGGATTCAGCCTTGTTGACAGCATCTACTTCAAACGGCCATCACTTTTGATCCAGAAGGTTTCTCGGGGCCCGTGAGTACTCGTTGGAAAGCTCTTGAAGTCTACTTTCAGATGGATCTGGCCTCACCTCCAAATTCCATCCGAGTCGGTCAGAAACTGCAAAACAATTCACATCGCTTTTTCAGTCCGAGTCAAAGTGGGCCTTGGGCCTTGTAATTCGAGTCCTATTCGGCTTCCTTGTGTTTTGGCCGACCCTCCACCTTCCGTGTCCCTTAAATAGGCAGCCGCACCCTCTTCTAGGGTTTGAGTTTTGTTTAGACTAAGTTAGCTTTTGCTACTTTGCCTTGTACTCGCGCGTGTCGGCTAGACCGCCCGAATACTTGTCTTTGGAACCCCACCGTTTTCCTGTTTTCGATTGAATCTTACATCGTTATTTGCAATTGAGTTGCTGTTCATCTTATTCTTGCTTGTTCTTCGATTGCTTGCAGGAACAAGAACCCTCGTGGTTAGGTTGATCGTGCGCCGACAAGGTCACGTACAATCTCTGGAGTTGGTGTATCGATCGCTAAGGCGCAACGTCCTTGGATGGTTGTAGTCGGGTCGTCAACACCATCTCCTTCCCCAATCGAATCTACCACTCTCATCAAAAGATCGGGACCCCTAGTGCTATCAGTTGGTATCAGAGCTCATGGTTGATCGGTGAGAGATCTTATCTAGTCTTTGCAATTTTTACCTACAGTCCAGAAACCCAAAAAAAATAGCAGATCAGATCTATTCCCCAAAATCCGAAACAATTTGAGCCTTACGCTATTGCTGCATAGTCTTTGTTTGTTGAGTCTTCGGTTGCATCGTCGCGTCCTTTGCTGGTCTTAGTGTCTAGTTCCTTTAGAGTTTCGAGTTCTGTTCATGTTTTGGACTCACCGTTGTAGTTAGATCCGAACTGTCATAGGAGGGTAGAAAAGGAGGAGGACTCGGTTGCTAGGGAGACTTTGCCCTAATTGGTCTTGGAGTAGGACACGAATTCGGATTCAACTACATCGCGTGTGAAAAAAAAGGAGAAAAAAAAGAGAGAAAAAAAGTGAGACAAGAAGGAACAGGCAGCCGCATCTAGAAGAGACGCGGCATAAAAAAAAGAAAAAAAACAGAAGAGAGAGAAAAACCTAACTTTTGCATACGACCTCCGATTGAGGCGATTCTTGATCCGTTGGAAAGGAAATCGGAAACTAATGATGAAATAGCTCTTTTGCACCAAGTACTAGGAGAGATGCTAGTCAATTGCAAAAACAAGAATTGAGGGCACAAGATTGCTCAAAGAAATTAAATACACAAGCTGAAATTATATAGTAGAATTAGCTAACCCCAATTTGGCCAACACTCTTTTTTTCTTTTTTTTTGAGGCTCTTCTTCTTCTTTCTTTTTTTTGTACTTGTGGTTGACACTAATGTTTAGCGTTTCTTTGCACAATTACTGGAAATTTCAGCAAATATAGATTAATGCCAAGAGCAGCCCTTAATGCAATTATCAAAGACTAGCCTCAAAGATGAACGGATTTTTTTGGCACTACCGCAGCACTGTTCACGGCACTGTAGCAGTCCTGTTCACGCACTGTAGCGATCGGATTTGTTTGTTTTTTTAGGCGAAACAAAGGAAATAACACAAAGATCAAGCGATGCAAAGGAACACGACGATCAGCACCTAAACAAAAAATTCTAATGGACTAAAACCTAATAAAACTCACGCGAAATAACAGATTAATCTAAAGGTTCGGATTTTTTTGTGGCAATTTTCGGTTTCAATGGACTATAGGAACAGAAGTAAATCAATCTAAAAGCAAGGGTAAATAATCCTACCGAGTAAACCACGCTCTGATACCAAGATGATACGGGGTCGCCCGATCTTCTCAACGTAGGATCTGGATACTCACGTGGAATTGATGAATCGTAGTGATCCCCCGTTGCTAATGCAAGAGTTAGCACTCTATAATTCACCCAATCACATGTGTTGAACTTCACGACCACCAGATGAAGTTCTATCGCGCTCCCAATTCCCAGCGGAAAGGTTGAACGATCTTGATTTTCGACTAACTTCCAATTCCTTCAATGTTGTTCGGCCAACAGAAAGAACAAGAGTATTTTTAATATCAAAAGTGGTTCCCCTTTACAATGGAGGTCTACCCCTCAATATATAGTCTCAGTCTACAAGCTATTCAACACTAAATTTTCCATATGGTACTATTCATGCGCGAGCACTGTAGCGCGATACTGTTCATGGCCCGGTACTGTAGCGCAGTACTGTTTATGGGCCTGGTACTGTAGTGCGGCACTGTTCATGGGCCGAGTACTGTAGCGCAACCTGATACTGTTCATGCGTGGCACTATTCATGGGCCGGTCACGGTTCATACCGTGGACTTGTGCTTCCTTGGATGACGGCCACATATCCTTGATCTCCGTCTATCGTTGACTCTTCAAACCTTTGGCATTACTAGCGATGTCCTCATCAGTGAGCCTCTCCTCCATCGTGGGTCCAAAGGCTTCACAATATTCAAACCTGAGAATGCATAAAACATTTGCATGAGGTAGTATACCATTCTCATCTAAATCACTAGGGAATTCGCTAAGAAACAAAAGCACCTGTTGTTGTAGTAGCTTAGCTCTTGCTCTTGTCATAGGACCTGTAGAAGCCTCATGACTAGCTTATTGATGCACACTTGAAGTAGAGATGTCCTCATCAGCATTATTCCAACTTTCAGATTTTAGTAAGACTTTTGAGCTAGAATGTGATGCTAGTGGAATTGGATTGGGTGGTGTGCTGTTGCAAGAAGGTACATGTTGTGGCTACAGACCAAACAGAGAGAGAGATGGTAGTGGAGAGTGATGAAGATAAGTGTAATGGCCTGGGTCCTCCCCATGGCTTCTCATCATATATATATATACATAAGGGGTGCTTTTACGGTTTTACCGTTACATCTGGTTATCCCCCCTGGGGGCAGTTATGTCATTACACATGGCCTATTCTGGGCCTTATACCTTCCTACCAGGCCTGCTGGGTTTAGGTGGGGGCCACCCCTACGACAGGAGCCTCTCATGGTAACGGGCTTCACAAGGCCGAAGCCATGTTGCCGAGTCTTTTGGCCCCCTCCGTCCCGCGGCCTGTGAACCTGTCCAGACGTGACCCGGGGCTGCGCTGTGGCCGAAGCAGCTGCGTGCTCTTCTGGTCGTCCACGCGGTGAAGCGTGCTCGGCGCGGTGCAGGCCTTGAGGCGTCGTGACCGTCCATGTGACGGCGGACTTCCGGCATCTGGACTTCCGAGGCGCACGCATTCCGCACCCGTTGCGACCTTGCCGCCTGGCTGGGTGCTCTTTAATGATGGTTGGCAGTGTCGCATCGTGCAGTGTGCCTTCTCGTAAGTGGAGCGCGCGACGGTTTCCGGATAGCATGCGGTGGAGAGCGGACGATTGCTCTTGCGCGCCTCTGGTAACTGCACCGCCCGACGCCTTGCGCTTGTGCTTCCGTCGGTTGGCATGCCTCCCTGCTGGCGACTCTTCGCCTAGCGAGGCTGAGTATAAATATGCTGGCGCCAGGGGCTGCTCCGTAGACATCCTTGCTGCACATCCGATACCTGTTCATGGTTAACTTCTCATATGTAGGAAAAGTTTTGTGCACCTGTGTTTGATGACTGCGACGACCGGCGTCAACGCCCACGAGCGCCGGCGAACCAAATACCGTCCCATTTGTGGGAATGCTTCACCGCTTGGCGCAGAAATGGCAAGGCCTGACTTGCTCTCGTAGACAGATATGGAGTCATCCGTACGCTCTGCTCGTGCGAACGAGCATGTGCTGGTGTGGCGACTCATATCTGCCTACGAGATCATGTCTGCTCTTGCCGCAACATTGAGCTTTGCCTGTTCGAGTTATGGTGGTCGTATGCGCGGTGCGGGGTCAGGAAGCGCGGCTGGCTGTCGATAACCGGCGCTGATCAAGCTCCCAGGAAAAATAGACCTCCTTCTGTGCATCAACATTCCCCAAGCCGCTCAGCGTCACCTAGGAATGTTGATGCACGGCAGGGGCCCATTTTAGGGGAACAGCTTCTATCACAATATACGCAGGAGCAACGCCTCACCAGCACCATATATATACCCCAATCAGCAGGGGAACCAACCGGCGGAAGGCCAATCGGCAGAAGTCCGACTGCCGGAAGTCCGCCGCCATATTAATGGTCACGACGCCTCAACGCCCGCACCACGCCAAGCACGCTGCACCACGTGGACGCCCGGAAGTCTGAGCGTCGCAGCAGCGCACACGTCTGCTTCGGCTACAGCGCAGCTCCGGAAGTTTGGAAAAGTTCACAGGCCGCGGGGACGGAGGGGGCCAAAGGACTCGGCAACATGGCTTCGCCCTTGTGAAGCCCTTTACCATGAGAGGCTCCTGTCGTAGGGATGGCCCCCACCTAAACCCAGCAGGCCTGGTAGGAGATTATAAGGCCCAGAATAGGCCATGTGTAATGACATAACTGCCCCTAGAGGGGATAACCAGATGTAAGGGTATAACTGTAAAAGCACTCCTCATGTGTATGTATATATATGAGTAAGCCATGGGGAGGACCCAGGCCATTACATTCATCTTCATCACTCTCCACTACCATCTCTCTCTCTGTTTGGTCTGTAGCCACAACAGTGCACTTTTTGCGAAGACAAAGTTGTTTTCTTGGGATATGTTGTTTCAGCACATGGCATAGAGGTAGACGAATCAAAAGTTGAATCAATCCGAAATTGGCTGACTCCCATCAATGTAAGTCAAGTTAGAAGCTTTCATGGGTTGGCTAGTTTCTATAGGAGATTTGTGAAGGACTTTAGTACTGTAGCTGGCCCTTTGAATGAGCTAACCAAGAAGGGAGTTGCGTTTGTGTGGGGAGTGGCACAACAAAAGGCCTTTGCTGAGCTTAAGAAACGTTTGACTTAAGCCCCTTTGCTTGTTTTGCCTGATTTCACTAAGAGCTTTGAGATTGAATGTGATGCTAGTGGAATTGGCATAGGAGGAGTGTTGATGCAAGAGGGTTGACCGGTTGCTTATTTTAGTGAGAAATTGAACGGTGCTCAATTGAATTATCCGGTCTATGATAAAGAACTTTATGCATTAGTGCGAGTTTTAGAAACTTGGCAGCATTACTTGTGGCCCAAGGAATTTGTTATTCACTCAGATCATGAGGCTTTAAAGTATTTGCGTGGTCAAGCCAAATTGAATCGACGTTACGCCAAGTGGGTAGAATTCATTGAATCTTTTCCTTATGTTGTCAAATACAAGAAAGGGAAGGAAAACGTGGTTGCTGATGCTCTTTCTTGGAAACATGTGCTTTTAACTCAATTAGGAGTACAAGTTCCTGGCTTGGAGAGTTTGTGTGAGTTATATGCTAATGACCATGATTTTGCTGCTCCTTATTCACATTGCAAAGATGGGAAAGGCTGGGATAAGTTTCATATACATGATAGGTTCTTGTTTCGAGCAAACAAGCTTTGCATTCCAGAATCGTCCGTTCGTTTGCTTTTGTTGCAGGAATCTCACGCAGGGGGCCTAATGGGGCATTTTGGATGTGAAAAGACATTGCTTGTGTTGAGCGATCACTTTTACTGGCCTAAGATGAGGCGTTATGTGGACAGGTGATGTGACCACGCCCCCAACACATATGACCATAGCGCCTAATATCAAGATTGAACAAAAGGTGAATTCGTTTCTTCAGTTTCAACATATTTTAAATGAGAATATGATGCTACCTAATTATGAAAAAATATATTTTTGTAGCACCACATCACTTTTGCACCAATTCAAGCAAGATTTCATGATACGGGGAGGGGTCTCGATCTTCTCGGTGAGGAACCGTGGATAGTTGATGCGAAGTAGACGATGTCGCTAGTTGAACACTCACGCCAATGCACGAACCCTCAACTCTTCGGAATATGCCCAAAACACACCGGATAATTGTTCGTCGCGAGACCACAAACGACGAACGCCAAGTCCCCAATTCCCAATGGAACGATGTCTTGACCTTGAATTGCAGAACGAACAATGGATCGCCTAATTCTCTCTCAAAGTCCTCGCATGAACTCTGGTCTTGAAAGAACAAGCAATAGCTATGTTTCAATCTTATGCATAAAGTTGGTCTCCCTCTAAAGGCTGCCAATACAAGGCTTATATAGCCCCTTGGGACATCCATATGGTCCCCAAACCAATTACAACTCAACCCTATATGGTTTTGGATACGAACTCTCACAAAAAGAAAACTATATTTTTCACCTGTCATCTTGTTTCGGTCATAACTTTTTATCCGTGACGAATTTGAAGGTGGGATCAGATCCATTGCGTAGCTCTTGAAATTAGCTTTCAAACGAGTACAAGAAAACCTGAATCAAACACCGTTTATGAAAGTTATGGCCTTCTTAGTAACTGCCTGTCAGGCTGTCCCGAACCGAATCCGAATTGAATTCTGAGTTGAATCCGGGTTTGAATTGGGTTGAGCACGTGGGAAGTCCGAATTTGGCTTGAAAATCTTATCCAAAACTTGTAGTTTAAGTCCTTGGCCTTCTCCCCTTTTGCTCTCCCACTGCATGGGCTTCTTTCCTCCTTGATCAGCTGCATGGGTTGCTTGGCTTTCTTCTTTCCATTCCCATGGGCTTTGAGCTTTTTGTTCTTGGTAGCAAATATGATTAACCTCCTCGTGCTTCTCCATTGCTGTGGCCCCAGACTCATCATAATACTCAAATTAATCTTGTGCATATCCGCATCATCCTCCCCTTCTTCAAGAAAAGCCGTCCTCGGCTTTTGGTAGCCTGAAATTGTACTAAGCAAAGAATACAACGTATATGCATGGTATATATATTTGTCATCAACACTTCTTTTGCTTAGCATATCAAGAACATCTGAAGGCGTAGTAGATAAAAAGAAAAACACATACGCATGGTATATGTATGAATCAATTATTGTGTCATTCTCGTTGTTCCACACAAACCAGTTAATATAACGACAACCATAACATGTTTACATTGCAATATTATCTTTCATATCATTCTCCCTCCCATGAGAAAAAGTCGTCCTCGACTTTGCTAAGCACATGGACAAGTCATTAATGGGCCAAACCAAATTAAGTTGTTCAAATATGGGGGAGAAAATTTTTAGTTCCTTCCATGCTTCAACTGCGCTACTTTGATTATTTGTACATGATTGTACATTAAAGGATGAATAAGTAGGCTTAAGAAATCTTTTAAAACATGAAGCACTATTGTTGAAACTCATCTCATTGTGATCATGATATGGCACAAAAGTTTGTTTATCCAAAATATGCAATTTCAATTCAGCAAGCTTATCACATGTAATGCATATTCGGTAAACATAAAACTTATCATCTATACCATAATTTCCAATCAAATTGAACTTATATGTATACGCATATAACTAGTGATTTTAAACACGAAATTTCAGCAACTTTCTCAATCACACTAGATAGCTCTCTAGGATCATCAAACATGATATAGCACAAAGAATCACTAGGAGATATTCGAGTAATAACTTCCTTATGAGTAATCAATTCCACATTATGTAAATTGAGCAAAGAAATTTCAGAACATGGAATTTTTATTCGCACATATGAGTTCTCACAAGTACTCACCGTTCCACAATTAATTCCAGCGCCAATATTGTTACCTTTATTGTTCTCCTCAGTTGATATAGGTGTTGTAGGTATTAAATGTAACATCCTGATTTTCAGAGCCTTTTTGATGCTTTTAAAATAAAATTCACCATTTGGATTTTTCTGAAATTAATTAAAGCTTAATTGGAATTTTATCAATTAAAAGGGTTTAATGTGATTAATTTAAACATTAACATTTGCCAGAATTATTTTATTTGAGTTCCTTGTGTCTCAAGGAATTTATTGGTATTTTTCTGGGATTTTTATGGATTTATTTGCTATTTTCTAGAGCTCAAATTGATTTATGGGAATTTCTGGAAAAAGAAAAGAAAAAGAAAACCCCCCAAAAACCCCAGCCCGGTCCAACCCGCTTGGCCCACTCCTTTCCCACGCGCGCAGCCCAGCCGGTCGCCGGCCCGGCCTGCCCGCCCCATGCCACGTGGCACGCATCCGCCCGCTCCCCGCGCCCGCCTTGACCCCTCCGATGTGCGCCACGCGTCGCCCATCCACCGAGCCGCTCGCGCCCGCGCGCCATCTCGGCCGCGCCTTCGCCCGTGCCGCTGACAGGTGGGGCCCACCTGTCAGGGCCTTCGTTCTCGACCCGGACTCCGCCCGAGCGCCGCCGTTTCCGCCGCGGACTCCGAGTCCAGCCCGAACCCGCGCCGCCGCCTTCCTTTCCGTCTCGGCGTCCGTGTCCAGCCCGTCGCCGCCGTCCGTGTATAAAAGCGGTGCCCGCCCCCTCGGTTTACGCACCCCTCGAGCCGCCGCCTCCGCCGTCGCTCTTCGTCGGAGCCCTCGCCGTCGCCGGACCCGCCACCGTTTTGCGCCGCCGTTGTTGCCGCCGGTGAGTCGTCGCCTCCGTCGCCGACTAGATCCGCCCGCCGCCAGTCAGACCCCGCCGGCCAGACTCCGTCCGCCCCCCCCCCCCCCGCTCGGTCGCCGCCGTCGCACCCGCGCCTCGCTGCCTCGGCCGTGCCCCGCGCCTCCTCGGTTCCCGCACGCTGCATGCGTCATCGCTGACGCCAGCCGCACGCCGCTTCGCCTTCCCTGCGCCTGGTCCGCCGTTAGCCGAGTCGCCGCCGTGCGGGGCCCACCTGCCAGTCGTGGACCCGAGAGCCGATCTGGCCACGTCAGCAGCCCATCAGCCGCCGCGCAAGCCGCCACGTCAGCCCTGGGGCCCAGTCAGCAGTTGCGTCAGCAAGCCCAGTCAGCCCGTACTGTGCCGTGCGCCGAGTCCACCGTAGACCCGTTCTCCCGTGCACCCGGTCCACAGCACAGTGCCTTTTTCCAATTTCCCGATTTTCTTTAGATCCAATTTTCCAAGAGCCCGTTCTCCCTCGTCCTAGCTCCGATTGACCCGATTCTTTTTCCTAAATTCATCTAAAATTGAGCTCTACCTTTTGGTTCAGGTTTGAAAGTTTTTGGAGTTCATTTGAATTTTATTTGATTTTATTTTGTCTTTTCGATTTGCTTTCTCTCTCGTTAGATCACGTGTTCGAGGGAGCGGAAGTTAGATTTGAAGATCAAGAGCCCTCAGCTGAGCAAGGCCAAGGCAAGTCGTGTCCTTTGATCATGTTGAACCCAGTTTGCAATCTATTATCTAATTATTTTGTTTTAAATTATCTTGCATCGCTATTTTTATTCAAACCCTTGTATTGGTAGTTATCGTCCCAATTGGTTACTTCCCTCCTTGATATTTTGGAATACCTTGATGCCATTGTCAACTTAGGTTGGGAATTTAATTAGTGATGCTATGTTATTTGTCACATTGGGTTGGTACGATTAGAATGCTTAGCCTTGCTTATTTTGCGAAAGGGTTTATCATCACATGTGGTTAATTAATCTTGACTTAATGATATACTTGAATGTGGTGGTTAACCACAGTTATAAAACTTGTTGCCATGGCATGGGTAGTGTCAGTGGTGTTGGTTATACAAAATTGGTTTTCACTTGGGCGATTGATCGTGCAGTAAAGGGGGTGCGAGAGGCACATGGGATGTGGATGTTTCGCCTGGGTAATTCTTAAGGACTTAACTTTGTGCACCATTGATCTGAGTCTTACCGCACAACCACATGTCTAGTATGGGATAGACCTAGCTGATTAACTTGCAAAGGTTTAGTTCAGATATCATCATTGGTAAGTGAGTACCAGGGGTACTGGATTGCTCACAGTGAGGAACAGGGTTACTGTCCTCATACGGCGCAAGAGGGGACTTCTGACTGTGGTGGTTAACCCTTCAGCAGTGAAACCTTAGCGGGTGATGTCTAACTAGATTGGAGTGAGGTAAAGGCTTTGTGATAATTTATCTGGGTCTCATGCCTAAGGAAGCATGCTGGCTATTAAGATGATTTATCTCTTGTGGGTAAAGTTGTGCAACCTCTGCAGAGTGTAAAACTATTCGAATAGCCGTGTCCTCGGTCATGGACAACGCTCGGTGATTTCACACGAGGGGTAGAATTTTCATAAAAACCTGGTTGGGTTAAGTTGGAGAGTGAATGGTTAGTTCACTGGTGGTTCATTTCATGGATCTTGGTTCATGGTGGATTCCTTGGGTGAATGGCTAGTTCACTTGTGGTTGGTCTCAATTCCTTTGGTTACTTATTTATTATCATTTATAAAGTTTGCTTTTCAATCTATTTATTGTATTTACCTTAAATTGTTGCTTTATGCAAAATTAACCTTTCAGCCATCCATTGGTAAGCCTTGCATACTATATTGCATTCTTTGTTACAAACGACTTGCTGAGTACTCTATGTACTCACGGCTTTATGCCCCTGTTGCTCAGTTGAGGAGGAGGAGAATCACCAGCAGAAGGTTCCAGAAGAAGAGTACTTCGACGTCTTCGCGGATTAGGCTTCGTTCTCCACTCGATAGCCTGTGGGCGTGTCGATTGGCTGCTGCGCTTTCTTTTGGTTTTCCGCTGCTAGTTTTTGTTAAGCCCTCCGGGCTAGTCTATTGTAAGCTTGGCCATAAGGTCGTTATCTTCTCATCTTTGACTTCCAATGGTACCGGTTGTGGAACATTCGACTCCTCATCTTTAAGGTCAACCTGCATAATATGAGAAGCAACACTAGAAGTAGAGAGTAAGTCGTTAGTATAAAAAGTAATCTCATTTTTTCTATCATCTCTTTCTCTCTTTTCTTTTTGTGTATTTCTCTCACTCTCAATTTGGATGCTCTTGGCCTCACGTTTGGTGGAATCACACAACTCACTGTTTTTATCACTCTCACTCAATTGGGCTATGTGGCACTCATCCTTACATGGGTTTTGATACATCTCAAGTGGTGTTTGTAGCAATGGGGCAGCACTACATATCTTCTTGACTGAAGGGAAAGTCCAATGCTTGGTCATCTTCCCATGTGTCACACTTTTTGAGGCATAAGAATTGAAGTATGGACTTGGATGAAACTGTGGTGTACGCGTATCCATAAGTCTATTCTTCTCCTCAATAGCACAATTCACAAGATCATACGTGCTACTAAAATATTTATATTGAAGTGCAGTAGCGATCTTACAATTCAAGCCTCTTTTGAAGTATACCTGTTCTTTTATTGCACTAGTGACACCGGCACGTCGCAATGCACGCTTGAGCACATTATAGCGATCTTGAACAGTGTTACTCCCTTGTGTGATGCTCTCCACATGGTGAAGCAATTCCCGCTCATAATAGGTTGGCACAAATTCAGTTCTCATGATTACCTTCAAATCTGACCAAGATCTAATGAATCGTTTTCCAGATAATTGTTGCCACCAACTATAAGCATAGTCTTTAAACTGCATAGTGGCTCGCCTCACTTCTTGGTCTCTGGGAAGCTTCTGAAATCTAAACTCTTTCTCCAATCGCCATTCCCACTCAAGATACTCCTCTGGATCTTCACTTCCACAGAACGGAAGAGACAAATTGTTGGGATTGGAATCGCACCATGAGGAACGAAATACTGAAGATTCATTCCTATTTTGTTCACACCAAGAGGAACGAATTGTTGAATATCCTGTCATGGTTAGTTATGCAACATATATATATGTGAAAACCACTCAATCTCACTATTTTCTCTCCCAAGTAAAGTTCTTACCCTTCGAAGTGAATTAAGGCCAATAAAATCTTACACCTGGTGTAAGTGACAACAGCAACGTGATGATTAAGCGAATTCAAGAGTGTTCGCTATTTGCACAACAACGATTGTATGGTGGAGCTTGGTATGAAAGTGTATATCCTAGCAATATGAAATTCTTGATGTCGTAAAGTTAAGTAATAATCCAAGCTAGAATACTTTGCCTAAGTGCTGATCCAAAAGATTTAAGTGAAGTGTATGAACACACACGCAAAGATCAATGTGACTCGATGCAAACAAAGGAATGAGCAAACTAGAGGTAATCTGAAATTAAAGATTAGATAGCTCGTTTTGCACCAAGTACTAGGAGAGACGCTAGCCAATTGCAATGATATCAATGTAAGGGCACGAGATTGCTCAAGAAATTAAATTACACAATCTGAATTTATGGATTAAGAACTAACCCAATTCGGCCAGTGCTTTCTTTTTCTTTCTCTCTTTCTTTTTTTTTGCTCAACTGTCTCTTTTTTTGTTCAAAGGCCAAACTAGGTTTAATTGTTCTGTGATTTTTTTTGCAGGTCACAAATATTCAGCAAAGTGTAAAATACTCAAGAGCAGCCCTAGATGCAATATTCAACAGCTAGTCTCAATTGATGAAAAAAATATCAGCAAGATTTTTTTTTTGGATTTTGGATTGGACAGAAAGACTAAGCTACGCAAATAAACACGAACGATCAGCACCTAAACAAAATTCTAATGGATCAAAACCTAACAAAACTCAAAATTAACAGATGCAAAAACTAGGGTTTGGATTTTTTTTGTTGCAATTTTCGGTTTTAATGGACTATAGGACAGAAATAAAAATATCTAAAACTAAGGGTAAATAATCCTACCGAGTAAACCGCGCTCTGATACCAAGATGATACGGGGTCGCCCGATCTTCTCGACGTAGGATCAAGATACTCACGTGGATTTGATGAATCGTAGTGATCCCCCGTTGCCAATGCAAGAGTTAGCACTCTATAATTCGCCCAACCACACGTGCTGAACTTCACGACCACCGATGAAGTTCCATCGCGCTCCCAATTTGCAACGGAAAGGTTGAACGATCTTGATTTCAGCGAACTCCCAATTCCCTCATGTTGGTTCGGCCAACAGAAAGAACAAGAGTATTTTATTATCAAAACTGGTCTACCCTAAAGGCTGCCAATACAAGGCTTATATAGCCCCTTGGGACATCCATATGGTCCCCAAACCAAGTACAACTCAACCCTATATGGTTTTAGATACGAACTCTCACAAAAAGGAAACTATATTTTCCACCCGTCATATTATTTCAGTCATAACTTTTTATCCGTGATGAATTTGAAGGTGGGACCAGATCCATTGCGTAGCCCTTGAAATTATCTTTCCAACGAGTACAAGAACACCTGAATCGGACTCCGTTTGTGAAAGTTATGACCTTTTTAGTAACTGTCTGTCAGGCTGTCCCGAACCGAATCCGAATTGAATTCTGAGTTGAATCCGAGTTTGAATTGGATTGAGCATGTGGGAAGTCCGAATTTGGCTTGAAAATCTTATCCAAAACTTGTGGTTTAAGTCCTTGGGCTCCTCCCTTTTTGCTCTCCCACTGCATGGGCTTCTTTCCTCCTTGATCAGCTGCATGGGCTTCTCCATTGCTTTGGCGCCGGAATCATCACAATATTCAAACCTAATAATAAACAAGAATTTGGCATAAGGTAGTATATCATTCCCACGAATAGAAGGAAATTCATTAAGAAACAAATTCACCTGACAATATTTAATGCGGCTCAATACTTCTTTCCAGTGAAATAAAGTGCTAAGCATGTGCGCATCCGCATCATCCTCCCCTTCTTCAAGAAAAGCCGTCCTCGGCTTTTGATAGCCTGAAATTGTACTAAACAAAGAATACAATTTGTATGCATTATATATGTATTGGTCAGTTACACCCTTCCGTCTTTCACATTATTATTACCTGGATGTGTAGTAAGCAAAAAGAACAACACATATGCGTGGTATATGTATGAATCAATTATTGTGTCATTCTCATTCTCACTGTTTTGCACAAACCAATTGATACTACAACAGCTATCAAATGCATACATTGTAATGTTTTCATTCACACCATTCTCCCTCCCACAAGAAAAAGTCGTCCTCGTCTTTGCGAAGCACGTGGACAAGTCATTAATAGGCAAAACTAGGTCAAATGGTTCAAATATGGAAGGGAAAATTTTAAGTGCCTGCCTTGCTTCAACTGCGCTGCTCTGATTATTTGTACATGTTTGTTCATCGAAAGAGGAACAAGTAGGCACAAGAAATCTTTGTAAACAGCAAGCACTGTTGTTAAACCTCATCTCGTTGCGATCATGACGTGGTATAAAAGATTGTTTGTCCAAAATATGCAATTTCAACTCAGCAAGCTTATCACATGTAATGCATATTCGATAAACATAAAAGTTGTCATCTACACCATAATCTTCAATCAAATTGAACTTATATGTGTAGGCATAGGAACTAACTAGTGATTTTAAAGATGAAATTTCAGCAACATCCTCAATGACACTAGATAGCTCTTTAGGATCATCGAACATGATATAATATAAAGAATCATCAGGAGATATTCTAGTAAGAACTTCGTTATGAGTAATTAATTCCACATTATGTAAATTGACCAAAGAAATTTTAGAACATGGAATTTTAGATTGAACACATGAGTTCTCACAATTACTCACCTTTTCACAAATAAGTTCAGCACCAATATGGTTACCTTTATCATTCTCTTCAGTTGATGCAGGTGCTGTAGGTATCAAATCGTCATGATGTAACAACGGAGCAGCAAGTACTTCATCTTCAATTGTCGTTATCTTCTCATCTTTGACTTCCAATGGTACCGGTTGTGGAACATTCGACTCCTCATCTTTAAGGTCAACCTGCATAATATGAGAAGCAACACTAGAAGTAGAGAGTAAGTCGTTAGTATAAAAAGTAATCTCATTTTTTCTATCATCTCTTTCTCTCTTTTCTTTTTGTGTATTTCTCTCACTCTCAATTTGGATGCTCTCGGCCTCACGTTTGGTGGAATCACACAACTCACTGTTTTTATCACTCTCACTCAATTTGGCTATGTGGCACTCATCCTTACATGGGTTTTGATACATCTCAAGTGGTGTTTGTAGCAATGGGGCATCACTACATATCTTCTTGACCGAAGGGAAAGTCCAATGCTTGGTCATCTTCCCATGTGTCACACTTTTTGAGGCATAAGAATTGAAGTATGGACTTGGATGAAACTGTGGTGTACGCGTATCCATAAGTCTCTTCTTCTCCTCAATAGCACAATTCACAAGATCATACGTGCAACTAAAATATTTATATTGAAGTGCAGTAGCGATCTTACAATTCAAGCCTCTTTTGAAGTATACCTGTTCTTTTATTGCACTAGTGACACCGGCACGTCGCAATGCACGCTTGAGCTCATTATAGCAATCTTGAACAGTGTTACTCCCTTGTGTGATGCTCTCCACATGGTGAAGCAATTCCCGCTCATAATAGGTTGGCACAAATTCAGTTCTCATGATTACCTTCAAATCTGACCAAGATCTAATGAATCGTTTTCCAGATAATTGTTGCCACCAACTATAAGCATAGTCTTTAAACTGCATAGTGGCTCGCCTCACTTCTTGGTCTCTGGGAAGCTTCTGAAATCTAAACTCTTTCTCCAATCGCCATTCCCACTCAAGATACTCCTCTGGATCTTCACTTCCACAGAACGGAAGAGACAAATTGTTGGGATTGGAATCGCACCATGAGGAACGAAATACTGAAGATTCATTCCTATTTTGTTCACACCAAGAGGAACGAATTGTTGAATATCCTGTCATGGTTAGTTATGCAACATATATATATGTGAAAACCACTCAATCTCACTATTTTCTCTCCCAAGTAAAGTTCTTACCCTTCGAAGTGAATTAAGGCCAATAAAATCTTACACCTGGTGTAAGTGACAACAGCAACGTGATGATTAAGCGAATTCAAGAGTGTTCGCTATTTGCACAACAACGATTGTATGGTGGAGCTTGGTATGAAAGTGTATATCCTAGCAATATGAAATTCTTGATGTCGTAAAGTTAAGTAATAATCCAAGCTAGAATACTTTGCCTAAGTGCTGATCCAAAAGATTTAAGTGAAGTGTATGAACACACACGCAAAGATCAATGTGACTCGATGCAAACAAAGGAATGAGCAAACTAGAGGTAATCTGAAATTAAAGATTAGATAGCTCGTTTTGCACCAAGTACTAGGAGAGACGCTAGCCAATTGCAATGATATCAATGTAAGGGCACGAGATTGCTCAAGAAATTAAATTACACAATCTGAATTTATGGATTAAGAACTAACCCAATTCGGCCAGTGCTTTCTTTTTCTTTCTCTCTTTCTTTTTTTTTTGCTCAACTGTCTCTTTTTTTGTTCAAAGGCCAAACTAGGTTTAATTGTTCTGTGATTTTTTTTGCAGGTCACAAATATTCAGCAAAGTGTAAAATACTCAAGAGCAGCCCTAGATGCAATATTCAACAGCTAGTCTCAATTGATGAAAAAAATATCAGCAAGATTTTTTTTTTGGATTTTGGATTGGACAGAAAGACTAAGCTACGCAAATAAACACGAACGATCAGCACCTAAACAAAATTCTAATGGATCAAAACCTAACAAAACTCAAAATTAACAGATGCAAAAACTAGGGTTTGGATTTTTTTTGTTGCAATTTTCGGTTTTAATGGACTATAGGACAGAAATAAAAATATCTAAAACTAAGGGTAAATAATCCTACCGAGTAAACCGCGCTCTGATACCAAGATGATACGGGGTCGCCCGATCTTCTCGACGTAGGATCAAGATACTCACGTGGATTTGATGAATCGTAGTGATCCCCCGTTGCCAATGCAAGAGTTAGCACTCTATAATTCGCCCAACCACACGTGCTGAACTTCACGACCACCGATGAAGTTCCATCGCGCTCCCAATTCGCAACGGAAAGGTTGAACGATCTTGATTTCAGCGAACTCCCAATTCCCTCATGTTGGTTCGGCCAACAGAAAGAACAAGAGTATTTTATTATCAAAACTGGTCTACCCTAAAGGCTGCCAATACAAGGCTTATATAGCCCCTTGGGACATCCATATGGTCCCCAAACCAAGTACAACTCAACCCTATATGGTTTTAGATACGAACTCTCACAAAAAGGAAACTATATTTTCCACCCGTCATATTGTTTCAGTCATAACTTTTTATCCGTGATGAATTTGAAGGTGGGACCAGATCCATTGCGTAGCCCTTGAAATTATCTTTCCAACGAGTACAAGAACACCTGAATCGGACTCCGTTTGTGAAAGTTATGACCTTTTTAGTAACTGTCTGTCAGGCTGTCCCGAACCGAATCCGAATTGAATTCTGAGTTGAATCCGAGTTTGAATTGGATTGAGCATGTGAGAAGTCCGAATTTGGCTTGAAAATCTTATCCAAAACTTGTGGTTTAAGTCCTTGGGCTCCTCCCTTTTTGCTCTCCCGCTGCATGGGCTTCTTTCCTCCTTGATCAGCTGCATGGGCTTCTCCATTGCTTTGGCGCCGGAATCATCACAATATTCAAACCTAATAATAAACAAGAATTTGGCATAAGGTAGTATATCATTCCCACGAATAGAAGGAAATTCATTAAGAAACAAATTCACCTGACAATATTTAATGCGGCTCAATACTTCTTTCCAGTGAAATAAAGTGCTAAGCATGTGCGCATCCGCATCATCCTCCCCTTCTTCAAGAAAAGCCGTCCTCGGCTTTTGATAGCCTGAAATTGTACTAAACAAAGAATACAATTTGTATGCATTATATATGTATTGGTCAGTTACACCCTTCCGTCTTTCACATTATTATTACCTGGATGTGTAGTAAGCAAAAAGAACAACACATATGCGTGGTATATGTATGAATCAATTATTGTGTCATTCTCATTCTCACTGTTTTGCACAAACCAATTGATACTACAACAGCTATCAAATGCATACATTGTAATGTTTTCATTCACACCATTCTCCCTCCCACAAGAAAAAGTCGTCCTCGTCTTTGCGAAGCACGTGGACAAGTCATTAATAGGCAAAACTAGGTCAAATGGTTCAAATATGGAAGGGAAAATTTTAAGTGCCTGCCTTGCTTCAACTGCGCTGCTCTGATTATTTGTACATGTTTGTTCATCGAAAGAGGAACAAGTAGGCACAAGAAATCTTTGTAAACAGCAAGCACTGTTGTTAAACCTCATCTCGTTGCGATCATGACGTGGTATAAAAGATTGTTTGTCCAAAATATGCAATTTCAACTCAGCAAGCTTATCACATGTAATGCATATTCGATAAACATAAAAGTTGTCATCTACACCATAATCTTCAAAGCCATACAGTGGGAGAGCAATAGGGGAGAGGTCCAAGAACTTAAAAGCCCATGTTTTGGATGAGGTTTCCAAGCCCAATTCGGAATTTCCACAAGCCCAACCGAAATCAAACTCGGAATCAACTCAGAACTCAATTCGGACTCGGTTCGGGACAGCCAGACAGGCCTTTAATAAAACGGACATAACTTTCACAAACGGAGTCCGATTTAGGCGTTCTTATGCTTGTTGGAAAGCTTATTCCAAGGCCCATCCAATGGGTAAGGCCCCAGCTTCAGAACCCTTCTGGTCGCGCCGCAATATCCAAAATATTGCGACAGTGGAAAAATCAGGGTTTTCTTTTTGTATGAGTTTGAGTCTAATACAATGTCGGGTTGAGTTGTACTCAGTTTGGGGACCTTGTGGACGTCCCAAGGGGTTATATAAGCCTGTTATTCATAGCTTTTAGGGTTAGGTTTTGTTTAGATCAGTTTAGCCCCATGTGCAAACTCCACGTTGTCTCTTGTGTCGGCTAGACCAACAGATTCGTGTTACAGAACCTCAACTCCTTGTGCGACTTTTATATCTATCAAATTTCAGGTTGCTCACTATCCTTGTTCTTACGTGTTCTTCGATTGCATGCAGGAATAGACCTTCGTGGTCAGGTCAACCGCGTTCTTGGCACGGTTGATAACATCTTGGGGTTGGTTCAGTGATTGCTAAGGCGCAAGCGTCGTCGTACGCTTGTAGTCGGATCGTGAGAGTCACCTCCACCAAAATCGAGGTTATCATCCTATCGGAAGATCGGGACCCCATCGCCTCATCACTACTCCATCTACAGATACCGCTGAGATGCTTGAAGAGATGAAGGATGATCTGGTACATCTTATGCCATTAGAGGAGAAGTTTGAGGTACCTACAGTATCTGATGAGGACGATAATGACAAAATTACTGATTTGGTGCTACAACAAGACATAGAGCAACCTTGTGAGTATATACCTGCTGTAGTGCAATGTTTTAATATTCCTTGTGTTCCCTTGAACGAACCATGTGCTGATCTAAATTCTCATAATTTTGCACATGTCGAATTAATTACACATAAAGAAGTTTTGACTAGAATTTCTCCTACTAATTCATTGTGTTACATCATGTTAGATCTACCTATGAAATTGTCACATGCTATGGAGAAAGTTTCTGAACTTGCATGTTCGAAATTCTTGTTTAGTGCCACACACCTGGGTATAAGTTTAATTTGATTGGAGATTATGGTGTAGAAAATCAATTTCTTGTATATCGAATATGCATAACTTGCAATCACATGGATGAATTGAAACTTGCTGTTTGGGACAACAATTCTTGTATGCTGAATCATGTTCAATGTTAGTGGGAAGTAAAATTTAGTATTCATCCAATGCCTATGTGTTCATCTGTTTTTTGCATCATCTAGTATGGACAATCTGAATAAAGATGATGAATTATGGAAGAACATACAAATCTCTTTACCCTTGCTGGATAAATTTGCTATTGCTCCATTGAGATATGATTATATGGATGAACTTTGCTTAATTCCAAAAGTTGTAGCTTTGCCCATATGTGCCACCACTACAAGTTTACAACTTCAGATATTTCAATTGCATAAATGCTTCACTTACATTTTCAAATCTAGTTGCAATGATTGTTGTGTGAGAAATTTTAATTTGGTCATTGACATATATGGCTACTATTGGGTTAATGATACGATGAGCTTCTATGATTGCTGCTATTTTCTAATATTAATTGTGCAACAACGAAGAATTGTTAAAATGGAAGACATATACATATACCATGCATACACCATGGTGTCTTTGTTACCATACTTTCAACTTATCAAAAGCCGAGGACGGCTTTGTTTTCAAGAAGGGCAGGATGATGAGGACACGACCCCTATGGATACAACCATATTTGCTATGCTTGTTGTTCCAATTACAAGAGCTCCTACGCATCACTTAAATTATAAGGTGAGCTCGTTTCAAAAAGGTTTTATTTTGTGTGATAAAGAACGTATGATATTACATAATGAGAGTTTGTTGCGTTTGTTATTATGTACCGAGATTTATGATGAAGATCATGCAATACGTGAGGCTACACAAATGCTAAAACCAAGGACGATTTTCTATCAAGAAGGGGAGGATGATGTGACCACGCCACCAACACATACGACCATAGCGCCTGATATCAAGATTGAACTAAAGGTGAATTCGTTTCTTCCGTTTCAACATATTTTAAATGAGAATATGATGCTACCTAATGATGAAAATATATATTTTTGCAGCACCACATCACTTTTGCACCAATTCAAGCAAGAGTTCAACTTGTACACGTTTAAGAATCCAATTCGGCCTCCAGATCAGTTCGGATTCAGCCTGATAGCCCAACTTCAAATGTGCATAACTTTCACATACGGAGTTCGTTTGAGGTCCACGAGTACTCGATGGAAAGATTTTCTCGTTCTCTTTCTAATGGATCTAGCCTCATCTCCAAATTTCTCCTGTGCTTGCCGCAATCACTCAAAGAAGGTGCTACGTCACCTGTTTGGGTCAAATTGGGCCTTGTAATGTTTGGCCCCAAAGGGGAGGTGCCACCTCCTAGGCCCATACTGTTCACGGGGTTACTGTTCATGTGAACAATATGTGAATAGTACAACCCCTTTGTTTCTTAGTTTTGTGCGGCTTTCCCACCCCTATTTAAGGAGGCTGCACCCTTCTAGTTTTCTTGGATTTTGTTTGATTAGTTTTTCCATTGTGAAAACTCTTGTTCTTCGCTTGTGTCGGCTAGACCAACCGTAAAGAACCTCTACGGAATCCCACCTTTTGTGCTCAATATAAATATTTGTAATTTTAGATTGCTTGTTATCTTGTTCTTGCCTGTTCTTCGGTTGCATGCAGGAGTAGACCTTCGTGGTCAGGTCAACCGCGTTCTTGGCACGATTGATAACGACTTGGAGTGTGGTTCAGCGATTGCTAAGGCGCAAGCGACGTCGTACGGTTGTAGTCGGATCGCAAGAGTCATCTCCACCAAAATCGAAGTTATCATCCTATCGGAAAGATCGGGACCCCATCGCCTCATCACCTGTAGGTCTAGATCTTTCTAAGTCTGAGAAGGCTCATGCTATCTTGGGTACTCTTGGTTCGACTATTTGGAAATCCAAGGCGACCACCATTCATGTGTGCAATAAGTTGAGTGACCTAACTCTTGATTCACTTTATTCAAAGCTAAAAACCTATGAGATTGCTCAAGATAAGAAAAACTCCAAAAGTCACGATATGGCCTAGGTGGTGGATCCTGAGAACTGGTTCTTTGTGTTCCCCTCTTAAGTGTTCCTAGTGTGTTAGAGTCATCGATGTTTTGCCTTTTTGTCTTGACTGACGAGTAGTTAGAGTCAATCCCAGAAGAAAAGTTAGCCATTATATCCAAACTATTCACTAGAGCCTATAGCAATGTGAGGAAGAGAAAGAGAGGAGGTCCTCTCACCTGCTATGAGTGTGGTGAGCCCAACCACATTCTAGCCAAGTGCCCCAAGCTTTGGGGCAAGAAAGAGGAGTTCCATAAGCCATGAGCTCATGATGGGAAGAGATGAAGTACAATAAGGTGATCCACATGTAACACACTCGCCCAACATGAGCCTAGAATGCTACTAAACCAACAGAACAAGATGCTATAACATAGGTTTTTTCTCTAAAATTTCAATAGCATTTCCTTTGAACATTAACCATTGAAGGGGATTCAAACAATCTAATAATATAAGATTAGGATAACCATACGAAGAAATTCAAAACATAACTAATACATCAAAGGTACCAACCAACTAACTCTACTACAAGGAAAATAACTTCACCTCAAAGGGTGAACACAACCATAAAACAAATCCACTAGTAAGATTCTTCTGATTTAACACTTAAACTACTAAATTATTAGGCATGGTGAATGATACAGTGTAGTGCACAAAATAATGTGACGATGGCGCATTTTTCTGAAACGTACTGATAAGTCGATTGTGTAGAACACAACGTTGATGATTCAAAGGCTCCGACCAAAACAGATCGAACCCCTCGCAATCACTACACCACTGCTCTGTTGGTTATCAACCGTGCCGAACGCGGTTGACCTCGCCAAGAAGGCTATCTCCTGCAAGCGTATCGAGAATACAACCAAGAGTACAAGATGCAATCTGAAATTGTATTGCAAATAAAGATTAAGTTCACAAGTTGGAGTTTCTCAACCGAACGTGCGGTGAAACTGCTAAGCAGAATAATCTCTTAAGAAAAACCACATGGTTCCTAAGGACGATTAAATCATCACAAGAATTAAGTAGTATGCCATTTTTTGAAACATTTGTATACAAACTTAGGAACGCATTCATCTGATGGATAAGTTGTCGTGCTCGCGCTCGAGTCAGTGGTCCTTGTATCACAGTTTTAGTTTGTTGAGTTTGTTGTGGAGTCGGCATGGTTGTATCTATGGAAAGGATGTCCTCATTATCCTCCCCTTCTTGAATTGGAGTCATCCCCGACTCAAGCTCATCTTCTGCGCCCAAGCAAGGTCGCAAATCAGCAATGTTAATGGTGGGGTGATGTGGCACCAAGTAGCACTACAACTTTGGTTAGTCCTTACAGTTCTGTGCACAATGTTCAAAAAGCTTTGAATGCCAATTCTGAGGTTTCTAATGTGCAAAAAAGACATATTTCGAAAGCTAATGAAGTCTATTTTCCAACGAATCAAACGGCACTTGATTTGGAGCTTCCTACACAAAGTTCAGAAAGACGCGCGAGACTTGCCGAACATAAAGAGTTCGAGTATTGCAATATAAGTAAGGGTAAAATCCAACCACACCATGGCTTTCTAAAGGTTGCGAAGGATTCCTTTTCAGGTTCCAAACGAATTTGGAAGCCCCTTGAACAAGAAAACAAACCATATTAAGATTTGAAACCGATTCGGACTCGGATTGGGACAACTGGCAAGACCGATACTAAAACGTTCATAACTTTCACAAACGGAGTCCGATTTGGGCATTCTTGGACTCGTTGGAAAGCTATTTCGAAGCCCCACAGTTTAGATATTTCCTTTTTAGTTCGTATTGAAGTTTGTTTCGGCTTTAGGCCAGGTTGTGCGTGAGTTTTAGTCAAGGCCGTGCATTGCGCACCAATATAAGGCCAGGGCCTTAGCCCCATTGTAACTTAGGCTATGAATTGAGAAATAGAAACCAAAAAATCACCATGGTTTGGTGGCCATTGTTGGCGTGTTCTTGAGATTTCCACCGAGGAATTGCTCTTAGTGTGTTGAATCCAATTGTGGTGTTGGATTTTACTCGCTGAAACTTTGGTTTCTCTACCCTTCGTTCACGTGCTGCGGTGTGCGTGGGAGAAGGCTTACCTTGGAGAGGGCATCCAACAAGGCGTATCGTGAAAGATTAGGGCCAAAGCAACGGGGTTCAGCTAGCTTGCTAGGTGGATCCGCATCATCTTGGTATCAGAGCGTGGTTGATCACGGTACGAGGTTGCTGAATTTTTCTTGATGGTGGGTTCTATGAAGATTGAAGATGGCAAGGCGCGACATAATCATGCCGAGCCAATCGGGGAGGTGCCCCAATTTGCGACATCTTTGCTGCCCGAGGTGCGACACGGGCTTGAAGCGACACGTGACTACTTCTTGAGTTGTCACCGGAAGCTTGAAAGCAAGGTTGATGATTTGGGGGCGTGAATTGATGCTTTTACGGAGGCGATACGCAACCAGCCACCAGAATTTCAGCATGCTGAACGGGGACCTCAATATCCCGAACGGCGTGCACCGTACGAAGACGACAAACACGAGGAGGTTTTTGATGGTGCAGCGGGCTTTGCTCCACAACCGCGCCGTGCTCAGGACTACCGTGGTGCTGACCATGGTAGGGACATGCGTGGCAGAGGTGCTGCCTGTGGTGGAGGTATGCTGATGGTGTTGGGTTTGCTCAGTGTGTTGCCGTGGATGAAAATTTCTATCCCATCATTTAATGGTAAAGCTGAACTGGAGAGTACTTGGAGTGGGAGATGCGTGTCGAACAAATTTTTGACAGCCATCACTATACTGAGGATAAGAAGATTCGTTTGGCGACAATTGAGTTCACCGGATATGCTCTTATTTGGTGGAATCAATTGTGTCACGTAGGAGCTCGTCCGGATACTTGGGTACAATTGAAGAATATTTTGAGGCGGCGTTTTGTCCCAACACACTACACTAGGACCTTGTACAACCGGCTACAACAACTACGCCAAGGTAATTCTAGTGTTGATGAATATTATAAAGAGATGGAGATTTTGATAATCCGTACAGGAACAGAGGAGCATGATGAGGCTACTATGACATGTTTTTTTAATGGGTTGAATGAGGATGTGCAAGGTAGGGTGGAGATGGTCCATTACTACAACATCCAAGATTTGGTGCATCAAGCTGAACGTGCTGAACAACAATTGAAGCGCAAAACAAGCCAAGGGTGGACATGCGAACACTCAAACAAACTTATGGAGGCGTCCATCACAGCAAAGCGATGATGTTGGTTCACACTCCAAGATGGCGACATCAAGCCATTCAAATGGGGCTCTTTCAAAGGAGGCAAGCAACAGAGGTAAAGAAGCAATTAAAACTGATTTTAGTTTGCCTTCTAATGCTCGTACTAGAGAAATTGAGTGTTTCAAGTGCAAGGGAAGAGGTCATATGATGCGTAATTGCCCAAATCAACAAAGAGTGTTTCTCACTAAAGATGGCTATGCTTCAACAAGTTCAAGTAGTGATTCTGAAAGTGAAAAATCCGATGATTCCAAGGAGAATGTTGTCTATTGTGATCCAGAATTGAATGGTGTTAATCTTTTGGTCCGAAAGGTGCAAAGTAAAGAAACTGAAACAAAAGGACAGCGGTGGAGTGTTTTCTAAGCGGAGCAAACTCAAAGATAAAACATGCAAGTTGATCATAGATGGTGGAAGTTATATCAATGTGATTAGCAAAGATCTGGTGTACGCTTTAGGACTGTCCACGTGGAGGCATCCTCAACCACATCATGTGAAGTGGCTACACAATCCGGAAGGCTAAAGATAACTCACAAGGTGTGTGTTCCGTTTGTTGTTGGTGACTATGTTGACAAGGTGGATTGTGACGTAGTTCCAATGGATGCATGTGGGTTATTGTTGGGGAGACCATGGCAATATGATCGCAATGCTACGCATGAGGGCCGGTCCAACACATACACTTTTGTACATGGGGGAAAGAAGCATGTGTTGAAACCAAAATTGGAGAGTGCTATTCATGTTGATGAAGAAATTACAGCCAAGAAAAAGCAAGCTCCCAAGATTACCCCAAAGTCGAGGTCGGCTTTGCTTTCAAGGAGGGGAGGATGATATGGCACCAAGTAGCACTACAACTTTGGTTAGTGCTTGCAGTTCTATGCACAATGTTCAGGAAGCTTTGAATGCCAATTCTGAGGTTTCTAATGTGCACAAAAGACATATTTGGAAAGTTAATGAAGTCTATTTTCCAACGAATCAAACGGCACTTGATTGGAGCTTCCTACACAAAGTTATGCCAATTTCATTGGATGCTGCACGAGCTGTTCGGAGAGACACGCGAGCTTGCCAAACATAAAGAGTTCGAGTATTGCAATACAAGTAAGTGTAAAATCCAACCACACCATGGCTTTCTAAAGGTTGATAAGGACTCCTTTTCAGGCTCAAAACGGATTTGAAAGCCCCTTGAACAAGAAAACAACACAAATAAAGATTTGAAACCGATTCGGACTCGGATTGGGACAGCTAGCAAGACCGATACTAAAACGTTTATAACTTTCGCAAACGGAGTCCGATTTGGGCGTTCTTGGACTCGTTGGAAAGCTATTTCGAAGCCCCACACAATGGAAAAGGTTCTAGCCACGACATCCTCAGAGGCAGATCGCAAATTAAGAGAGAATCCGTGGTAGGAGTTTAGATATTTTCTTTTTAGTTCGTATTGCAGTTTGTTTCGGCCTTAGGCCAGGTTGTGCGTGAGTTTTAGTCAAGGCCATGCAGTGTGCACCAGTATAACGCCAGGGCCTTAGCCCCATTATAACTTAGGCTATGAATCGAGAAATAGAAACCAGAAAATCACCATAGTTTGGTGGCCATTGTTGGCGTGTTCTTGAGATTTCCATCGAGGAATTGCTCTTGGTGTGTTGAATCCAATTGTGGTGTTGGATTCTACTCGCTGAAACTTCGGTTTCTCTACCCTTCGTTCACATGCTACGGTATGTGTGGGAGAAGGCTTATCTTGGAGAGGGCATCCAACAAGGCGTATCGTGAAAGATCAGGGCCAAAGCAACGGGGTTCGGCTAGCTTGCTAGGTGGATCCGCATCATCTTGCTATCAGAGCGTGGTTAATCACGGTACGAGGTTGCTGAATTTTTCTTCATGGCGGGTTCTATGAAGATTGAAGACGGCAAGGCGCGGCATAATCATGCCGAGCCAATCGGGGAGGTGCCCCAATATGCGGTGTCTTTGCTGCCCGACGTGCAACACGGGCTTGAAGTGACACGTGACTACTTCTTGAGTTGTCACCAGAGGCTTGAAAGCAAGGTTGATGATTTGGGGGCGCGAATTGATGCTTTGACGGAGGCAATACACAACCAGCCACCACAATTTCAGCATGCTGAACGGGGACCTCAATATCCCGAACGGCGTGCACCGTACGAAGACGACGAACATGAGGAGGTTTTTGATGGTGCAGCGGGCTTTGCTCCACAACCGCGCCGTGCTCAGGACTACCGTGGTGCTGACCATGGTAGGGACATGCGTGGCAGAGGTGCTGCCCATGGTGGAGGTATGCGTGATGGTGTTGGCTTTGCTCAGCGCGTTGCCTTGGATGATAGAATTGGGCGGATAAAAATTTCTATCCCATCATTTAATGGTAAAGCTGAACCGGAGTACTTGGAGTGGGAGATGCGTGTCGAACAAATTTTTGACAGCCATCACTATACTGAGGATAAGAAGATTCGTTTGGCGGAAATTGAGTTCACCGGATATGCTCTTTTTTGGTGGAATCAATTGTGTCGCGTAGGAGCTCGTCCGAATACTTGTGTACAATTGAAGAATATTTTGAGGCGGCGTTTTTGTCCCAGCACACTACACTAGGACCTTGTACAACTGGCTACAACAACTACGGCAAGGTAATTCTAGTGTTGATGAATATTATAAAGAGATGGAGATGTTGATAATCCGTACAGGAACAGAGGAGCATGATGAGGCTACTATGGCACGTTTCTTTAATGGGTTGAATGAGGATGTGCAAGATATGGTGGAGATGGTCCATTACTACAACATCCTAAGCATAGTCGACAATGTTCTATTGACTACCTTCTCAATGCATCTTACGTATCAAATCAGCACGTTGTTGCGCATCAAAATTTTTACCTTCTCATAAGCTGGAAGAGGCAACAAGTCGATAGTGCACAAGGTATGAAACCATAAACAATCTCAAAAGCGCATTTCTTTGTGGTAGAATGAAGTGAACGATTATAAGCAAATTCCACATGAGGTAACCATTCCTCCCACATTTTTAAGTTCTTTTTAAGCACTACCCTAAGCATAGTCGACAATGTTCTATTGACTACCTCTATTTGTCCATCGGTTTGGGGATGATAAGTAGTGGAAAATAACAGCATAGTTCCCAACTTACCCCACAAGGTTCTCCAAAAATGACTAAGAAATTTAGCATCACGATCTGAAACTATCGTATTCGCAATACCATGCAAGCGAACAATTTCCTTAAAGAACAAATCAGTAACATTTGTAGCATCATCACTTTTATGACATGGTATAAAATGAGCCATCCTAGAGAATCTATCAATGACAAAAAAATACTATCCCTCGGTCCTAGAACTAGGTGCCAACCTCTCTTTCTTTGGTGGAAAAATATTCTTCACTACTTGCTGATTTTCAGATTCATCTTCATGTTCTTTCTTCTCATTTTCAGCTAGCTCTTTATCACAATTCACAAATTTTAGTAGGTGTCAAAGGTAGCAAAGTGATTTTCTTTCCTTTGTGCATAAAAGAGTACTTATTACTTCTACCATGATGAGTTGCATCGGTATCAAATTCCCATGGACGACCTAATAAAGTGAGCAGGCTTGCATAGGTACTACATCGAAATCTCGCAGATTGTGTTACCTTCACCTTACCGCTGTTGTTGAACCACTAAATGTGGTATGGGTGAGGATGCGCACGTGTGGTCAAGCCAAGCTTCTTGACCAATCCAGAATTTACCAAGTTATTGCAGCTCCCGCCATCAATTATAACACGAACACGATCTTGATGATGAGAAACATGTAAAACAAATTATGACATTGTAGCTTCTCCTCTTGCACTCTTTGGGTGCTCAATACTCGTTGCAAAATTATAGTTCTATAATTCACCGTAGCAGCGGCACCTAAAATTTTCTCACCATCGCTATCTGCCTCATGATCATCATCATCTTCTGCAAGGTTAGCTGCAAGAGCATATTCATCGTCAACATCACTAGCACTTACATAAGCACCGTCTTCTGTCGCAATGTACGCCCGCTGACTTGGGCAATCTCTCATGAAGTGGCCTATCCCTTCACAACCGCTGAAGAGCTCTGTGCTGGTGCTTGCACACTAATAGATTTGCTCGTCTCGGGTGCAGTGATGGTGGTGGCGGTGTTGCTGAACGCGCCCTACTCACAGAGGGGGCAGCAACTCGAAAAACAGGAGGTGGGGCTGTCTTGGATTGCCCCGGCGTCGATCTCGATGTGGACATACTTGCAAAGTTGCTCCTATTCCTTTGTTGCCTACCCTGCAATTCTTTTTCTGCCAAACAAGCAAGCTGGAACAACCTATTGATATCGTTATACTCTTTGTAATCAACTATGTCCTGAATTTCACGCCTTAAGCCCCCATAAAAATATGCCATCTTATCCTCCTCATCCTCTACAACATTACAACGCAGCATGCCTATTTGTAGTTCTTGATAATATTCCTCGACAGATTTATTACCTTAGTCTAAGCGCTGCAATTTCTTACGCATATCACATTTAAAAGCAGGAGAAACAAATCTAGCACGCATAGCTACCTTCAATCTATCCCATGTATCCGGTGCTAAACCGGAATTAACTACTTGAGTCCACCAAATGATAGCAAAATCTTTAAATTCACTAGTAGCTTGTCTGACTCTATGCACTTCAGGAACTAGATGGGCATTAAATTTTTGTTCAACTGTCATCTCCCAATCTAGATAAGTTTCAACATCATAAACACCTGCAAAAGATGGTATCGTAAATTTAACTTTAGCAAATGGGTTGTGGTGCTGAAAATTATTACCTCCCATACCGTGACGGTTTTGATGTATGCGGTGTCGTTGGTGTGCATCTTGGGCAGCAAATACAGCACCAGCATGGCGGTTTTGTCTCTCATTAACATCTCCCTCCTCACGGTCTTGGCCTGCATCGTGATCATACTCGTGTCCATTGTTTGGTAGACGATTTACCATTCTTTCAAGGCATGTAGTGAGTACTGCAATACTCTCATTGATAGAGCGCTACAATGTATCCGTTGTAGCTTGAAGCTTCCTATCAATGTTCTCATTAATGGTAGCGCGTTGTTCATCCAAGAGCGTCATGTGCTCTCCCTTTACAACACACTCTTGCTCATCAGACAACTCACCTGCCATGGTTAGTAGAAACAAAAGACAACACAAATGTATTATACCTATCAAATACTAGGTGGTGGAAGGTGTAATCACAAACTCTCAAGGGTCTTACCACACTCTTACAAGTGTTCTTACAGGCAGTACAGCCGGTGACTGGTTCGTGATACCGTATCGAGCGTGGGTATGATTGCAAGATGGAACCTATTCTGATCAAGAGTAGGTGGAGCTTGGAAGGCTTCAATATGGTAGCAAAGATCAGCAATAATCAGATCAGTTAAATGCAAGTCAAAAAATTATTCAAAGTACTAGTCAAAGTTGCTGATACTAGCCTAGTCGTATGCACGCACACGCAATAATCAATGTGACTTGATGTAAGCAATGGAAAACCTCACAACAAGTGCTAGAAGACACGCTAACCAATCTACTCAAACTTCTTTGAAGGGCACAAGATTGTTTACACGACGTAGAGCACAAAAGACATCAAACGATGAAAAAGCAAAGTTTTATATGGCTTACATACACTTGTTTGAAATGTTTTGACGAGATCTACAACTTTACAATTGAGACAAACCCCAAATTCCGAAGGCAAGACTGAACAAATCGGCAAAAACAGAAATCGAAAACTTGCGATGTGATTTCGAGGCCAAAGATGGCCGATTTTGGGGTCCTTGGAGGGTGACTGGCCTATACCAGTCATTTTTTTGGATTGGGCCAATCGTTAGCTTTCCAACGAGTACAAGAACATCGAAAAAGGACACCGTATGCAAATGTTATGCCCGTTTTACTAAAGGTGTGTCGGAAACGGACTCGAATTCGTTTCGGCCTCAATTGAAATTGCTATAACTTTTGATCCCGTGGCCAAACTTGCTCAAATTTTTTTCTAGAGGCTCTTTTTCTCTCTGTTTTTTTTAAACAACCGAAACCAATTCTTCTAGATAAACCAAAATGAACTCTCTCCTATTCTTGCAAACCGAAACTAGCAGATAGGATGGCAGTGGTCAGTGGAGGGTGTTGTTGCGGCAGAAGTTTTGACACGATGATGAAGCTATGCAAAGGAACACGAAGATCACTAACTAAATCTAGAAATCAGCAACTAGACACGATGATGCAATAAAAAATTCAATAAGAAAAACTGAAATGAAAAATTGCAATGGCTCAAAAGGGTGTTGGGACAGCGGAAGGACACTACGAACAATTATTTTTTTGTGGGCTAATTTTCTAGGGTTTTTAGGATGATGAACAAAAATTAATCTAAAAGTGAAATTGTGATTACCTAACGAGCAACCATTGCTCTGATACCACCTAAAGTAACGATGGCCCGATCTTTTGAAAGGTACTGATAGGTCGATTGTGGAGAACACGACGTTGATGATCCAAAGGCTCTGACCAAAACAGATCGAACCCCTCGCAATCACTACACCATTGCTCCGTTGGTTATCAACTGTGCCGAACGCGGTTGACCTCGCCAACCTCTTATATATAAACCTTGGGAATTATTCCCCAACACTTCACTGAAATTATTCTCGATACAAAAACTTTCTTATAAGTCACGAACCCAAAAGCTCATAAGCACAATGACCAATTCTCTTCCTTCCAAAAGAATCACTACTATCCCTATAAGCCTTTACTGAACAAGCCTGATATCATGAATTTACTAAAACAAATGTTTCAAAGAATGGAATACTACTTAATTCTTGTGATGATTTAATTGTCCTTAGGAACCACGGGGAAGAACCACATGAGCTCAAGTATAGAAGTGGTACCGTCAAGCGCAACCCAGATCCTATTCGCGAGTTTGACTCGGATTCGGCCTTCCTAACAGTGTCTACTTCAAACGGACATAACTTTTGATCTAGAAGGTTTGTCAGGGCCCGTAAGTACTCGTTGGAAAGGATCCCGAGCATCCGGCCTCACCTCCAAATACCATCCGAGCCGGTCAGAAACTGCCAAACAAGTCACGTTACTTTTCCAATCCGAGTCAAAGTGGGCCTTGGGCCTTGTAATCGAGTCCTATTCGGCTTCCATGTGTTTTGGCCGACCCTCCACCTCCCGTATTCTCTTAAATAGGCAGCCACACCCTCTTCTAGGGTTTGGGTTTCGATAGACTAAGTTACCTTTTGCTACTTCGCCTTGTACTCGCGCGTGTCGGCAAGACTGCCCGAATACTTGTCTTCGTAACCCCACCATCTTTCTGTTTCAGATTGAATCCTACATTGTTTATTTGCAATTGAGTTGTTGTTCATCTTGTTCTTGCCTGTTCTTCGATTGCTTGCAGGAACAAGTACTCTCGTGGTTAGGTTGATTGTGCGCCGACAAGGTCACGAACAACCTCTGGAGTTGGTGTATTGATCGCTACGGCGAAACATCCTTGGATGGTAGTAGTCGGGTCGTCAACGTCATCTCCTTTCCCAATCGAATCTACCACTTTCATCGAAAGATCGGGACCGCTAGTGCTATCACATCAACTGTCATCCAACAATTGCACAAGCACATAAACATGAGACACTTATTAAAATCCAGCAACTCGACTGCTTTAGTGATTCTCAACACCAAATCCTAGCACATAATAATTGTACTCCAAAGGTTTTCACTAACAATTAGTACTAACATGAAATCTAATTGCTACCCTACTTCTATTTGCAATCACATAGATATGTACAACCATCAATTCAACTATTCCACCTTGCATAATCTTGCTAAAACTTCATTAATCATATTCCTATATCAATCAAAATCTCTCATGACACTACAATAAATTTCATTCAATCAGTCTAGCTAAAAAACTATCTAAAAATCCTCCCATATAAATTCTAGATCCACTAATATTCATATTTCCAAATCCATTGTGCACAATTTCAACAATTAACCATGTTAATAAATGAATCTAGCAATTTAATATGATCACCAAGCATCTTAGAGGGTTACTACTAATAGTAATATCAACCAAGACAATATTTCAACATCTTTCTAACTTATCCGTCCAAATAGTTAGACTAATCCCTTGAGACCCAACTAATCCAATATATTTAACAAAGTTTTGTAGATTAATCAATATTAATTTTCATACATCAATACTCCATACCTCATTATAATCCTTAATTCCCTTTAGAAAAGAGCATACTCTTAGTGAATATTCAAAGAGCATATTCTTAGTCAGTATTCACCATGCAACTACTTTAAGGCACTATCAAACTTTAATATGAATCTTTTCTAGGAATATTAATTAAAATCAATAATACACCATGTCATGTACACTTAGCCTCCCCCATATCTTGTCTCTTAAATCCTATTATTACAACATCTCATCCAAGTGTCAAAAAAACATCACAAAAAAGTTTTACAACTTCATAAAAAGGCATTTAACTTCAACCACTCAAAATATTCAAAAAAGAACCACATAGGTTTAAACCTTTCTCAAGAGAATAAACTTGCCAAAGACATTTTTCGTTATCCACAACACCGAGTAAATAACCAAATCATCTTCCTCAATAAAATGGCAAAACTTCCATGAAAAGGATGACCTTGCAACTTAAAAACTTTTATGAGCAACAAGAATAGCTCAACATTTAGAAGAACAATAATTTCTTTATTAAACCAAAATAGCAAATTAAATCAAGGTGGGCCGGCGACGGAGACCATCGGCGGCGCAGGTATGCTCACAGCGTCGGCGAGCTGGGTTTGGAGGTAGCTTCGGCTGGTGGTGGGGGTGAGTTTAGGGCACTGAGGGGATGATCCTAGAGCAAGGAATCGGCGGGAGGAGCTTCAGGGAGACAGTGGCGGCTGTGGTGGCGGCGACGGCCGGTGTTGGGGAAGACGTAGTGGTGGTGGGCTCTAGCGCACGAGAATTCAATTAACTCGGGGGAAGGGCTATTGGGGAGTGGGGACACGCCGTGACACGGTCACCTTGGCCATGGCTTCATCGCAAAGGCGGGAATGGCGAGGAGGCTACGGCGGCGGTTCACGGCGCTGGGCAGAAGAAGAGGCAGGGGAGTGGCGCGGAAGCAAAGGGGAGGAGCCAGGGCTACTTATAACTGTGGAGGGGAAGAAACTGTGGGTGACGGCGGGGAAAACAGTGTGCGGCTGTGGCAGCAAGCTGTGGGCGGCTCACGGGCGTCGCCGGGGTGAGGTGACGGGTTGCTGGCGGGAGTGGTTCAGCGGCGATGAGACGGGGCAGGCATGCCGTGTTGATGGTTGAGCAGTGGTAGAGCTCTGGCGAGGCGGTTGCAAGGGCGCCACAGCGAGGCGAGCGCGCAGTAATGTCAGAGATGAAAGAAAGAAAGCAGAGCACAGGGACGAAAGAGAGGAGGCGGGGAAGAAGGCAGGAAAGAGAGGGAGGAGCGGCCCCGCACGGCAGAGGGAGGGAACGGGGAAAGGAGGGCCCACAGGTTGAGAGGGGGAGAAAAGAGGGAGAGAGAGAGAGAAAAAGGGTTGGCCCACATGGAAGAGAGAGGGGAAAAGGAAATGGAAATGGAAAAGAAAAGGGAAAAAGAAGGCTCAAGCATTACTCGAAAATTTGGATTTTTAATTTTAATTTCTATTTCACATTTAAGATTATTGATTCAAATTTCGCATGACATTTGAAGTATAGAATTTAAATTTTCAGCTATTTAGATATAAGTTTTTAAAAACTATTTTAGCCTTTTCTTCTCTTTTACCTAAGTAAATTCGATTTCAAATTTTTATTTCCATTATTTAAATTTTAAATTTTAATTTGTGGGTAGATCCTTGGATTTCGGCAAAGATGGACTCTTTCCTCTTTCTCTCTCTTTTTTCTCTGTTTGTTTTAAACAACCGAAACCAATTCTTCTAGACAAACCAAAATGAACTCTCTCCTATTCTTGCAAACTGAAACTAGCAGATAGGATGGCAGTGGAGGGTGTTGTTGCGTCAGAAGTTTTTACACGATGATGAAGCTATGCAAAGGAACACGAAGATCACTAACTAAATCTAGAAATCAGCAACTAGACACGACGATGCAATAAAAAATTCAATAAGCAAAACTGAAAAGAAAAATTGCAATGGCTCAAAAGGGTGTTGGGACAGCGGAAGGACACTACGAACAATTACTTTTTTGTGGGCTAATTTTCTAGGGTTTTTAGGACGATGAACAAAAATTAATCTAAAAGGGAAATTGTGATTACCTAACGAGCAACCATTGGTGAAACTGCTAAGAAGAATAATCTCTTAAGAAAAACCCCATGGTTCCTAAGGACGATTAAATCATCACAAGAATTAAGCGGTATGCTATTCTTTGAAACATTTGTATGCAAACTTAGGAACACATTCACCTGATGGTTAAGTTGTCGTGCTCACGCTCGAGTCATTGGTCCTTGAATCATAGTTTCAGTTTGTTGAGTTTGTTGTGGAGTTGGCACGGTTGTATCTATGGAAAGGATGTCCTCATCACAAAACTCTACCACATCCCCATGTATGCCGCTTTCATAGGAAGTGCCTAAAAAAACATAAGCAGCAAGTGTGTGTCTAAGACTCAGCAAAGTACAAGCAATATGACAAACAAAATTTCATAACAGATTTTAAACATAAATATAACTCATATTCAGCCATCCACATTGGTTCCATAAGTTTTCAACTTGTACTTTCATGTGATTCAATGCCACAATGCACATCTCTTTTCTTTTTGTAATTACCAGTAATGCAGAGAATGCACCTGTCGATGCATACTCAATCCTGTGCTTTCTTGCGCAGGACTTCAAGCCCACACTCTATAAGTGTTGAGACCTCATGCCCATCTAAAATAACCACAAAATAATCATTACTTGGCTATCATGTAGACCAAGTATTATAGATCATGAAATGATACAAATGATTGTGGTTAAACATTAATCTTTATCTCTTTTCTTTACCAACAAGAACATGTATCATAACCAACAGCAAGTATATGAATAAATATTTATAATCATAAGACATTAACATGGCATAAATATTCTCCTCTTTTGTTACTGACTACATGCACTTGCCTCTTTCAAATAGCAGCCTTTATCCGTAGCACTGCTGTTCAAACAACCATAACTCTAGGCTCAAGAACCCAATCATAATAAAATATATATTTTACATAATCTACACAAAATTTTCAATCTTTTCTTCGACATCATCTTTTTGAGATACTGGTATCTACAATCTCGTTTTCCATCTTGAACTCTACTCTATCCAAAACAGAACAGCAACCTTCCTAAATTCATAACTCCAAATCTCACCATCCTGAGTGCAAACATGCCCAGAAAATTATCTACAACTTTCTAGTTATGAGTATTAATAGATTCTCACAATAAGGAACCCTAAATTCCAAATTTCAACTATTGCTGCTAGAAGCAGCCTAAATTCGCATAGCAGAGTTCTAACAGCCATAACTTTTCAACCATTTATCCAACACGTGTTCGAGCACTCTACAAAAAGATCAAATAGAGATCTACAACTTTCATTTCTATCATAACCACATAGAAAAAATCTAATCTAATTCACAAGCATCAGCCCTAAATTCCCCTAAACCTAAGAAAACCCTAACTTTTTAATTCAGATCATGCTTCACGAGTCACCTTGATCAATCCTCTACAATCCCTAGCCACCACAGCAAGGAGAGGGGTGGCTGTCTGAGGAAGGGGTGGGGGAGGCGGTTGTGAGGGGAGGGGGACGGGTAGCTTGGAGAGGGAAGGGGAAAAAGTGCAGTTGAATAAAGGGGAGGGGAGGGGGAGGGGCAGCTAGGGAGAAGAAAAGGGTGAGGAAGCTAGAGCGTGAGCCCCACGTGATACTAGAAGAAACAAAATAATTTGTGGTGTTACATTCTTCCCCCTTAACAGAATTCGACCCTAAATTCTCCACCTCATGACTCTATTTGCCAACTCTAACCTTCCAACTCATACCTCTAAGAATTAATTGAAATGCACAAACACTCCGACTACATGCGATAGCTTGAAGAGCACAGCATAACTCAAGACCCCACAATACTTTTGTACGCATACAAATGCAATACCTCTTTCAACTCCTCCATGCCTCAAGCAAAGACATACCCACTCTCTGATCAAGGAAACCAACTACTAAATTCACTCATTTCGAAGTAAGCCATTCTTAGAAGAGGAATACCATGGCATCATGAGATCACCTCAATATGCTAAGTGCATCTGTTGGACAGGAGGAGCAAATATAACACTCATTGAACTCACTCCCTACCATCAAAACATGCTCCCTAAATGAAGGACACACAATGAAAATCCTCAACTTCCAAATAAACAAATGCAAATTAAAACCACATAAGTGAAAGGCGAAACCACTTAAATTCTCATGTTAACAATTTCCGCTTTTCGTAAAAGGAAATAATCATAATTTCCAACATAAAACCAACTCACCTCACAAATGAGCATCAGATATAAACACAAAGATCAGTCAAGAACCAGATGGGTAGCTCACTGTTGGACCGAAATGGCGACAGAGGGGGGGGGGGGGCGGTGAATGTCGCTCTCAAAGATTAAAATCACCCCTCAAGAATCCACACTTATGCTTCTTCTCCAATAGCTATGGAAGCTATGAAGAAAAAAGATAGGCACTACTGGAAATCACAGCAACAAGGCTAAACCAGATCCAGAAAAAACAGTCAAGAAAAATAATTTCAGAGCAGATCTGACTGCAAGCGGTAGTACCGCTGAGACGAGCCGTAGTACCGCTGAGCCGAGCGGTAGTACCGCACGACAGCAGACAAAGCAGGCTGACAGAAGTTCTGAAACTTCGGATTTTTTGCTAAATCAAGGAAACGAAAGGAAAACTTCTGATCTTTTCAGAGAGAGACATCAAGGGACTATTCTAAAAATACCTTTAGGGCCTCAAACAACATGGGAACTAAGCAAGAAGAAATTCAGAGATTAGCCAAGAACTTGAAAAATACAGAGAGCTACCAAAAAAACTCAAATTCCCATCTAACCATTGATCCTTTGGCCACGAAACTTTGAGGATAGCTAATTAATAGCCATAAGTCTCTGCATGCCAAGTTTCACCTTTTCTCATGAAGGGAAACACGAAAATCATCAAAACCCTAAAAGAGGAAATGAAGAACAGAGGAGTCCCAAACATGAAATCTGAGATTAAACGAAGTTTGCTCTTGGGAAACTTGATCAAATGATCTTGAGACATCATCCCAACATAGAGCAACCCATTTTGGGCCTTCCCAGCAAAAAGAACTTCAAATCACAAAAAGAGAAAAAAACCACCCAAAAGGAGAAAACGAAGAACAGAGAGGCTGCACGAGAGAAAAACTTCAGATTTTCATTTCAACCAAGCAAGGATTACATAGGAGTCCCGATACGCATGGACATTAGAACACAAGGAATGATTACAAGGGTCTCCACTCAATCCTCTCCTCTCCCTCTCAAACCCTCTCAAGAACACCACCCACTACATGCCTCCCTAGAGAGGAGACAATGCCCAAAGGGAGATGAACCTAGGGAGACATGCTGCTGCCCTCAACCACTAAAGAGCAAAGCAAACCACCCTCCAAAGCCTCTTTTGACTCACTAAAACCCTAACTCTCTCCTAAAGCCATGAGGAGGCATGCAGCCCCTCACCTCTATTTATAGCCCTTGGCTAATGGGTCTCCACCCCGTTACGCCCGCTAAATCCAACGGAGCTCGCTCCCGCTTGTGCAGCCTCGCAAAATTACCATTTCGCCCCTCCTGCACGTTCTGGGAAGCTTCCGCGCTCCTTGTCGGCCATGCTTCGCAACCACCTCGAGTCTCCGCCGTCTTCGACACATCCCGACCGTTCTGACCTCGACACCGCCCGTGTCTAGTCCGGTCCCTCGTGTCTCACCACGACTCCGCCTCGACGTCCTGTAGCCACACAGACAAGAAACACGTCAAATAGCACCGCTCGATACATGAAAGCGTAAATAGCATAACCACATCACGCTTACCCATGATGAAGTCCAAACCTGTCGAATCTAAGAATATGCATCCTAATCCCATACGACCAAGTTTGACCAAATCCGACCGAGCTCGTTGCACCACGCAACGTCAAGGTCCGAACCACCCAAACCAAACTCGACTTTCCTAAACCGATGTCAATTACTCATCATAAACACGAGATGACCTCCACATGGTCTCTCAATCTCCCCTTTGATGAGTATATTGTCAAACCCAGAAAAAGCACAAAGTAGAGTTTGATTTGGAAAGTCCAACATGGTCCAAATAAGGAAAAAGAAGCTAATGACCATGTCGACCGAAGGAACACTAGAGCAACAACTGAAAGAGCAAATTGTTCTCCAAAACTCTATTCTCCCCCTTTTGGCAATAAACACATCAAGGATGCAAAGGAGAGAATATGACATGACAAGGATGAAAATGGCTGAAGTGTGTTTATTCTAAGCATTTAGAGCCATGAGAATTATCCATAAGGACCATAAATAATTACACCATGCCATAACTCAATAAAAGGCTATCTAAATCATCACATGATATGTATAAGCCAGCTAGAACATATAGATGACAATCTGAAATGTAGTACATTTTGTGAGCATGTCAAGTCATCAATAAGCAAAGTCTAGCTAGAGATATCCAAGGATGATGCATGCCATGTCAATAAGCTGAGCGAAACCAAGAAGCTACTAATGAGACCAATTAGAGTGCTATGCTCAAGAATGAAACAATGGTTCAAGTACTTGGTTCTTTTTGTGTAATTAAGCAAATTGAGCACATAAAACATTGTCTTTTTAAAGCTCATGGTCGTTTCTAACCCAATTTTTGTTATGTGCTAGATCTCAAGCCTTATGCGACTACTCCAAGCAAGAAGCTTAAGAAGATAGTCTAGGTCATCCAAAACTCCCCCTGAGTTCATGCCTAGTACAATGGCAAGCCGTCTCATGAGAAAGAATTGGTGAAATCAGTTTTTTCGCACAAAAGAGATCTTTTTGCTTTTTAAACATGTTGTACCAACTCATGCTGCATCAAGAGACTAAAATAGCTCAATCTAAGGCTCAATTAGAGATTCAACGCTCAACTCAGCCTATTTGGCATGGCATGAATCATAAAAGGATAGCTCAAGAAAGACTAGACTCAAATGCTATCATGACAAGTTTTAATGTAAATTGAGCAATTTTTAATTTACTTGTCATGGCAAAAGCTAGTCTACACATATGAAGTCATGATAAAGCTACCAAGTAAGCATAAGTCATGGCAAGGTGTAAAGCATTGTAAACATGTCATAACAGGATAATAATCAAGGTTCAATGTAGTTATATTACAATGCGAAATGCTAAAATGCAAGAAAATCCAACTCCCCCTCAACATGTGATGCAACTTTTAGTTCAAGTTGAGTTATATCAATATTAAGCTCCAGAAGCTCCCAAATGAACTCTCCCTGAACCAAAGCAATAAAATCGAGAAGCTCGCAAAGAAAACCAAACAGGCAGTCCTTAAAGCATAGACAAGATATAGAGACAACTATGGCTCAGACTGACTCTCATCTACCCCATATGACTCTAGGTGATACGGGGAGGGGTCCCGATCTTCTCAGTGAGGAACCGTGGATAGTTGATGCGAAGTAGACGATGTCGCTAGTTGAACACTCGCGCCAATGCACGAACCCTCAACTCTTCGGAATACGCCAAAAACACACCGGATAATTGTTCGTCGCGAGACCACAAACAACGAACGCCAAGTCCCCAATTCCCAATGGAACGACGGCTTGACCTTGAATTGCAGAACGAACAATGGATCGCCTAGTTCTCTCTCAAAGTCCTCGCATGAACTCTGGTGTTGAAAGAACAAGCAATAGCTATGTTTCAATCTTATGCATAAAGTTGGCCTCCCTCTAAAGGTTGCCAATATAAGGCTTATATAGCCCCTTGGGACATCCATATGGTCCCCAAACCAAGTACAACTCAACCCTATATGGTTTTGGATACGAACTCTCACAAAAAGGAAACTATATTTTTCACCTGTCATATTGTTTCGGTCATAACTTTTTATCTGTGATTAATTTGAATCTAGGACTAGATCCATTGCGTAGCCCTTCAAATTATCTTTCCAACGAGTACAAGAACACCAGAATCGGACTCCGTTTGTGAAAGTTATAGCCTTTTTAGTAACTTCCTGTCAGGCTGTCCCGAACCGAATCCGAATTGAATTCTGAGTTGAATCCGAGTTTGAATTGGGTTGAGCACGTGGGAAGTCCGAATTTGGCTTGAAAATCTTATCCAAAACTTGTAGTTTAAATCCTTGACCTTCTCCCCTTTTGCTCTCCCACTGCATGGGCTTCTTTCCTCCTTGATCAGCTGCATGGGTTGCTTGGCTTTCTTCTTTCCATTCCCATGGGCTTTGAGCTTTTTGTTCTTCGTAGCAAATATGATTAACCTCCTTGTGCTTCTCCATTGCTTTGGCCCCGGACTCATCATAATATTCAAATTAATCATGTGCATATCCGCATCACTAGGACTATCAACTAGTCATCTAACAGACTAAGGAGCAAACACGTACCCTGTCTACCCGAGAGTGGCCCAACCCTCACTAGAAACTATAAGCAGTGAGTAAGCTCAACCTAGAGAGAAGAGAACAGCTAATAACCTTGAACCTATTAGGGTTCTCGAAACCTGGAGGCTGTCTGACATAGACTTCTTCCTCAATGAAGCCATTAACGAATGCACTCTTGACGTCCATCTGGTAAAGCTGAAATTCTTATAAGCTGCAAAGGCAAGCAGGATTCTAATGGCCTTAAGTCTAGCTACAGGGGCAAAGGTCTCCTTGAAGTCAAGACCCTCAACCTGAGAAAACCCCTGAGCTACCAGTCTAGTCTTGTTTCGAGCAACTACCCCATCCTCACTCTGCTTGTTCTTGAACACCCACTTGGTCCCAATGACATTGTGACCACGAGGGAGCTCAACAAGCGACCAAACCTTGTTCCTCTCGAAAATTTCTAGCTCCTAATGCATCGCATTGACCCAAGACTCGTCAGAGAGAGCATGACAAACATCCTGTTGGTGATATGCCCTAGAGGCAACATGGAGATGTTGAATATATCACATACTATGTTTATGATACATTGCTTTGTTCCTTGAAATAGACATTATCATTATTGATCAATGAGTATGTGACTTATTCATGAGACTCTTAATGCCAAAATGTTGCTATTTCTAAATGATCCCTGATCATATATCATATGAGGAACAAATATGATTCAAAGATCAGCATATGTATTGATTGATGATCATGTCTCATGGATCATGGTATGGAGATACCAAATCAATAATATGGACATGTGTTAGTGAACATATGTTGGATAGACCCGCCATGGGACACTGCAGAGATTCCATGTGTCATTAGTTGGTCTCAAGTAGTGTTTATGTAGAATCCTTAGACTTGAGATCATCATGGTTCCCAACATGCGTAGTAGCCTATTTTGGGACTACTAACCACTACTCCGTAACTGGGTAGTCATAAAAGTAGTCTTCGGGTTTGCTATGAAACATGTAGTGGGATGTGAGTCATCAATATAGAATTTGCCCCTCCTTATGGGAGAGATATCTCTGGGCCCCTCGATGTAATAGATTATGAAAGTGCATGGCCATGCCAATGTGATTGAGGAGTCAATCACAAGTTTATAATCCATCACGGAATCGAGAGAGTGATTGAGCTATTAAGAGGATGACACAGGTCTCGCCTTGAGCTTAATCTATATCGTGAGGCAAAGGGATTCGTACATGAGAACATTACAGGTTCAGCCGATATGATCTTTACGTATACTTTGGGGTTAATATGTCTTGCTAGAGGCCGCTATTAACAGGGTGACCAGAAAGGCGTTTCCGGGTCGCGACCAAGTATACGTGAACCTACAGGGTCGCACACTTAACGGGTTGGAACACTAATTCGAATGTGATTCGGATGTGGGCTCAATTCAGATAGAGATCCGGATAGACTCCTATTGGGCCTCGGTCCACGAGGCCCAAGTGAGGAGGTCTATATATTTGGAGGCGGGGGGCTGAGGGATGGACGCATCTGTTCCTCCCGAGAAAAACCCTAGCCGCCACCTCCCGAGCCAAACCCTAGCCGCTCGCGAGTGCTGGTACACTCGCGATCGGCGTTCCAGCCCCGGACGTGTGGATACCGGTGGAGGCGCTGCTCGGTGCGGCGTTGATCGGCATCAACAAACTACAGATTGGATCTGCTCGTGGTGATACGGGGTCGCCCGATCTTCTCGACGTAGGATCAAGATACTCACGTGGATTTGATGAACCGTAGTGATCCCCCGTTGCCAATGCAAGAGTTAGCACTCTATAATTCGCCCAATCACACGTGTTGAACTTCACGACCACCGGATGAAGTTCTATCGCGCTCCCAATTCCCAGCGGAAAGGTTGAACGATCTTGATTTCGATGAACTCAGCGAACTCCCAATTCCCTCATGTTGGTTCGGCCAACAGAAAGAACAAGAGTATTTTATTATCAAACGTGGTCTGTGCCCTAAAGGCTGCCAATACAAGGGTTATATAGCCCCTTGGGACGTCCATATGGTCCCCAAACCAAATACAACTCAACCCTATATGGTTTTAGATACAAACTCTTACAAAAAGGAAACTATATTTTTCACCCGTCACATTGTTTCGGTCATAACTTTTTATCCGTGACGAATTTGGAGGTGGGACCAGATCCATTGCGTAGCCCTTGAAATTATCTTTCCAACGAGTACAAGAACACCTGAATCGGACTCCGTTTGTGAAAGTTATGGCCTTTTTAGTAACTGCCTGTCAGGCTGTCCCGAACCGAGTCCGAGTTGAATCCTGAGTTGAATCCGAGTTTGAATTGGATTGAGCACGTGGGAAGTCTGAATTTGACTTGAAAATCTTATCCAAAACTTGTAGTTTAAGTCCTTGGGCTCCTCCCTTTTGCTCTCCCACTGCATGGGCTTCTTTCCACCTTGATGAGTTACATGGACTGCTTGGTTTCCTCCTTTCCATTCCCATAGGCTTTGAGCTCTTCGTTCTTGGTAGCAAATATGATCACCCTCCTTATGCTTCTCCATTGCTTTGGCCCCGGAATCATCATAATATTCAAACCTAATAATAAACAAGAATTTGGCATAAGGTAGTATATCGTTCCCACGAATAGAAAGAAAGTCATTAAGAAACAAATTCACCTGACAATATTTAATGCGGCTCAATACTTCTTTCCAGTGAAATAATGTATTTGATTGAAAAGTTCTAATCATGTTTGTGTCCGCATCATCCTCCCCTTCTTCAAGAAAAGCCGTCCTCGGCTTTTGATAGCCTGAAATTGTACTAAACAAAGAATACAATGTGTATGCATGGTATATGTATTGGTCAGTTACACCCCTTCCGTCTTTCACATTATTATTACCTAGAGGTGTAGTAAGCAAAAAGAACAACACATATGCGTGGTATATGTATGAATCAATTATTGTGTCGTTGTCATTCTTACTGTTTTGCACAAACCAATTGATACTACAACAGCTATCAAATGCATACATTGCAATGTTTTCATTCACACCATTCTCCCTCCCACAAGAAAAAGTCGTCCTCGACTTTGAGAAGTACGTGGACAAGTCATTAATGGGCAAAACCAGATCAAACGGTTCAAATATGGAAGAGAAAATTTTAAGTGCCTTCCATGCTTCAACTGCGCTACTCTGATTATTTGTACATGATTGTTCATTAAAAGAGGAACAAGTAGGCACAAGAACTCTTTGTAAACAGCACGCACTATTGTTAAACCTCATCTCCTTGTGATCATGATATGGCACAAAAGTTTGTTTATCCAAAATATGCAATTTCAAATCAGCAAGCTTTTCACATGTAATGCATATTCGATAAACATAAAAGTTGTCATCTACACCATAATCTCCGATCAAATTGAACTTATATGTGTAGGCATAGGAACTAACTAGTGATTTTAAACATGAAATTTCAGCAACATTCTGAATGACACTAGATAGCTCTTTAGGATCATCGAACATGATATAATATAAAGAATCACTAGGAGATATTCGAGTAAGAACTTCCTTATGAGTAATCAATTCTACATTATGTAAATTAAGCAAAGAAATTTTAGAACATGGAATTTTCATTCGCACATATGAGTTTTCACAAGTACTCACTGTTTCACAATTAATTTCAGTACCAATATTGTTACCTTTGTTGTTCTCCTCAGTTGATGTAGGTGTTGTAGGTATTAAATCATCATGATGTAACAACGGGACAGCAAGTACTTCATCTTGAACCGTGGTTATCTCCTCATCTTTAACTTCCAATGATGCCGGTTGTTGAATGTTTAATTCCTCATCTTCAATTTCAACCTGCATAATGTGAGAAACAACACTAGAAGTAGATATTAATGTGTTAGTTTCAAAATCAACCTCACTTTGTCTATCTTCTACTTCTCTCTTTTCTTTTGGTGTATCTCTCTCACTCTCAATTTGGATGTTCTCAAACTCACATATGGTGGAATCACACAGCTCACTCTTTTCAACACTCTCACTCAATTTGGCTATGTGGCTCTCATTCTCACATGGGTTTTGATGCATCTCAAGTGTTGTTTGTAGCAATGGGGCAGCAGTACATGTCTTCTTAACCGAAGGGAAAGTCCCATGCTCGGTCATCTTCTCATGTGTCACACTAGTGGAACCATAAGAGCTGAAGTATGGACATGGATTGAACCGTGATGTACGTCTCTCCATAAGTCTCTTCTCCTCCTTAATAGCACAATTCACAAGATCATGCATGCTACTAAAATATTTATGTTGAAGTGCAGCAGCGATCTTATAATTCAAGCCTTGTTTGAAATATGCCTTCTCTCTTAATTCGCTGGTGACACCGGCACGACGGAATGCATGCTTCAACTCATAATAGTAATCTTGAACAGCGTTACTCCCTTGTGTGATGCTCTCCACATGGTGAAGCAATTCCCGCTCATAATAGGTTGGCACAAATTCATTTCTCATGATCACCTTCAAATTTGACCAAGATCTAATGAATCGTTTTCCAGATAATTGTTGCCACCAACTATAAGCATAGTCTTTAAACTGCATAGTGGCTCGCATCACTTCTTGGTCTTTGGGAAGCTTCTGAAATCTAAACTCTTTCTCCAATTGCCATTCCCACTCAATATACTCCTCTGGATCTTCACTTCCATAGAACGGAAGAGACAAATTGTTGGGTTTGGAATCACACCATGAGGAACGAAATACTGAAGATTCATTCCTATTTTGTTCACACCAAGAGGATCGAATTGTTGAATATCCTGTCATGGTTAGTTATGCAACATATATATATGTGGAAATCACTCAATCTCACTATTTTCTCTCCCAAGTAAAGTTCTTACCCTTCCGAAGTGAATTAAGGCCAATAAAAACTTACACCTGGTAGAAGTGACAACAGCAACGTGATGATTAAGCGAATTCAAGAGTGTTCACTACTTGCACAACAACGGTTATATGGTGGAGCTTGGTATGAAAGTGTATATCCTAGCAATCTGAAATTCTTGATGTTGTAAAGTTAAGTAATAATCCAAGCTAGAATACTTTGCCTAAGTGCTGATCCAAAAGATTTAAGTGAAGTATATGAACGCACACGCAAAGATCAATGTGACTCGATGCAAACAAGGGAATGAGCTAACTAGAGGCAATCTGAAATTAAAGATTAGATAGCTCGTTTTGCACCAAGTACTAGGAGAGACGCTAGCCAATTGCAATGATATGAATGTAAGGGCACGAGATTGCTCAAGAGATTAAATTACACAATCTGAATTTATGGACTAAGAACTCACCCAAATTCGGCCAATGTTTTTTTTTCTTTCTTTTTCTCTTCTTCTCTTTTTTTTCAGCTGTCTTTTTTTTTAAAGGCCGAACTAGCTTTAATTGTTCCTTTGATTTTTTTGCAGGTCTCAAATATTTAGCAAAGTGTAAAATACTCAAGAGCAGCCCTAGATGCAATATTCAACAGCTAGTCTCAAAGATGAACAGGATTTTTTTTGCGGTACTGTAGCAGATCGTGTACTGTAGCAATACGGTACTGTAGCGATCGTGTACTGTAGCAGATCAATTTTTTTTGAATTTTGGATTGGATACAAAGATTAAGCTACGCAAATAAACACGAATGATCAGCACCTAACCAAAGTTCTAATGGATCAAAACTTAGCAAAACTCACAAAATTAACAGATGCAAAAACTAGGGTTTGGATATTTTTTTTTGTGGCAATTTTTGGTTTTAATGGACTATAGGACAAAAGTAAATCAATCTAAAACTAAGGGTAAATAATCCTACCGAGTAAACCGCGCTCTGATACCAAGATGATACGGGGTCGCCCGATCTTCTCGACGTAGGATCAAGATACTCACGTGGATTTGATGAACCGTAGTGATCCCCCGTTGCCAATGCAAGAGTTAGCACTCTATAATTCGCCCAATCACACGTGTTGAACTTCACGACCACCGGATGAAGTTCTATCGCGCTCCCAATTCCCAGCGGAAAGGTTGAACGATCTTGATTTCGATGAACTCAGCGAACTCCCAATTCCCTCATGTTGGTTCGGCCAACAGAAAGAACAAGAGTATTTTATTATCAAACGTGGTCTGTGCCCTAAAGGCTGCCAATACAAGGGTTATATAGCCCCTTGGGACGTCCATATGGTCCCCAAACCAAATACAACTCAACCCTATATGGTTTTAGATACAAACTCTTACAAAAAGGAAACTATATTTTTCACCCGTCACATTGTTTCGGTCATAACTTTTTATCCGTGACGAATTTGGAGGTGGGACCAGATCCATTGCGTAGCCCTTGAAATTATCTTTCCAACGAGTACAAGAACACCTGAATCGGACTCCGTTTGTGAAAGTTATGGCCTTTTTAGTAACTGCCTGTCAGGCTGTCCCGAACCGAGTCCGAGTTGAATCCTGAGTTGAATCCGAGTTTGAATTGGATTGAGCACGTGGGAAGTCTGAATTTGACTTGAAAATCTTATCCAAAACTTGTAGTTTAAGTCCTTGGGCTCCTCCCTTTTGCTCTCCCACTGCATGGGCTTCTTTCCACCTTGATGAGTTACATGGACTGCTTGGTTTCCTCCTTTCCATTCCCATAGGCTTTGAGCTCTTCGTTCTTGGTAGCAAATATGATCACCCTCCTTATGCTTCTCCATTGCTTTGGCCCCGGAATCATCATAATATTCAAACCTAATAATAAACAAGAATTTGGCATAAGGTAGTATATCGTTCCCACGAATAGAAAGAAAGTCATTAAGAAACAAATTCACCTGACAATATTTAATGCGGCTCAATACTTCTTTCCAGTGAAATAATGTATTTGATTGAAAAGTTCTAATCATGTTTGTGTCCGCATCACGTGGTGTGTTTGATCGCGTGGAGGAGACGATCTGTTCGGGACGATCGGCTACTTCCACTTCTACCTCGACGCGCGTGGTTGGATCGGCTTCTCCAACTCTTCTTCCGCTGCGCTGCGCGTCTAGTGGTAACGATCTATGATCCCTCCTTAGCATGATGTCCTGGTGTGCGCGGTAGAAATTTTTTATTTTCTGCTATCGTAGCCTACGCGCGTTCCTTCAGTGGTATCAGAGCCATCTTGCTTAGTTTGCGATCTGGATCAGCGCATATGATGATATGCGGTTGTAGTAGATTGGATCTATTACAGTCTAGATCAGTCGGTTCATGTGATGAATCGATGGTAGCACGGGTTGATGAGATCAATTGGTGAATAGGGGTTGGATGAGGCGCAGATTGTATCACTACTAGTGCCCTAGAGATTGTCTCGGATCGGCATAGGGTGGTTATGTCGAATACTAGTAGGATACGAATCTGATAGCCTCGGGCCAGTGGGAATACTAGTGCCCTAGAGATTGTCTCGGATCGGCATAAGGTGGTTATGCCGAATACTAGTAGGTTACGGATCTGATGGCCTCGGCCCAGTGGAAAAACTAGCATCCTAGAGAATGTCTCGGATCGGCATAAGGTGGTTGTGCCGAATAGTTTTTCCATTGCGATTTCATAGATTGGATCTGTAAATTTCGTAGGGTGTGCGTACCCGCCTTGTATAGCGTCTTGGGTTCACATCGTTAGGTAGAATACGATTCTACGTCTAACTTGTTTTTGCAGAGAATGATGTGAATAGTATGGCCCTATATCTTATTGGAATGTATGAGATGTATGTGATGCATGTAACATTCGTTCATGGCCTGCGTGTCATGATTATTTCAGCTATTGTTAGCTGTCTATATTGTATTTAACGACCTGCGTGTTGACCTTAATGCTTGAATCTATCTTTGTAATCTTCAATTTCTAGCTATTATAGGTAATAGCCTAGTTTTGAGGTTACAAGCTTTCAAGCATGGTGGCCTAAAGGAGTGATGTGGAGGATGGAGATCGTCTACACCTACATGGAGATGGAGATCACCATTTGTTTGGGCCATACTACTTCACAGTTAAATGTGTTTATCTGTGATATTATCTATCTTATTCTTATGCAATGTTTTTGTGATATGTTGCTTTGGTAGGATAGAATCCCTCATAAAATTAGGTGTTCATGCCCTTCCATATGTTGCACCAAAAGATAATGATCACCGCATGGTAGGTCTACCAAAGTAGAGTGCCGTCGGTTATCATCATTATTTGGGGTAGATGTCGGACATCTACATGCGGAAGCATTTGGTTTACTTAACAAGGTTATCAAAACAGTTTTGGACCTTGGGGCATAGGTTGGGGCCGGGGCATATTGATGTCACCCAACAAGCAAGAGTCACATAGGGATGTGATTAGCAAGGTGTTGCTTACCCGTGTCACTAGTTTTCTAGCCGTGATGCCAAAGCTCACTAGGAATTAGTGAAATGAGGATCTTGACCCACTATGTAACTTAGAGGGAGTTTTGTTGCAAAACACATAGTGGGAGTCTTTTGTTAAATAGTTTAATAAAAGATGAACATAAACATAGTGCTAAACTTTGCATATTCTTTGTTGTAGATCATGTCAACTAATGCCGCATCCAGTTCTTTTAATTTGCGATCTATTCTTGAGAAAGAAAAACTCAATGGAACGAACTTTTTGGATTGGTATCGCAACTTGAGAATTGTTCTCAAGCAAGAGCGCAAGGAGTATGTCCTTGAGTCTCATTATCCTGATGACTTGCCTGATAATGCTACTGCGGCTGCACGGAGAGCTTATGAGAAGCAAACGAATGATTACCTTGATGTGAGCTGTCTCATGCTTGCCACAATGTCCTCTGAGCTTCAGAAGCAATATGAGAACACAGATGCCTACAATATCATTGTGGGGTTGCGTGGTATGTTTGAGAACCAAGCAAGGGCTGAGAGGTTCAACACTTCAAAGTCCTTGTTTACGTGCAGGCTTGCAGAAGGGAATCCCGTCAGCCCTCATGTGATTAAGATGATTGGCTACATTGAGAGTCTGGAAAAGCTTGGTTTTCCCCTTAGCCAAGAGTTGGCTACTGATGTGATTCTCCAGTCGCTCCCCCCGAGCTTTGAGCCATTCATACTGAACTATCACATGAACAACATGGATAAGACCTTGGCAGAGTTGCATGGGATGCTAAAAGCTGCCGAGGAAAGCATTAAGAAAAGCAGCAATCATGTGATGATGATGCAGAAAGGCAAGGGCAAGCCCAATGTCAAGAAAGGCGCGGTCAAAAGAAAGTTAGCTCCCGATGAGATCGCGAGCAGTTCTAAGGCCAAGCAAGTCAAGAAGGGCGCTGCTCCTAATGCAGATTGTTACTACTGTAAGCAATCAGGTCATTGGAAAAGGAACTGCCCAAAGTACTTGGAGGATCTTGAGAAGAAGAAGGGAAGTACGACTTCCTCTCCAGGTATAAATGTTATAGAGATCAATCTTGCTACTTCATCCACTGATTCTTGGGTATTTGATACCGGATCGGTTGCTCACCTTTGCAAATCGTTGCAGGGGCTAAGAAGAAGTAGAAGTTTGAGGAGGAGCGAAGTGGATCTTCGCGTTGGCAATGGAGCAAAAGTTGATGCGGTCGCTGTTGGCACCATGCCATTGTCTTTACCTTCAGGATTAGTTTTGGAATTGAATAATTGTTATTGTGTTCCATCTCTTTCCAAGAACATTATTTCTGCTTCATGTTTGCAAGCAGAAGGTTATGACTTTAGATCTGTGAACAATGGTTGTTCTCTTTATTTCAAAGATATGTTCTATTGTCATACTCCATTGGTGAATGGGTTATATGTTCTTACTCTTGAAGAGTCACCGGTCTATAACATTAATGCAAAGAGGCAACGTTCGAATGATTTGAATCCCACGTTTATTTGGCACTGTCGCTTAGGTCACATAAATGAGAAACGCATGGAGAAGCTCCATAGAGATGGTATTCTGCACTCATTTGATTTTGAATCATTTGAGACATGCGAATCTTGTTTACTTGGCAAGATGACAAAGGCACCTTTCACCGGTCAAGGTGAACGGGCAAGTGACTTATTGGCACTCGTACATTCTGATGTTTGTGGACCAATGAGCTCAACAGCCAGAGGTGGTTTTCAGTACTTCATAACTTTTACTGATGATTTTAGTAGATATGGGTATATCTACCTGATGAAGCATAAGTCTGAATCCTTTGAAAAGTTCAAAGAATTCCAAAATGAAGTGCAAAATCATTTAGGCAAGACAATCAAGTTTCTACGATCTGATCGTGGAGGCGAGTATTTGAGCCATGAGTTTGGCAATCATCTGAAGGATTGTGGAATTGTTCCACAATTGACTCCGCCAGGAACACCTCAATGGAATGGGGTATCTGAACGGAGAAATCGCACCTTATTAGATATGGTGCGCTCCATGATGAGCCAAAGTGATCTTCCGTTGTCTTTTTGGGGGTACGCTCTTGAAACAGCCGCTTTCACACTAAACAGGGTTCCATCAAAATCAGTAGAAAAGACACCATATGAGATGTGGACAGGACAACGTCCTAGCTTGTCTTTTCTTAAGATTTGGGGATGTGAGGCTTATGTAAAATGTTTACAATCTGATAAGCTCAGTCCTAAATCTGATAAATGCTTCTTTATCGGGTATCCTAAGGAAACAAAAGGATATTACTTCTATAATCAAGGAGAAGGCAAAGTGTTTGTCGCCCGGCATGGTGTCTTCTTAGAGAAAGAGTTTCTCTCAAGAAGGGATAGTGGGAGCATGGTGCAACTTGAAGAAATTCGGGAAACACCTGAAAACGTTTCAGCTCCTACAGAACCACAATAGGATGAACAAACTGTTGAAGAACCTGTTGTGGACACACCGGCACCACGTAGGTCAGAGAGGTCACGTCGTGCACCTGAGAGGTACATGTTCTTGACTACTCAACAACGGGACATATTGTTGTTAGACAACGATGAGCCTAAGACCTATGAAGAAGCGATGGTGGGACCAGACTCTGAGAAATGGCTTGAAGCCATGAGATCCGAAATTGAATCCATGCACAGTAATCATGTTTGGAACTTGGTTGATCCACCTGATGGTGTTAAAACCATTGAGTGCAAATGGATTTTCAAGAAAAAGATAGACATAGATGGAAATGTTCACATCTATAAAGCGCGATTGGTGGCCAAAGGTTTCAAACAAATTCAAGGTGTTGATTATGATGAAACTTTTTCGCCCGTCGCAATGCTAAAGTCTATTCGGATCATTCTAGCGATTGCTGCATATTTCGACTATGAAATATGGCAAATGGATGTCAAAACAGCTTTCCTTAATGGAAATCTGAGTGAGGATGTGTACATGACACAGCCCACGGGTTTTGTCGATCCGCAATCAGCTGGAAAGATATGCAAGCTGCAAAGATCCATTTATGGATTAAAGCAGGCATCTCGGAGTTGGAACATTCGTTTTGATGAAGTAATCAAAGGGTTTGGTTTCATCAAGAACGAAGAAGAGCCTTGTGTTTATAAAAAGGCTAGTGGGAGCGCACTCGTGTTTCTGGTCTTATATGTGGATGACATATTACTGATCGGAAATGACATTCCTATGCTCGAATCTGTTAAGTCTTCATTGAAAAATAGTTTCTCTATGAAAGACTTAGGAGAGGCGGCATATATTCTGGGCATCAAGATCTATAGGGATAGATCAAGAAGGCTAATTGGATTAAGCCAAGATACGTACATTGACAAGGTGTTGAAAAGGTTCAACATGCAGGATTCCAAGAAAGGCTTCCTACCTATGTCACATGGTATACATCTTAGCAAGAGTCAGTGTCCTAGTACACCTGATGAGCGGGATAAAATGAATGCGATTCCATATGCTTCGGCTATGGGATCCATTATGTATGCCATGCTTTGTACACGTCCAGATGTCTCGTATGCTTTAAGTGCTACAAGTAGATACCAGTCAGATCCAGGTGAAAGTCACTGGATTGCCGTAAAGAACATCTTGAAGTACTTGAGAAGAACTAAAGATGTGTTCCTCGTCTATGGGGGTGAGGAAGAGCTCGTTGTAAATGGTTACACCGATGCTAGCTTCCAAACTGACAAAGATGATTTTAGATCGCAATCTGGATTTGTGTTCTGCCTGAATGGCGGTGCGGTGAGCTGGAAGAGTTCCAAGCAGGAGACGGTTGCTGATTCTACAACAGAAGCCGAGTACATAGCAGCTTCTGAAGCTGCTAAAGAGGCTGTTTGGATCAAGAAATTTGTTTCTGAGCTTGGTGTGGTGGCTAGTGCCTCCAGCCCAATGGACCTCTACTGTGACAATAGTGGGGCCATTGCGCAAGCCAAGGAGCCTAGATCGCACCAAAAGTCCAAGCACATTCTACGGCGATTTCATCTCATCCGCGAGATTGTGGAGAGAGGCGATGTGAAGATATGCAAAGTACAAACGGATTTGAACATTGCAGATCCGTTGACAAAGCCGCTTCCCCAGCCAAAGCATGAGGCTCACACTAGGGCAATGGGTATTAAATACCTACATGGTTGACTCTAGTGCAAGTGGGAGACTGTTGGTGATATGCCCTAGAGGCAACATGGAGATGTTGAATATATCACATACTATGTTTATGATACATTGCTTTGTTCCTTGAAATAGACATTATCATTATTGATCAATGAGTATGTGACTTATTCATGAGACTCTTAATGCCAAAATGTTGCTATTTCTAAATGATCCCTGATCATATATCATATGAGGAACAAATATGATTCAAAGATCAGCATATGTATTGATTGATGATCATGTCTCATGGATCATGGTATGGAGATACCAAATCAATAATATGGACATGTGTTAGTGAACATATGTTGGATAGACCCGCCATGAGACACTGCAGAGATTCCATGTGTCATTAGTTGGTCTCAAGTAATGTTTATGTAGAATCCTTAGACTTGAGATCATCATGGTTCCCAACATGCGTAGTAGCCTATTTTGGGACTACTAACCACTACTCCGTAACTGGGTAGTCATAAAAGTAGTCTTCGGGTTTGCTATGAAACATGTAGTGGGATGTGAATGATCAAGATAGAATTTGCCCCTCCTTATGGGAGAGATATCTCTGGGCCCCTCGATGTAATAGATTATGAAGTGCATGGCCATGCCAATGTGATTGAGGAGTCAATCACAAGTTTATAATCCATCACGGAATCGAGAGAGTGATTGAGCTATTAAGAGGATGACACAGGTCTCGCCTTGAGCTTAATCTATATCGTGAGGCAAAGGGATTCGTACATGAGAACATTACAGGTTCAGCCGATATGATCTTTACGTATACTTTGGGGTTAATATGTCTTGCTAGAGGCCGCTATTAACAGGGTGACCAGAAAGGCGTTTCCGGGTCGCGACCAAGTATACGTGAACCTACAGGGTCGCACACTTAACGGGTTGGAACACTAATTCGAATGTGGGCTCAATTCAGATAGAGATCCGGATAGACTCCTATTGGGCCTCGGTCCACGAGGCCCATGTGAGGAGGTCTATATATTTGGAGGCGGGGGGCTGAGGGATGGACGCATCTGTTCCTCCCGAGCAAAACCCTAGCCGCCACCTCCCGAGCCAAACCCTAGCCGCTCGCGAGTGCTGGTACACTCGCGATCGGCGTTCCAGCCCCGGACGTGTGGATACCGGTGGAGGCGCTGCTCGGTGCGGCGTTGATCGGCATCAACAAACTACAGATTGGATCTGCTCGTGGTGTGTTTGATCGCGTGGAGGAGACGATCTGTTCGGGACGATCGGCTACTTCCACTACTACCTCGACGCGCGTGGTTGGATCGGCTTCTCCAACTCTTCTTCCGCTGCGCTGCGCGTCTAGTGGTAACGATCTATGATCCCTCCTTAGCATGATGTCCTGGTGTGCGCGGTAGAAATTTTTTATTTTCTGCTATCGTAGCCTACGCGCGTTCCTTCACATCCTTGGGTTCGAATGAGGCGACAAAGGCAGAATGGAGACAGAATTGAGACACGCCAAATTTTAAACGAGTGACTCGCTCAAAGAGGTCTCCAATTATCTGCTCAGAAGGATGGTCTTTTTGGATATGTCGAGGAGGTCCAGGATGAGATGAAGAAGTGGCCTCTACCTCGTGAGCTGACGAGGTAGGAACAGAGCCAGGCAGAAGGCATGGGCTGATCGCCTCGAGGTGCGATGGAAGAAGGCACCTCAAGGGGTGGATGAGGGACTGGATCGGGTAGACAACCCTCATCTCCATCGTCCTCATCATCCACAAAGATGGTCTCGGACTGCTCTAAAGAACCTGAGATATCGGGCCTAGTCCCCGGACTGGCCTCGTCGAAGGTCACCTCACAGGTCTCTACCATTTTACTAGACTCGCAGTTCCAAACCCAATAAGCCTGCGAAGAAGTCGAGTAACCTAGAAAGATCCCATCACAAGAACGTGACTCGAACTTGTCTAGGTTCCCGGACTTCAGAATAAAGCACTTGCAACCAAACACATGAAAATGAGATACACTGGGCTTTCGCCCATATCTCAACTCATAAGAAGTGCGGTGCAAGTGAGCCCTAAGAAAGACTCGATTAGAAACATGGCAAGCGGTAGCTATAGCCTCAGCCCAAAACTTCCGCGGTGTAGAGTACTCATTGAGCATCGTCCTGGCCATCTCGACCAGGTACGGTTATTCCTCTCCACGACGCCATTTTGCTAAGGGACGTGCGGAGAAGAGAACTGGTGCTCTACACCTGTCTCATCACAGGACCTCTCAAAGTAGGAATTCTTGAACTCCGTGCCATTGTCACTGCGGATCGCTCGTAAGGCACCCGGGAGCTCAACAGAAAGCCTACTGAAAAGACCTCGAAAATGCGTAAATGTCTCATCCTTCGAGGCTAAGAAAAACACCTAAGAATACCTCGAGAAATCAACGACCACGACAAGAACATACCACTTCCCTCCTGCTGACTGCACTCGAGCTGGTCCAACTGTGTCCATATGGAGCAGCTGTCCTGGTGCATCGGTCATAGTAACTGTGACCAGAGGATGGGAGGCGGCAACCATCTTGCCGTGCCGGCAAGGAGCACAAACTAGATCTTTGACCATCTTAAGCTTCGGCAGACCACGAATGAGGTCGCGGCCGCTAACTCGAGTCAAATGGTCAAATTCAATATGACCAAGTCTCCTATGCCAGAAGGAAAGGTCGCGGGACTCAGAAGCAACCAAACACCAGAGAGGATCACCAAAAGACTCAGAAAAATCAGCACGAAAGATCCTCCCAAAACGAGAAATCCCGCAAACCAGACTACCCGAAGAATCAAGAATTTTGCAAGCGTTTTTCTTAAAGCTCACCTCGAAACCATCATCGGTAAGCTGAGAAACGGAAAGCAACTTATACTGCAGCTTACTAACCAAAGCAACATCTTTCAAAAAGAAAGGATCGTTAACGCGCACTGTACCTTTGGCGATGACGCGCCCAGATGAAGCGTCTCCGAAGGTGATCGTCTCATCACCTGGAGCACGGGCTAGGGAAGAAAACCAACGGGAATCTCCGGTCATGTGTCGCGAACACCCGGAGTCTACAAGCCAAACCTTTCCCTTCCCTGCCCGGCGAACCTGAGTCAAACAGAGAGTGAAGGCTCAGTACTGGGATAAATCAACATAGATTTTGGCACCCAATACTGTGTAACACGTCGAGCAGCAGAAGTAGTCAAACACGACTGACCTCTAACTACCTTACGCTCTCTGTTGCTCAAAGAAGCAGAAGATATGTGAACAGACCTGAAGCTGTTGCTGGGTCGGACTGCTATGGGAGAGCGAGTCGGAGCATCGGCAACACGCTGATCACGCCGCGGGTAGCCATCTTGACGGGGGAAATGAGGTCTACCCTCAGAACGGCGGAAGTCACGACCAAGAGCAGCATGAGGATGAAAACAAGAGAACTCAGAAAAACCAAGTCCTCGACGCTGCCCAAACCCATCAGAAGCAAACCTGGACCTTGTGTTGGTCTTAGGTGCACTCAAGGTCTGGGGCTGACCTTGAATGCGCCTAAGAGACTCAACACGGTCTCTACGCGCGATCTTGGCGCGCCTGAAGCATCGATCGATTGAGTGTCCATCGTTCTGACAGAAGGTGCAGTGATACTTCACCTTCTGAGAGGTAGAAGTAGCACGGGGAGGCTTTGCCTTCTGAGAGGCCGAAGCAGCAGGTGGAATCACCTTGCTGTCAGAAATCCCCTGGACAAAACCCGCTGACTTAAATTGAACATTCTCGGTCCTGGGCTCAGTCTCGATCACACCTGGTGCTATGGGTCTGAGCACGGCAGGTGGATGCTTCCTCATGTCCTCATAGAAATCGTATCCTAGACCTTGATTAAATTTGCAAATCTTGGATTGGTCTAGAATAAGATTAAGCTTCTTCTTGCCTCCTACAAATCTCTCGAGAGTGTTCATAAGATACTGACACTCCCGAAAGAGAGAAGTGCAAGAAGAGCAGGGGGAAGAAGAGACAGCAGAAGGTAAGGGAGCAGAAGAAGAACCAACAGTAGAGGACAGAATGGCTTGTGCACGCACAGCCGACTCTGAGGGGACAGTCCTACTACTAGCAGGTTGGTTCACGTCACTAGGCGTCTCTACCTTACCCTGAGGCTTCTCCCCCTTCTCATCAATCACATCACAAGCTGAAAGTGGCTTCTCTAGAAGGTCCTTAGTTAGCTTCACACATTTCTCATCCAATGCAATCAAGTCAGATTTTAGTTTGTTACAATTAATGCGTGGTGAGCTAACAGGGTCCTTAGAAGCAGTTTGTGCCAATCTATTATTGCCATCAACTAATTCTTGAAACTGTTTGGAGACAGCTTCAAGCTCAGCAGTAAGCTTGGGACAGTTCATACATGAAGCAATCGGCTCAAGAAGAAAAACTTGTAGTTCTGCAATTTTATGATCTGCCCGTTTTTGGTTCATTTTCAGATTATTGCAATTTTCACATGTCTCGGGCAGATCAAGCAACATAGTATAAAGACCTCTAAAAGCATTGTCCTTATCCTCACATGAGGTGCAAGATGTAGTCTCAACAACAGCAGATGAAATAGGCGCTACTCTACTCATCTCAAGATCAGCAAGAAGACTAACATTCTCCACCTTAATCATGTCTAGCTCAAAGGACACACTATCATGTAAGGTCCTTAGTTTCTCCATGTCATCCAGCAAAGCAGAACAAACATCACAATCGTCACGGAAGGGAGCAGATCTAAGTGAAGTAAGCTCCCCTGATAAGCTCTCTACTTCCTTCTCTAACTTGGTACACCTAGCCCTAGCTCTAGCATGAAATCCACCTAGCTTAAGAAAAACATGATTAAGCTGGTCGTAGGTGGGGCATACCTCGTCCGAGTCGGAGTACAGCTCGCTGTCGTTTAGTTCACCCTCAAGGGCCATGAAGCACATGCCGGAGAAGTCGTCACCGCTCTTGCGTTCTTGGTCACTCGTCCCGTCGTCGTCGCTCCATCCCTCCACCTCGCTGAGGTCGAGGTCGTCGAAGGCGGTGAGGACGCGGTGGAAGAGCTTCTTGGCCTTCCTAAAGTCACGGAACTTCTTCTTGCCTTGAGGGTGCGCTGGAGGCTTCTTGTTGCGGTTCTTGTCGGTGTAATCGTTCTTGCCCGAACCGCCGTAGTCGTTCTTGGCCTTCTCCAGCTTGGGGCAGTTTGCCCGAATGTGGTTGGGGCCACCACACTCGAAGCAAATCACATGTCCTCCTCTCTTTCTGTCCCTCCTTCTCTTGTAAGCATGGGAAAACTTCCGAGCTAGGAGGGCCAGCTGCTCATTCTCAAGCTGCTCTAACTGATCATCAGTTACGTCATAGAGAGCAGCGAGAGAGAAACCACAAAGTGAATCGGAAGAAGAAAGACCTGAAGCCGAACTGGGATCGGTGACTAGTGCCATCGACTGTGACTTCGACTTGCGAGAGACAATGTCAATCTCGTGAGTCTTGAGGCGCGAGTACAGCGCATCAAGAGTCAAAGTCGAGAGGTCCGTGGTGTCCTTGATGGTAGTCACCTTCATCTCCCAAACCCGCAAATCGAGAGCCGCGAGCATCTGACGAGCGTTGTCCGAGTCGGGGTATGTGAGACCGACCGCTCGGAGGTTGCTCAAGATCTTGTGGAAGCGCGCAAAGTACTCATCTAAGGACTCACCAGCGAGCATTTCAAACTTGTTGTAATCTTGCTTGAATTGATCCTGTCAGACAGTCTTGATCTGGGTGGTGCCCTCATGGTGTGCGTCGAGGGTCACCCAGATGTCGAAAGCCAACGTGAGATGAAAGATGCGATCAAACTCGCTTCGGCTCAACCCCTGGATTATGATGTTCCTTGCCTTAGCATTTGCCTCAACATCAGCCATGTTCCCGGCATTGATGTTCTCATCGGCAGGAACAACAAATCGCACCTTCACCTTCCGCCAGATGGCACACCCCTGAGCCTGGATATATGTCTCCATTCGGCTCTTCCAGAAAGGGTAATCGATGCCATCAAAGACGGGCGGCTTGGTGGAATACTTGTCCGTCGCCATGGCTCTTAGAGACCAGTTAAGATCTATTGAGAAGAGCTAACCGGCTCTGATACCAATTGTTGGACCGAAATGGCGACAGAGGGGGGGTGAATGTCGCTCTCAAAGATTAAAATCGCCCCTCAAGAATCCACACTTATGCTTCTTCTCCAATAGCTATGGAAGCTATGAAGAAAGAAGATAGGCACTACTGGAAGTCACAGCAACAAGGCTAAACCAGATCCAAAAAGAAACAGTCAAGAAAAATAATTTCAGTGCAGATCTGACAGCAAGCGGTAGTACCGCTGAGATGAGCCGTAGTACCGCTGGGCGGTAGTACCACTGAGCCGAGCGGTAGTACCGCACGACAGCAGAAAGAGCAGGCTGACAGAAGTTCTGAAACTTCGGATTTTTGGCTAAATCAAGGAAACAAAGGGAAAACTTCTGATCTTTTCAGAGAGAGACATCAAGGGACTATTCCAAATACCTTTAGGGCCTCAAACAACATGGGAACTAAGTAAGAACACAGGAAATTCAGAGATTAGCCAAGAACTTGAAAAATACAGAGAGCTACCCAAAAACTCAAATTCCCATCTAACCATTGATCCTTTGGCCACGAAACTTTGAGGATAGCTAATTAATAGCCATAAGTCTCTGCATGCCAAGTTTCACCTTTTCTCATGAAGGGAAACACGAAAATCATCAAAACCCTAAAAGAGGAAATGAAGAACAGAGGAGTCCCAAACATGAAATCTGAGATTAAACGAAGTTTGCTCTTGGGAAACTTGATCAAATGATCTTGAGGCATCATCCCAACATAGAGCAACCCATTTTGGGCCTTCCCAGCAAGAAAGAACTTCAAATCACTAAAAGAGAAAAAACCACCCAAAAGGAGAAAACGAAGAACAGAGAGGCTGCACGAGAGAAAAACTTCAGATTTTCATTTCAACCAAGCAAGGATTACATAGGAGTCCCGATATGCATGGACATTAGAACACGAGGAATGATTACAAGGGTCTCCACTCAATCCTCTCCTCTCCCTCTCAAACCCTCTCAAGAACACCACCCACTACATGCTTCCCTAGAGAGGAGACAATGCCCAGAGGGGAGATGAACGTAGGGAGACATATGCTGCTGCCCTCAACCACTAAAGAGCAAAGCAAAACCACCCTCCAATGCCTCTTTTGACTCACTAAAACCCTAACTCTCTCCTAAAGCCATGAGGAGGCATGCAGCCCCTCACCTCTATTTATAGCCCTTGGCTAATGGGTCTCCATCCCGTTACGCCCGCTAAATCCAACGGAGCTCGCTCCCGCTTGTGCAGCCTCGCAAAATTACCATTTCGCCCCTCCTGCACCTTCCGGGAAGCTTCCGCGCTCCTTGTCGTCCATGATTCGCAACCACCTCGAGTCTCCACCATCTTCGACACATCCCGACCGTTCTGACCTCGACACCGCCCGTGTCTAGTCCGGTCCCTCGTGTCTCACCACGACTCCGCCTCGACGTCCTGCAGCCACACAGACAAGAAACACGTCAAATAGCACCGCTCGATACATGAAAGCGTAAATAGCATAACCACATCACGCTTACCCATGATGAAGTCCAAACCTATCGAATCTAAGAATATGCATCCTAATCCCATACGACCAAGTTTGACCAAATCCGACCGAGTCCGTTGCACCACGCAACGTCAAGGTCCGAACCACCCAAACCAAACTCGACATTCCTAAACCGATGTCAATTACTCATCATAAACACGAGATGACCTTCACATGGTCTCTCAATCTCCCCCTTGATGAGTATATTGACAAACCCAGAAAAAGCACAAAGTAGAGTTTGATTTGGAAAGTCCAACATGGTCTGTTGTAGGGGTGGCCCCCACCTAAACCTAGCAGGCCTGTTAGAAGGATATAGGGCCCAAAATGGGACATATGTAATGGCTTAAATACCCCTAACAGGGAGGTACCGATGTAAGGGCACAATTGTAAAAGCACAGCCCATATGAATATATATACAAGGGAAGGCTAGGGGGAAGGCCAGAGGTCATCGCTTTCTCCCAACTCTCCACTACCACATCTCTCTCTGTTTGGTCTGTAACCACAACAGTTGGCGCCGTCCGTGGGGGGGGGACAGGAGAAGCCTGAAATCCGAAGAAGGATGGCACCGAAAAAAGCTTCACCGACGGCGGCGAAGGGAAAGAAGGCGGCTGGGTCGGAGCGTCGCGTGGGTACCAGGGCTTCGGCATCGGCTGTCGCGGGCGCAGGTGACGGCGCGGGCGCGGTGGTCGCGGACGTCGACGCTTGCACGGCGACGACCAACCCCGCCACGCCCGCCGGTAGCGCGGACCGGGCTGTTGGCGATAGCCACAACGGAGCGACCGACAGCTCGGGAGCTCGCGAGGTGATCGTACCCGTGCTGGCGGCCCTCAACGCGTTCCAGCGAGAGCTAGGGGATCTTCGCGGGGCTGTCCGAGACATGCAAGAGGCTCGGAGCCAGCAGGCCGCGCTAGTGGTCGCGCCAGAGCCCGCGCCGGAAAGGGCAGACAGCCGCGACGCCCCCACATCCAGCCGCGTGCCGCTGCAATGCGTCGATCCAGAGTCCCCGCTTTCAGCAGGACTACAGTAGGCAGCGTGGCCCGAAGACTTCAAATTCCCCAGCGTCATCGAGCCATACAAAGGCGATACGGACCCCCGCGAGTTCGTGCGCGTGTACGAAACCGCAATCGAGGCCGCGGGTGGAGAAGACACCACAAAGGCGAAGGGACTCCCCCTCGCGTTGCAAGGAGTGGCGCTTTCCTGGTTTTTTTTACCATAGAGCCAAACTCCATCTACGCGTGGGAGCAGATCCGCGACCGCCTTCACAACAACCTTCAAGGAAATTATGTTGAGCGGGTTGACGCGGACCAGCTCTTCGCCGTAAAGCAGAAACCCTCGGAGAAGCTCCGGGACTACTTCAAACGCTTTGCGAAGATACGCTGTCAAGTCAAAGACGTTAACGAAACCACCGTTGTCAATGCAGCCATACAGGGCCTTTGCCCGGGCCCGATGGCCGAGTACAACGCACGGAAGCCAATCAAGACAGTGACGAAGCTCTTCGACAAAATGGAGGAATACGCCAGGGCGGAAGAGGACGCACGGCGAAGACAAGGTGACGACTCCGACACCAACCAGGTCGGTGGCTCGGCGAAAACCGAAGATCCGCCGAAGGACGGTTCTTCGAAGGGAAAACGCAAGCAGGAGTCGTCCAAGGACGCGCCCGAGTGAAAGGACGCCCCGCACAAGGCCAACAGAAATCGCGGCGAGGCCGGTATGTCTTCGACATCGAAGGCGGCTCCGAAGAAAACGCTTCCGCTGGTCGTGGCGGTCGGGGGCGCCGAGGCCGGGGACACAGCCGTGGCCGGGGCCGCGAGGATAAAGGCCGTGGAGATTACAAGGACCAGCACCATGGGCTGTGGTGCGAAGTCCACGGTCGCGGCACCCACGACACGCGCGCGTGCACCTCCATCGCGGCGCTCCGCCAAAGCGTCGCTAGGGATAGGAACCCGGAGGCACGCCCGCCGATGGTGGCCCACGTCCAGCACCCATACGAATCCCCCATGCACATCCATGCACAAGGGACGCAGCCCCATGAGGGCCCTCTGCGAATTCAGGCCCATGTGCAGCAGCCTCGGGAGGGCCTCCTGCAGCTGCAGGCTCCGGAGGCAGCCCACCACAGGGTTATCAATGTCATCTCCGGAGGCTCCTCGCTGGAGTTCGCCTCGGCACGGCAGCGGAAGGCCTACGTCCGGAGGCTACACCACGTAGCGGTTGATGAGGCGATGGTGTCCCGATCTTCCGATAGGATGATAACTATCGATTTTGGTGGAGGTGACTCCTGCGATCCGACTACAACCGTACGATGTCGCTTGCGCCTTAGCAATCGCTGAACCACACTCCAAGTTGTTATCAACCGTGCCAAGAACGCGGTTGACCTGACCACGAAGGTCTATTCCTGCATGCAACCGAAGAACACGCAAGAACAAGATAACAAGCAATCTGATATTGCGGATATGAATGAAGCATTAATTGTATTGCGAATAACAAAGTTGGGATTCCGAAGATGTTTTGACAGGTGGTCGATTGACACAACCGAAGAACAAAAGTTTGCACCATGGCTAAACCTAAACTCAACGAAATCCAAGAAAACTAGAAGGGTGCAGCCTCCTTAAATAGGGGTGGGAAAGCCACACAAAACTAATGAAAAAGGGGGTGGTACTATTTATGGCACTGTTCACATGAATAGTAACGTCTGAACAGTATGGGCCTAGGTGGGAGGCACCTCCCCTTTGGGCCCAAACATTACAAGGCCCAATTTGACCAAAACTGGTGATGCAGCACATTCTTTGAGTGATTGTGGCAAGCATAGGACGAATTTAGATATGAGGCCAGATCCATTGGAAAGAGGACGGGAAAAACTTTCCATCGAGTACTCATGGACCTCAAACGGACTCCGTATGTAAAAGTTATGCACATTTGAAGTTGGGCCATCAGGCTGAATCCGAACTGATCTAGAGGCCGAATTGGATTCCAAAACGTGTCCAAGTTGATCTCTTGCTTGAATTGGTGTAAAAGTGATGTGGTGCTACAAAAATATATATTTTCATCATTAGGTAGCATCATATTCTCTTTTAAAATATGTTAAAACTGAAGAAACGAATTCACCTTTAGTTCAATCTTGATATTGGGCGCTATGGTCGTATGTGATGGTGGCGTGGTCACATCATCCTCCCCTTCTTGATAGAAAATCATCCTCGGTTTTAGCATATGTGTAGCCTCACGTATTGCATGATCTTCAACATAAATCTCGGTACATAATAACAAACGCAACAAACTCTCATTATGTAATATCATAAGTTCTTTATCAAACAAAGTAAAACCTTTTTGAAACGAGCTCACCTTATAATTTAAGTGATGCGTAGGAGCTCTTGTAATTGGAGCAACAAGCATAGCAAATATGGTTGTATCCATAGGTGTCGTGTCCTCATCATCCTCCCCTTCTTGAAAACAATGTCGTCCTAGATTTGCTAATATAAGTGAAGCATTTATGCAATTGAAATATTTGAAGTTGTAAACTTGTAGTGGTGGCACATATGGGCAAAGCTACAACTTTTGGAATCAAACAAAGTTTATCCATATAATCAGATTTCTATTGAGCAATAGCAAATTCATCTAGTAAGGGTGATGATGAGGCGACGGGGTCCCGATCTTCCGATAGGATGATAACTTCGATTTGGAGGAGAACGACTTTGACGATGCGGCTACTAACCGGTCACGACCAGAACGCCAAGCAATTGCTAAACCACACTCCGAGTTGTTATCAACCGTGCCAAGAACGCGGTTGACCTGACCACGAAGGTCTATTCCTGCATGCAACCGAAGAACACGCAAGAACAAGATAACAAGCAATCTCAAATTGCAAATATTTATATTAAGCTCAAAAGGTGGGATTCCGCAGAAGGTTCTTTACGGTTGGTCTAGCCAACACAAGCGAAGAACAAAAATTTTCACCATGGAAAAACTAATCAAACGAAATCCAAGAAAACTACAGGGGTGCGGCCTCCTTAAATAGGGGAGTGGAAGCCACACAAAACTAAGAAACAAAGGGGTGGTACTATTTTACTATTCACGTGAACAGTACTCGGCAATGAATAGTGGGGGTAGCACCTTCCTATAGGCCCATGCATTACAAGGCCCGATTTGGCCCAAACAGGTGGTATAGCAACTTCTTTTGATGATTGCGGAGTGTACAGATGGAATTTATAGGCATGGCTGGATCCGTTGGAAAGAGGACGAGAAAATCTTTCCATCAAGTACTCATGGACCTCAAACGGACTCCGTATGTGAAAGTTATGCTCGTTTGAAGTTGGACCTGTCAGGCTGAAACCGAACTGATCTGGAGGCCGAATTGGATTCCAAAACGTGTCCCACTTGAACTCTTGCTGGAATTGGTCCAAAAGTGACGTGGTGACCATAAGGAAGAGTTGGGGAAAGTATTGACTTGGTCTTGATATATTGGTCGGCCTCCCTTTAGGTGGACCCCAACCTTGAGCGCGTAGTGTTGATGCAATCCTCCTTGTATAGCTAGACAAATATACATTTTCATCTTTAGATAGCATCATATTCTCATTTAAAATAAATTGAAACCGAAGAAACGAATCCACCTTTTGTTTATTCTTGGGAACTTTGGTCGTATGCGTATGTGGCGTGGTCACATCATCCTCCCCTTCTTGACAGAAAACCGTTCTCGGTTTTAATAATTGTGTGGTCTCACGTATTGCATGATCTTGGTCATAAATCTCGGTACATGACAAAGAACGCAACAAACTCGTATTATGTAATATCATAAGTTCTTTATCAAACAAAGTAAAACCTCTTTGAAACGATCGTACCTGATTGGTAGTATTCTCACTGTATGGTGTTAAAACTTTGTATGTATGTGTCTCGTCTTGCTCCCCTTCTTTAGAAAATAGGGTATTGGATTGTGACCTAATACTGTTGATCTCAATGATATGCAAGTTCATTTTTATTGCCAATAGAACAATGTTTGTGGTGTATGGAAGCAGCCCACAACGCTCCTCTTCTTGAAAGCTTTCCTGTAGCTCACAAATAACACTAGAGGAACTAGAAATAATAAAGTTAGTGCCATTAGTTGTCTCCTCTATGTGACAGGGTTTCTTCTCAAAAGTTGAATTTTTCAGTTCAGAAGTTATGTAAATTCTTTGAACCATATAATTTTCCTTTTCATCATACTCGCCTTTTAGATAAAATTTATAATGAAACAATGAAAGCGAATTGGGAATCCCAAATAATGTCTTCTTTAAATAACTCAGATCACAAGGATGATCAATCTCAATATAACCTAAATTGTTCAAAGAAAAATTTTCATTCGGCTCATCTCTAGCATGTATCAAATGCACATAGATAGAATCAAATGCATTTATTTCAGCACATGAATTCTCACAATTACTCACCTTTTCATATTTAAATTCAACACCACAGTTATTACCTTTATCGATCTCCTCAGTTGATGTAGGTGTTGTAGGTATCAAATCTTTAGGATGACGTATGGAGGTAGCAAGTACTTCATCTTCAACCGTGATTATCTCCTCCTCTTTTGCTTTTAATAGCACCCGTTGTTGTACATTCAACTCCTTGTCTTTAATGTCAACTCTCTCCTCTTCCGCATGGTTCTCAATTTCCTGCAAGTTGTTAGTCACAGAAATGCAAGTTGTTAGTCACAGAAAGAGGCACAAACAAGGGTTTGTTCTCATGTTTTTTGGCATTAAACATTCTCAGTTTCTCCTCAATCTAACTTTCAACCTTACAAGCAAGTATAAACAAATCATAGAGAGAATTATATTGTTTGTGAATGAGAATGTTCTTAATTTCTTGATTAAGCCCACCTAAAAATCTATTCTCTGTAGCTTCCACATGTTCCTCTAAATCACAACGCAACAAAAGAGCTTTCAATTCTTCATAGTATTCACTTACAATTCTCCTACCTTGTTCTAAACGTTGCAATCTTTTTAACAAGTCACGTGAATAATATGAAGGAACAAATGTAGATCTCATCACTCGTTTCAAAACATTCCAAGTTTTAGGTACATGTGGTAGTCTACATTGTTTCCTCCACCAAAATAATGCGAAATCAGTGAATTCACTTGTAGCAGCCCTAACTCTTTTATCATCAGGAAAATCATAGCACGCAAAATTTCGATCTAATTGTATTTCCCAATCAAGATAAGCTTCAGGGTCATATCTACCAGCAAATGGCGGAATTGTAAACTTGGCATCATCATCACATACCTCTCTTGTTAACCTACTTGTGCCTTGTCGATTTTGTCGAAGTTGACAACGGTCGTGATCATTGGATCCGTCAATTCTGTTGTTGATGGTGGTGAGGGTCTTATTAATACGATCCAACAAGTTGTTGGTCTCACAAAAATTGCTACAATGTGATCTTGAACCTGTCATGGTTAGTAGAAAACAAGGAAATACACTAGAATTATGTAAGTCCCTATAAACTACTAGGAGGTGGAGCTTCGCAAGTCACACATCTCTCGAACTCTTACCAAGCTCTTACAAGTTCTTACCAATGCAAAACAGGTGGTGCAACTGGTGGCTGGTTCGTGATAACTTAACTCAAGTGATGAGTATAGCGATTGCAAGGGCCGGTTCGACGTGATCTGTTCGGTTAGTAAATGGTGTAGCTTGGAAGGCTAGATATGTAGCAATGGAGAACAATCAGTTAATTTCAGAATTTGCACAGAATTGAATTATAGTTCGTATCTAGCACTTAGCCCATGTTGCTGATCAAACAAGGATAGGAGAAGGCAAAAACAAGTGTGTAACTATGTATAGGAGTGATGAACACAAGATAACTTAATAGAATGCAATCTGGTATTGACAGGCACAAGGATTGACCCAAATCTGAGAATGGCAGATTTCTGTCCACTCGACAAGATGTCGGTATTTTGGCCGTAACTTTTTTAAGTTGCCTCTTTTTTAATGCTTCTTTTTTTCTCTGTTTCCTGACGGCTTTTTCTACAACTTTTCTTTTGGGGCCATGTTCTAGAAACCGACGGATAAAATCGCACAAAAATCACAAGTGCAGACTGTTACAGATTCAATCCAGAAATTTGGGTCAACTTGCACCGCGGCTATCTTTTAACTGCCTTTATGGAATGAAGCGATATTTTAGGGTCAGTTATATAAGGAAGTTATGGATCTAATGGCGGTAGTTTCACTCAAAAAAGATAGCGGAAACAAAAGTTATAGCGTTTTTGGTGGCGGCTGCACAAGAGGGAGTCTTCTGGCCGAAATTGGAAATTAGGGTTTGATGTGTTTTTGATGGCTTTGGACGTGGGGATTTTTTTTGGGAGTTTTATGGGACCAAAAATATGACCAGCAACAAGACAATGCTAAGACGGACACAAACTCAATTTAGCAAACCAAAATTAACAGATCTAAAAGCACAATGGGGTTCGGACAACGGAAATAAATTCTTTTTGTAGGGCAATTTTTTTTGGACTATAGGACATAAAAAATCAATCTATTAACTAGGGATACAAGAAATCCTACCGGTCAACTGAAGCTCTGATACCACTTGATGAGGCGACGGAGTCCCGATCTTCCGATAGGATGATAACTTCGATTTGGAGGAGAACGACTTTTACGATACGGCTACTAACCGGTCACGACCAGAACGCCAAGCAATCGCTAAACCACACTCCGAGTTGTTATCAACCGTGCCAAGAACGCGGTTGACCTGACCACGAAGGTCTATTCCTGCATGCAACCGAAGAACACGCATGAACAAGATAACAAGCAATCTCAAATTGCAAATATTTATATTAAGCTCAAAAGGTGGGATTCCACAGAAGATTCTTTACGGTTGGTCTAGCCGACACAAGCGAAGAACAAAAGTTTTCACCATGGAAAAACTAATCAAACGAAATCCAAGAAAACTACAGGGGTGCGGCCTCCTTAAATAGGGGAGTGGAAGCCACACAAAACTAAGAAACAAAGGGGTGGTACTATTTTACTGTTCATGTGAACAGCACTCGGCCATGAATAGTGGGGGTAGCACCTTCCTATAGGCCCATGCATTACAAGGCCCGATTTGGCCCAAACAGGTGGTATAGCAACTTCTTTTGATGATTTCGGAGTGTACAGATGGAATTTATAGGCATGGCTAGATCCGTTGGAAAGAGGACGAGAAAATCTTTCCATCAAGTACTCGTGGACCTCAAACGGACTCCGTATGTGAAAGTTATGCTCGTTTGAAGTTGGACCTGTCAGGCTGAAACCGAACTGATCTGGAGGCCGAATTGGATTCCAAAACGTGTCCCACTTGAACTCTTGCTGGAATTGGTCCAAAAGTGACGTGGTGACCATAAGGAAGAGTTGGGGAAAGTATTGACTTGGTCTTGATATATTGGTCGGCCTCCCTTTAGGTGGACCCCAACCTCAAGCGCGTAGTGTTGATGCAATCCTCCTTGTATAGCTAGACAAATATACATTTTCATCTTTAGATAGCATCATATTCTCATTTAAAATAAATTGAAACTGAAGAAACGAATCCACCTTTTGTTTATTCTTGGGAACTTTGGTCGTATGCGTATGTGGCGTGGTCACATCAGGTGAACAGATTTGTAAGTTCTTCCATAATTCATCATCTTTATTCAGATTGTCCATATTAGATGGTGCAAAAAGAGATTAACACATAGGCATTGTGATAGCACTAGCGGTCCCGATCTTTTGATGAGAGTGGTAGATTCGATTGGGGAAGGGGATGACGTTGACGACCCAATTACAACCATCCAAGGACGTTGCGCCTTAGCGATCGATACACGAACTCCAGAAGTTGTTCGTGACCTTGTCGGCGCACAATCAACCAAACCACGAAGGTAATTGTTGCTGCAAGCAATCGAAGAACAAACAAGAACAAGATGAACAACAACTCAAATGCAAATAAACGATGTAGGATTCAATCTGAAACAGAAAGACGGTGGGGTTCCGAAGACAAGTATTCGGGCGGTCTAGCCGACACGCGCGAGTACAAGACGAAGTAGCAAAAGCTAACTTAGTCTATCAAAACCCAAACCCTAGAAGAGGGTGCGGCTGCCTATTTAAGGGACACGGAAGGTGGAGGCTCGGCCAAAACACAAGGAAGCCGAATAGGACTCGAATTACAAGGCCCAAGGCCCACTTTGACTCGGACTGGAAAAGTGATGTGACTTGTTTTGCAGTTTCGGACCGACTCAGATGGAATTTGGAGGTGAGGCTGGATCCATCTGAAAGTAGACTTCAAGAGCTTTCCAACGAGTACTCACGGGCTCCGAGAAACCTTCTGGATCAAAAGTTATGGCCGTTTGAAGTAGACGCTGTCAACAAGGCCGAATCCGAGTCAAACTCATGAACAGGACTTGGTTTGCGCTTGACGGTTCCACTTCTATACTTGAGCTCATGTGGTGCTTCCCCATGGTTCCTAAGGACAATTAAATCATCACAAGAATTAAGTAGTATTCCATTTTTTGAAACATTGGTATGCAAACTTAGAATCGCATTCACCTGATGGTTAAGTTGACGTGCTCGCGCTCTAGTCATTGGTCCTTGTATCATAGTTTCAGTTTGATGTGGAGTCGGCATGGTTGTATGCATGGAAAGGATGTCCTCGTCATCCTCCCCTTCTTGCATTTGAGTCGTCCGCGACTCAAGCTCATCTTCTTCTCCCAAGTATGGCTTCAAATCTACAATGTTAAAGGTGGGACTAACCCCAAAATCTGCAGTCAACTCAAGTTTATATGCATTGTCATTAATCTTTTCCAACACTTTGAAAGGACCATCAGCTCTAGGCATCAACTTAGACCTCCTCAATTCAGGAAATCTTTCTTTTCTCAAATGCACCAAACTAAATCACCCGGTTGAAAAGTTAAATGCCTCCTTCCTTTACTACCAGCAAGTTTATATTTAGCATTCATGCGTTCAATATTTTCTTTGGTTGTCTCATGCATTTTCAACATCAAGTCAGCACGCTGTTTAGCATCAAAATTTAACTTCTCCGAAGATTGAAGTGGTAGCAAATCAATAGGAGCACAAGGCACAAAGCCATAGACAATCTCAAAAGGGCACAACTTTGTAGTAGAATGCAGTGAACGATTATAAGCAAATTCAATATGAGGCAGACATCTTCCCACATTTTAATGTTATTTTTCAAAACAGCCCTAAGCATGGTAGATAAAGTTCTATTCACAACTTCAGTTTGCCCATCAGTTTGGGGATGACATGTAGTCGAAAATAACAGCTTAGTCCCCAATTTAGCCCATAAAGTTCTCCAAAAATGGCTAAGGAATTTAGTGTCACGATCGGAAACTATTGTATTTGGCACACCATGCAAACGAACAACTTCACGAAAGAACAAATCAGCAATGTTGGTAGCATCATCACTTTTATGACATGGTATGAAGTGTGCCATCTTAGAAAATCTATCCACAACAACAAATATGCTATCCCTCCCCTTCTTTGTCCTAGGTAGTCCTAAAACAAAGTCCATAGAAATATCTTCCCAAGGCACACTAGGAACAGGTAGAGGCATATACAAACCGTGAGGATTAAGTCGTGACTTAGCAACAAAACGTTCCACATCACGTCTCATCTTTGGCCAAAACAAATGACTAGCAAGTATGTCTTCCGTCTTCTTCGCTCCAAAATGCCCCATCAGCCCACCTCCATGCGCTTCCTGTAACAGCAACAAACGAACGGAGCTAGCTGGAATGCATAGTTTGTTAGCTCTAAACACAAATCCATCATTTAGAACAAATTTATTCCACGTTTTTCCCTCTTTACAATTCAACAACACATCTTTAAAATCATCATCATGAACATAATGCTCCTTAATTGTTTCTGTTGTAGGGGTGGCCCCCACCTAAACCCAGCAGGCCTGGTAGGAGGTTGTAAGGCCAAGGATAGGCCACGTGTAATGACATAAATGCCCCTGAAGGGGATGATCAGCTGTAAGGGTATAATTGTAAAAGTACTCCCCATGTATATATGTATGGAATACAGGCCATGGGGAGGACCCATGCCATTACTCATCTCCATCACTCTCCACTACCATCTCTCTCTCTGTTTGGTCTGTAGCCACAACAGTTGGCGCCGTCCGTGGGGAGGACAGGAGTAAGCCTGAAATTCAAAGGAGGATGGCACCGGAAAAGGCTTCGTCGACGGCGGCGAAGGGAAAGAAGGCGGCTGGGGCGCTGCGCCGCGTGAGTTCCAGGGCTTCGGCGTCGGCTGTCGCGGGTGCGGGCGGTGGCGTGGTCGCAGCAGTCGAGGATGTCGACGCTCGCGCTGCGACGACCGACCCCGCCATCGTGGGGCCGTCCGTGGCATGCGGGAGGCTCGAAGCCAGCATGCCGCAACAGTGGCCACGCCAGAGCCTGCGCTGGACAGGGCGAACAGCAGCGACGCCCCAACGCCCAGCCGTGCGAAGCCCATCAAGGTGGTTGCCGGGTTCTTTGACAAGATGGAGGGATATGCGCGGACTGAGGAGGATGCGGGGAGGCGCAACGCTTCCACCCTCGATCTTGCTCAAGCGACGCGCTCGACATACGACGAGGGGGTGGGCGACGACCCTTCGAAGCAGGCCCGCAGTCGACAGCCTCGGGAGGACCCCCTGGGAGCAACAGCACCGGGGAGCCGGAAGGCTCTCCAAAGAGCAGGCGCAAGCCCCAGCGTCACCTGCGCAGACCGCAAAAGGCCCGCCATACCTTCGTCATCGAGAATGCCCTGCGAGGTCGCGAAGGCGACATCGGCCGCTATGAGCGACCCCGGGCGGAGCAGGAGCAACTCTATTACGGAAAATGGTGCGAGGTGCACGGTTATGGCAATCACTACACGAAGACGTGCACCGCAGTTGTGGAGTTGCAACGGGCGATGGCCGCACCCCGGGACTCGCCCCTTCGGCTCCCTGCCGAGGTCCAGGGGCGGCATCCGAGGGGCAGCCGCTCGCAAGCCAGGGAGGATGCACGGTGCCGCGCCGTCAACATCATCACCAGAGGCTCCTTATCAGGGGCCCCTGCGGAGCAGCCGCAATCGTGGCTGCCGCCCCGCAACATCACCTTCACCGCGAATGACGCTAGGGGCGTGGAGTTCCCTCATCATGATCCCTTGGTCATCCAGGCCCATATCGCGAGCTGTGACGTCAGGCGCATCCTTGTCGACGTGCAAACATCCTGTTCACAGGGGCCCTTGACCGTATGGGAACCCACCGAAGTCGCATGAAGCAGGCTGGAGCTCCGCTTCAGGGCATCGGAGATCAGCCGCTGCAGGCCATAGGGCAGGTATCCCTCCCCGTCACGCTCCACCAGGGGAGTAACATCCGGACCCACCATGTCATCTTCGACGTTGTGGACATCGCACACCCCTATAACGTCATATTGGGACGGCCCGCCATCAACTCCTTCGAGGCGGTCCCACACCACGCCTTCTTGTGTACGAAGCTCCCGGACCCGGAGGGTGTCATCACCATCTTCGGCGACCAAGACCTCTCCAGGCGCATCGAAGTCGGCAGCCCAGATCTGCATCGCCCGGTGCACGCCCTACCGGACGTGCTGGACGACGCGCCCTCCGCCCCGGGATGGACACCTAAGCCTCGGCCCGAGGGCGGAGTCAAAAGGGTGCCGCTCCAGGTGGAGGGGCAGTTTGTGTCTATTGGTGAGGGGCTCCCCCCAGAGGTCGAGCAAGATTTGCTCCAGGTGCTTCGAAACAACACCGACATCTTTGCATGGTCACCAGAAGATATCAAGGGCATGGACCGCGCCATAATCGAGCACCGTTTGGCGGTCCGCCCCGATGCCAAGCCGGTCAAGCAAAAGCTTCGCCGCATGTCCATGGATCGGCAGCAGGCGGCCAAGGTGGAGGTGGCAAAGCTTCTTCGAGCCGGGGTCATCCGCGAGGTCCACCACCCAGAGTGGCTCGCCAACCCAGTACTGGTCAAGAAGGCAAGCGGGGCCTGGCGTATGTGCATCGATTTTACGGCACTCAACAAGGCGTGCCCAAAGGACAATTACCCTTTGCCGTGCATCGATCAATTGGTCGATGCTACCGCAGGGTGCGAGTTAATGAGTTTCTTAGATGCCTATTCCGGTTACCATCAGGTATACATGGTGAAGGATGACGAGAGCAAGACTAGCTTCATCACACCAATCGGCACCTTCTGTTTCATCAGGATGCCCTTTGGCTTGAAGACCGCAGGCGCTACCTTTACCCGCCTCGTCGCCATCGCCCTGGCCGCCCAGCTCGGGAGAAACGTCGAGGCCTACGTCGATGACGTGGTAGTCAAAACCCGGCAGCTCGCTTTGCATGGCCGGGACCTTCAGGAGACCTTCGACAACCTCCGGAAAGCCGGCATCAAGCTCAACCCCGACAAGTGCGTCTTCGGCGTGCAGGCGGGCAAACTCCTGGGATTCCTCGTGTCCGGGTGGGGCATCCAGGCGAACCCTGATAAGGTCGACGCTATCTTGGAGATGGAGCCGCCCAAGACGACGAGGGAAGTCCAGAGGCTGGCGGGCCGCATGGCAGCCTTGAGCCGCTTCTTATCCAGGGCGGCGGAGCGAGGTTTACCATTTTTTAAGACACTCCGCGGGTGCGACGGTTTTTGTTGGGATGGTGACTGTGCGGAGGCCTTCAACGCGCTCAAGAAACACCTGGCGAGTCTCCCCACTCTGGTCACCCCAGCACCAGAGGCTCCCCTCCTGCTCTATCTGGCCGCGTCAGCTACAGCAGTCAGTGCCGTCCTCGTCTTAGAGGAAGGCGCCGCACAACGGCCTGTATACTTCGTCTTCGAAGCCCTTCAAGGCGCCAAGACGAGATATACAGAGCTTGAAAAGCTTGCTTACGCATTGGTCATGGCCTCCAGGAAGCTCCGGCATTATTTTTTGGCCCATCCAATCACAGTGCCTTCCTCATTCCCACTGGCGGAGATGATGCACAACAAGGAATCCACGGGCCGCATTGGCAAGTGGGCTGCCGAGCTCACCCCATTTTCCCTGACATAGGCCTCAAGGATGGCAATCAAATCTCAAGTCCTCGCCGACTTCCTCGCAGAATGGACCCCGCCGGCTCAGCCCGCTCAGAAACACGACGACCCGGTCTGGACCCTCACCGTCGATGGGGCTTACGGCGTCGCGGGCGCGGGTGTGGGCGCGGTAATTGTCACACCCGAGGGGCAGCGCCTGTCGTACACGGCGCACCTCGCGATTCTCGCCACCAACAACACGGCGGAGTATGAAGCGCTACTCTTCGGCTTGACCAAGCTCAAGGCACTCGGTGCGCGGCGAGTGCTCGTCCGCACGGACTCGCGTTTGGTGGTCGGCCACGTGGACAAGTCATATCAAGCCAAGGACCTCGAGCTGGCTAAATACCTCGCCGCCGTAAGAGCAAGGGAAAGGCATTTTTTGGGCATCACGGTCAAAGCCATCCCTCGCGCGGAAAATGAGGAGGCCGACGCTCTCGCGAAGGCGGCCAGCCACCAGCTGCCGCCCCCTGACGAGGCATTTTACGAGGTATTGCCGCAGGCGGCCATTGTGCAGGACAACCGGGACGTGGCGCTCGTTCACCACATCGCCCAGCAGGGCGACTGGCGAGAGCCTATCTTCAATTTCCTGCAGGGCATCGCCGAGCCAGAGGACCACGCCGAGCTCCAGCGTCTGCAGCACCGTGCCAGATCTTTCCAGGTGTTTGAAGGGACGCTTTACAAACAGGGCGTCTGCGCACCGCTCCTACGCTGCCTCCCCCGCGAAGAGGGGAAGAAGCTCCTTGTGGAAATCCACGCGGGGGCGTGCGGGTCACATCTCGCGCCGAGGTCGTTGGTCGGCAAGGCATTTAGGCAAGGCTTCTACTGGCCGACTGCCATCGCCGACGCCCAGGACCTCGTGCGTCGCTGCCAGGGGTGTCAGTGGATGAGGCGCATCATCCGCAGGCCTCCGACGAAGCTCAACCCTATCCCCCCGGTATGGCCGTTGGCACGCTGCGGCGTCGACATAGTGGGACCACTCCCCCGAGCCCCAGGGGACCTACGGTTCGTGGTCGTCGCGCTGGAATACTTCTCCAGGTGGCCGGAGGCGGTAGCCCTAGCCAAGATAACCTCGGCTGCCATGCAGCGTTTCCTCTGGCAGAACATCATATGCCGCTTCGGCGTGCCCAGGGAACTCACCGTCGACAACGGCCTGCAATTTGATGCCGCCCCATTCAAGGAGTTCTGCGGCGACATGGGAATCACACTTCGGTTCGCCTCGGTTGGGCACCCCCAGTCCAACGGGGCAGTCGAAAGGGCGAACGGCGCTATCTCTATCGCCATAAAAAAACGCCTGGTCGGGCTGCCGAAGGGCAGGTGGCCGACCGAGCTTCACAGCGTCCTCTTGTCCCTTCGCACAACGGTCACGCGCTCGACGGGGTTCACGCCTTTCAAGCTCCTCTTCGGTGATGAGGCAGTGACGCCTGAAGAAATCAAGGCGGGATCACGGAGGGTCCTCGTCCAAGCGCCCGACGAGGAGCGTCGCGTATCCCTGGACCTCCTCGATAGGGTGCGGGCGAGCGCGACCCACCATGTCGAGAAGTACACGCGGCAGACAGTACGTACTCAAGACCGGTCTCTATACCCGCGAAGGTTCAACCCTGGGGATCTCGTCCTCAGAACGGCGCTCCATGCGGAGACCGTCGGCAAGCTGGAATCCAAGTGGGAAGGTCCATACATCGTGGCGGAAGCTTTGCAGAAGGGAGCGTACCGCCTCGCCACGCTCGAGGGACAAACTATCCACTACACATGGAACGCGGACAAGCTACGGCGATATTACGCCTAGGCGCAGGACGAGGACTATAATGGCATCAGCCCCTCCTTGTACGAGGCTCGCCCGCGCAAACGGGAGTTCAATAAAGCTCGCTGTTTCCGAAACTATCATCGTCTGGCCGCAGTAACCAGTCTACGGACTTTAAATAAGATGTAGCGTCGAGGTTCACCTCCGCACGCGAGAGTCCGCGGACTATAAATAAGACGTAGCGTTGAGCTCAGCTTCTGCACGCACCAGTCTACGGACTTTAAATAAGACGTAACGTCGAGGTTCACCTCCGCACGCGAGAGTCCGCGGACTATAAATAAGATGTAGTGTTGAGCTCAGCTTCCGCACGCACCAGTCTACGGACTTTAAATAAGACGTAGCGTCGAGGTTCACCTCCGCACGCGAGAGTCCCCGGACTATAAATAAGACGTAGCGTTGAGCTCAGCTTCCGCACGCACCAGTCTACGGACTTTAAATAAGATGTAGCGTCGAGGTTCACCTCCGCACGCGAGAGTCCGCGGACTATAAATAAGACGTAGCGTTGAGCTCAGCTTCCGCACGCACCAGTCTACGGACATTAAATAAGACGTAGCGTCGAGGTTCACCTCCGCACGCGAGAGTCCGCGGACTATAAATAAGATGTAGCGTTGAGCTCAGCTTCCGCACGCACCAGTCTACGGACTTTAAATAAGACGTAGCGTCGAGGTTCACCTCCGCACGCGAGAGTCCCCGGACTATAAATAAGACATAGCGTTGAGCTCAGCTTCCGCACGCACCAGTCTACGGACTTTAAATAAGACGTAGCGTCCAGGTTCACCTCCGCACGCGAGAGCCCGCGGACTATAAATAAGACGTAGCGTTGAGCTCACTTCCGCACGCACGAGTCTACGGACTTTAAATAAGACGTAGCGTCGAGGTTCACCTCCGCACGCGAGAGTCCGCAGACTATAAATAAGACGTAGCGTTGAGCTCAGCTTCCGCACGCACCAGTCTACGGAGTTTAAATAAGACGTAGCGTCGAGGTTCACCTCCGCACGCGAGAGTCCCCGGACTATAAATAAGACGTAGCGTTGAGCTCAGCTTCCGCACGCACCAGTCTACGGACTTTAAATAAGATGTAGCGTCGAGGTTCACCTCCGCACGCGAGAGTCCGCGGACTATAAATAAGACGTAGCGTTGAGCTCAGCTTCCGCACGCACCAGTCTACGGACATTAAATAAGACGTAGCGTCGAGGTTCACCTCCGCACGCGAGAGTCCGCGGACTATAAATAAGATGTAGCGTTGAGCTCAGCTTCCGCACGCACCAGTCTACGGACTTTAAATAAGACGTAGCGTCGAGGATCACCTCCGCACGCGAGAGTCCCCGGACTATAAATAAGACATAGCGTTGAGCTCAGCTTCCGCACGCACCAGTCTACGGACTTTAAATAAGACGTAGCGTCCAGGTTCACCTCCGCACGCGAGAGCCCGCGGACTATAAATAAGACGTAGCGTTGAGCTCACTTCCGCACGCACGAGTCTACGGACTTTAAATAAGACGTAGCGTCGAGGTTCACCTCCGCACGCGAGAGTCCGCAGACTATAAATAAGACGTAGCGTTGAGCTCAGCTTCCGCACGCACCAGTCTACGGAGTTTAAATAAGACGTAGCGTCGAGGTTCACCTCCGCACGCGAGAGTCCGCGGACTATAAATAAGACGTAGCGTTGAGCTCAGCTTCCGCACGCACGAGTCTACGGACTTTAAATAAGACGTAGCATCGAGGTTCACCTCCGCACGCGAGAGTCCGCGTACTATAAATAAAACGTAGCGTTGAGCTCAGCTTCCGCACGCACCAGTCTACGGACTTTAAATAAGACGTAGCGTCGAGGTTCACCTCCGCACGCGAGAGTGCGCTGACTATAAATAAGACGTAGTGTTGAGCTGAGCTTCCGCACGCACCAGTCTACGGACTTTAAATAAGACGTAGCGTCGAGGTTCACCTCCGCACGCGAGACTCCGCGGACTATAAATAAGACGTAGCGTTGAGCTCAGCTTCCGCACGCACGAGTCTACGGACTTTAAATAAGACGTAGCGTCGAGGTTCACCTCCGCACGCGAGAGTCCGCGTACTATAAATAAGACGTACCGTTGAGCTCAGCTTCCGCACGCACCAGTCTACGGACTTTAAATAAGACGTAGCGTCGAGGTTCACCTCCGCACGCGAGAGTGCGCGGACTATAAATAAGACGTAGTGTTGAGCTGAGCTTCCGCACGCACCAGTCTACGGACTTTAAATAAGACGTAGCGTCGAGGTTCACCTCCGCACGCGAGAGTGCGCGGACTATAAATAAGACGTAGCGTTGAGCTCAGCTTCCGCACGCACCAGTCTACGGACTTTAAATAAGACGTACCGTCGAGGTTCACCTCCGCACGCGAGAGTCCGCGGACTATAAATAAGACGTAGCGTTGAGCTCAGCTTCCGCACGCACCAGTCTACGGACTTTAAATAAGACGTAGCGTCGAGGTTCACCTCCGCACGCGAGAGTCCGCGGAGTATAAATATGACGTAGCGTTGAGCTCAGCTTCCGCAAGCACCAGTCTACGGACTTTAAATAAGACGTAGCTTCGAGGTTCACCTCCGCACGCGAGAGTCCGCGGACTATAAATAAGACGTAGCGTTGAGCTCGGCTTCCGCACGCACCAGTCTACGGACTTTAAATAAGACGTAGCGTCGATGTTCACCTCCGCACGTGACAGTCCCCGGACTATAAATAAGACGTAGCGTTGAGCTCAGCTTCCGCACGCACGAGTCTACGGACTTTAAATAAGACGTAGCGTCGAGGTTCACCTCCGCACGCGAGAGTCCGCGGACTATAAATAAGACGTAGCGTTGAGCTCAGCTTCCGCACGCACCAGTCTACAGACTTTAAATAAGACGTAGCGTCGATGTTCACCTCCGCACGCGAGAGTCCGCGGACTATAAATAAGACGTAGCATTGAGCTCAGCTTCCGCACGCACGAGTCTACGGACTTTAAATAAGACGTAGCGCCGAGGTTCACCTCCGCACGCGAGAGTCCGCGGACTATAAATAAGACGTAGCGTTGAGCTCAGCTTCCGCACGCACCAGTCTACGGACATTAAATAAGACGTAGCGTCGAGGTTCACCTCCGCACGCGAGTGTCCGCGGACTATAAATAAGACGTAGCGTTGAGTTCAGCTTCCGCACACACTAGTCTACGGACTTTAAATAAGACGTAGCGTCGAGGTTCACCTCCGCACGCGAGAGTCCGCGGACTAGAAATAAGACGTAGCGTTGAGCTCAGCTTCCGCACGCACTAGTTTACGTACTTTAAATAAGACGTAGCGTCGAGGTTCACCTCCGCACGCGAGAGTCCGCGGACTACAAATAAGACGTAGCGTTGAGCTCAGCTTCCGCACGCACAAGTCTACGGACTTTAAATAAGACGCAGCGTCGAGGTTCACCTCCGCACGCGAGAGTCTACGGACTTTAAATAAGACGTACCGTCGAGGTCCACCTCCGCACGCGCGAGTCCACGGACTATAAACAAGATGTATTGTCGAGGTTCGCCTCCGCACGTGACAGTCTACGGACTACAAATCAGGCGTCGTCGGCTCAAAACACAGCTCACAGCAGTAAGAATAAATGGGGCATCGTCCCATTGCAAAAATATGAGGTCAAATGATTACAGGTATGGGCGCGCAAGCACGAACCCCCCCCCCCGCCTGATATAATCAACGCCTCAGTCTTCGCGCGGCGCCGAGGGGCCCGTGCCGCCGCCAGGGCCTCGGGAAACCTCTTCGAGCCAACGGAGGAAGTCCCCTCTTTCGCGCAGCGTTTGCTGTATTGCAACCCTCGCCGCATCCTCTCCGACGCGACTCCATATCCGCCGGTGGAAGTTCCGGAGGCTAGGCTCGATGGAGCGAATATCATCCGGCAGCGCCTCCGGCCGGCCAGGAAGATCCAGCTGAGGGTTTGCCAGCTCCTGCATATGCCTACACCCACGGGTGTGGAGCATGCCGAGGGCAAGGCACGCGCCGAGATAGCCGCAGTGCTCCCCGAAGGTCTTGGCGCTGCGAAGCGCGACGCCCGCCCCCTCCTCGATCAGCCCAAGTGTCTCCATCAGGTCCTCCGGCCCGTGGGTGGCGTCGGGCACGTCAACGCACAGATCGCGGAGGGCCCGGCTGAGAGACTCCATTGCCCCCCAGGCTGACGTGGACGCGTCCTCCAAGGCGCGGGCCTTCCCTGCAAGAGTCTCGGTCAGCTGGGTCTTCTCCCCCTCCAAGGCGGCAATCTGCTACAGGAAGGAGGCGCGTTCCTCTGCAGCGGCGCGTTTCGCTTCCTCAGCCTCGACTTGCAGGGATGACAAGGCACCCTCCAGCGCGCGGAGCTCTTCGTCCTTTGTCGCGTGAGCGTCATCCGCTTCACGAAGCCTGGCTTTAGGGCCCTCCGCTCCCGGATTCGCGCCTCGTCTAGCGCGTCGCTGATGACAAGCGTCTGAAAGCAGCAATGTAAGTCACCAGGCGCCCAGTAGCGCCATACAAAATGCGCGGCACAGGTACTCTCCCTCGCATGATGATAGCATCCGCCGGTCAAGGCTGCCATTGGCACGTTCTGCGGCCATGGTGAGAGCGCGGAGTATCTCTAGTCGCGGGAGGTAGTCGGACAGGACGGGTTCGGACCCCACCGCGTCGCGGGCTTTGGAGGCTTCGGCTGCTTTGACAGTAGCAGACACCGGCGCGACACCCTGCACAAGGTTTTGGACTTCGCGCACTCCCCCGTTGCTCGATCCTTCACCGCGTCCGGGAGACGTCGTCTCGCCTGATGCTGACGGAATGAGCGAGCAGATCGGAGAGAGTTTCACGAAGTCGAGCGGGGAGAGGGAGCCACGCTTACCTCCTGCCCCCCTCACCGCACGAGGGGGTGGTGTCGTTCGGCCGCCGGTCGCGGCATGAACGCCTCGGTGGTCGGGTGCGAGGCCCCCTCGGTGACATCGGGCGCCACAATCCCAAGCATGGGGCCTGCAACGTTGTAGCGACTCTTCGGAGGCAGGGGAGACTGCATCCGAGGGCGTTTCGGCTGAGGAGCCGAGGGAGATTCCTTCGTGACGTTAGCGGCCGCAGCTCCTACTCCACCTTCGGCCTCCGCCGCGCCAGACGTATCCCTGGTAGTAGCAGCAACAACGGCCATGGCCCCCTCGTCAGGCGTAACGTTCCTTTCCGGGTTGACGGGCTCCGGCATAGTCAAGGCCGCGCCCCGTACGATCAGCAGCATCTCCGAATAGTGCGGCCGGCGAAATCAAGGCGGCGCACCCCGCCGAACTTGTCTGGCCGGGCGCGTCACCGGTCGGGCGTCCTGCCCCAGCAGCGCCAGCTGCCGAGGCGGCTGGCAGGCTGAGTATGGCAGCATCGGAGCGAGCCCGATACCGCGAAGACGAGGCGTCTGCGCGGCTGCCATCGCCATGATGACCCGAAGTCCCCGTGGGAATCTCCGTTGGTATCGGGCGTTCCGGCACAGCGATACCCAAAACTTCGCATGTGCGGTTCAATCGCCCTGGCTTCGCCGTTTGGGTCGCGGCTTCGCGTAGCTTGTGCTCCTCAAGTGTGTATGGGCCGAGGAACACCTCAGTCGCGCGCTCCGTGTCTTCTAGCCGAGGCACTACACAAGAGACAGCAGGGCGAGCACGTGAGAACAAGTGCGGGCACGTCAGGAGATGCCTGCGGCACTCTAGACAACTTACAAGGGGCGGAGGGCGGAAGCAGGCAGGACACTGGCGGGCAGATCCCGTCCGCTCGGAAGACAGCGGCGCCACCCCGTACATCGTGAACTCTTCGGCTAGGTCGCGCATACGACTTAGCCGGCGGGCGACGCCGACAAGTCTCCAGAGCCTCTGCGTGTCGTCAGCCTCCGGCTTCATGCTTGGCGAAGTGTTGAACGAGATGGGCCCACCTCGGCATAGCAGGCCACTCGGGCCGGTCACGTGGTAATAAAACCACCACCGCGTCCAGCCGGACTCCCACTTCCCCAGGGCAGCCGGCGCGGGGAACAGCGTCGTGCAAGACGATTGCAGCACGAAATCCACACTGCCAAAATTGGAAATAGCTCCATCTCCAGCCTTCTTGGGGCGGCAGCAGGCGTCGTGAAGAGTGGCGAACAGGCTCGCGCTGGGACGCCGGCCTTCCGTCCGCGTCGCCCATGAGAAGACAGCCAGGCGGACTATTGCGCTCGGCGCCAGCTGCACTAACTCCAACCCATAGGCCCGCAAGACTTCGCCCACAAACATCTTTGAGGGCATGCGAAGGCCGGCGTCAAAGAACGCGACGAAAACGATCGTCTCTGTCTCCCGGGGCTTCGGCTCCGTTTCATTGCGACGGGGTAGGCGAGCACCATCCCGATCCTCGATCTTCCCGTCACGAACAAGCCGCTGCAACGTCTCCTCGGTCACGCGGCTCTTCCCCAACACGCGGGAACACCGGCCCCCTGAGTACTCCATGGCGTCCCATCGCCTGTCGGCATGCGAGCGCCCCCGCAGTACCAGCTTGTAATCCCCAGAAGGGAAGGACAATTTGTCCCAACTAGACGAGGAGCCGCCGCTGGGAGGGCGCGACGCGTCGCCATGGCTGGCCATTGTCTCCTAAAGGCAGGGTAAAAGAAACAAAGGCAGGAAGTCGCGCTACTACCGGCGCGGAATAAACCAGAACTAAGCGGCCAGCGGGACAAAAGTGCTCCCATCCCGGTGAGGGCACCTTATAAAGCCCGCTCGCCACCCCCACGGCCAGAAGGCGCAGTTAGGCCAGAATCGCAGCGGTTCGAATACACACGATCTGGAAAGAAGAACCGTCAGTACCTGGAGGGGCGCGCCGGGTAGGTGGCCAGGCAACGCACAACCCCAGCACGCGCTCGACACGCGTCCCGCTTCCTGGGGAAGCAGCGAACAGCCGCGAGCACGCAACCGCTCGCATCCCACGATGCGCCAGTTGCAAGCCACCACGTGCCCCACCCACGCGAAAGCAGACTGCATAACGCGACAGCCTACCCTCTGACAGGCCAGGCGTCGGCGCAATTCCAGCCGTCATTTAAAGCGCACTACCAAGCCACGAGGCCGTGGCAGCTGCGAAATGCGGGAAAGCCGGTGGCGCAGCACCCGCCTTCACCACCGCATCGCCCACGGTTCCGGCCACGACCCAACACGGACCCCGGAGCCAAGCAGTTTAAACCCCGCCCCGACAGCCCCGGCTACGCCCGTGGGGGACGGAGTGCGCGCGTCTACTTCGACTAGGCGCCAGGTCCACTGCCACCCTTTCGAAGGGTAGGGGACGAAGCGTGCGTGTCTACTTCGACTAGGCGCCAGCTCCGCTGCCACCCGTTCGAAGGGTAGGGGGCGGAGCGCGCGCGTCTACTTCGACTAGGCGCCAGCTCCGCTGCCACCCGTTCGAAGGGTAGGGGATGGAGCGCGCGCGTCTACTTCGACTAGGCGCCAGCTCCGCTGCCACCCGTTCGAAGGGTAGGGGGCGGAGCGCGCGCGTCTACTTCGACTAGGCGCCAGCTCCGCTGCCACCCGTTCGAAGGGTAGGGAATGGAGCGCGCGCGTCTACTTCGATTAGGTGCCAGCTCCGCTGCCACCCGCTCGAATGGTAGGGGACGGAGCGCGCGCGTCTACTTCGACTAGGCGCCAGCTCCGCTGCCACCCGTTCGAAGGGTAGGGGACAGAGCGCGCGCGTCTACTTCGACTAGGCGCCAGTTCCGCGGCCACCCGCTCGAAGCGTAGGGGACGGAGCGCGCGCGTCTACTTCGACTAGGCGCCAGCTCTGCCGCCACCTGCTCGCCACACGGAGATAGCGCGTCTACGTCTACTTCGACTAGGAGATAGCGCTCGCACGACTATTCCTCATCGTCGAGCGTCCGTCCGGGCGAGGTCTTGAACGCGATCGGCTGGCCTGTGCATTCGAGGCCGCTCCCACTCGCCACACGGTGGTAGAACCACCGTTTCATCCAGTGAGACTCCCACTTCCCGCGGGTGGAATTCGCGGGGAAGAACTTGCTGCAAGATGGCCGAAGAATAAAGGTGACGCTGCCGAAGTTCGACAGCGTCCCCTCCTTCCGCTCCTTGGGCTGGAACTCTGCCTCGTGCAGGTAGGCAAACAACGAAGCACTGGGCCAGCACGCTCCCGAGCGCAAGGCCCAGCTGTACACGGCGAGCCGGGCCACGGCGTTCGGAGTCAGTTGCGCTAGCTCCAGCCCGAAGGTCCGCAACACGTCGCCCACGACCGCCACCGCCGGGATGCGGAGCCCCGCGTCAAAAAAGGCGACGAACACAAGCGCCTCCGACTCCTTGGGGCGCGGTCCCGTCTCGTCGGCAGCGGGCAATCGTACCGCCTGGCGCTCGGACAACTTCCCCGCGCGCAGCAGCGCTTCGATGGTCTTCTCGGTCACAAGCGAGGGGCCCAACTCGGCGGAAAACGAGCCTTCCTTCTCCGCCGCCAGCACCACTTGTCCGCCGCCGCCGGGTCGCGTTCGCTGAGCGAGTATTTCACCTCTAGCGGTGAAGACCGCCGGCGAATGCCGCAAGCACCAGCCGCCTGGCCACGCTTGTCACCGGATGCCATCGCTTCTTACAGAAGGAAGAATACAGCGGTGAGAATACCACGGGAGTGTAGAAGGCGATGCAAGCGAGAAAGGGGCGTAGAACTGCGGGGGCGCGGTTACGGGGGCTATTTCAAGCCACCTCGCCCCGAAGGCGGCAGTCGAAACGTCACGACGGTCCGCGTGCCGGAAGCGACCGCAGTCGTACAGAGGCCCGTCCCGCACAATTCCCCATAAACAAGGACGAATCATCATGACGGTACGCGCCAGACGCGGCCACAGCAGTGAGGACCGTCAGGGCACGACGCTCTAGTGGCCTCCCGCCGCGTGGCAAGCCCCGCACAAAAGTAGCTGGGGCACACGACCCGACGTGCCTCTAAGACGGAGCCTCCGCCCCAGCAGGAATACCCCTGATCTTTGGCCCGACCAACGCACGCAGTAGGGTAGCTTCCGGTGCTCGGGCCAGGACCGCACCCGGAAGATGGCCCCTTCACGCAAAGGCCAGATAGCGGGTCACAGCCTTGGCCGAGGGGTCGAAGCCCGTGGCAGGAATACGTCCCGCTGCGTGCCCCACCCACGGGAAGGCAGGATGCATGACGCGACAGCCTGCCCCCTGACAGGCTAGGCGTCGGCACGATTCCAGCCGCCATTAAAAGCGCGCTACCAGACCGTGGGATCATAACAGCTTCGAAGCATAGCAGGATAGCCGGCAGTGATGGGGCAGCGGAATATGGCTAAACGCCGAATGACGCGCCCCTCCTCGCCCGCCTTGTGTCCCCCTTCCCTAGGGAAGAGGCGAGCAGCCGCGATCACGCAACCGCTCACATCCCACCGTGCACCAGTTACAAGCCGCCGCGTGCCCCACACACGCTAGGGCGAGTCGCACAGTATGACAACCTAGCCCTGGCAAGCCAGGGGCCGGCGCGATTCCAGGAACCATTACAGCGCATTACCGGATCGTGAGGTTGCAATCACCGCTGCGTGTCCGCTGTGCGAAGTTTCAACTCAGACTACACCGTTGAGCCTCTACCGCGACAGGCTCCAGTCCCGGCTTCGGCTTCGATGATCGCGCACGCCTACCTCGACTAGGCGCCAGCTCCGCTGCCACCCATTCGAAGGGAAGGGGACGGAGCGCGTGCGCGCCTACTTCGACCAGGCGCCAGCTCCGCTGCCACCCTGGCGAGGGTTAGGGGACGGAGCGCGCACGTTCCTACCTCGACTAGGCGCCAGCTCCGCGGCCACCCGTGCGAGGGGTAGAGGACGGAGCGCGCGCGCCTACCTCGACTAGGCGCCAGCTCCGCTGCCACCCATTCGAAGGGAAGGGGACGGAGCGCGCGCGCGCCTACTTCGACCAGGCGCCAGCTCCGCTGGCAACCGTGCGAGGGGTAGGGGATGGAGCGCACGCGCGCCTACCTCGACCAGGCGCCACCTCCGCTGCCACCCCTTCGAATGGAAGGGGACGGAGCGCGCTCGCGCGCCTACGTTGATCAGGCGCCAGCTCCGCTGCCACCCGTGCGAAGGGTAGGGGACGGAGCGCGCGCGCGCGCCTACCTCGACGAGGCGCCAGCTCCGCTGCCACCCCTTCGAAGGGAAGGAAACGGAGCGCGCGCGCGCGCCTACGTTGACCAGGCGCCAGCTCCGCTGCCACCTGTGCGAAGGGTAGGGGACGGAGCGCGCGCACGCCTACCTCGACCAGGCGCCAGCTCCGCTACCACCCATTCGAAGGCTAGGGGTCGGAGCGCGCGCACGCCTACCTCGACTAGGCGCCAGCTCCGCTGCCACCCGTGCGAAGGGTAGGGGACGGAGCGCGCGCGCGCCTACTTCGACTAGGCTCCAGCTCGGGACGAAGCGCTCGTGCGTCTACCTCAGCCGCCAATCCAGACCCCCGGACCCGCTGCACACCAAGGCTCCGTAAGTTCGGAGAAGTTCACAGGCCGCAGGGACGGAGGGGGCCAAAGGACTCGGCGACATGGCTTCGGCCCTGTGAAGCCCTTCACCATGAGAGGCTCCTGTTGTAGGGGTGGCCCCCACCTAAACCTAGCAGGCCTGTTAGAAGGATATAGGGCCCAAAATGGGACATATGTAATGGCTTAAATACCCCTGACAGGGAGGTACCGATGTAAGAGCACAATTGTAAAAGCACAGCCCATATGAATATATATACAAGGGAAGGCTAGGGGGAAGGCCAGAGGTCATCACTTTCTCCCAACTCTCCACTACCACATCTCTCTCTCTCTCTGTTTGGTCTGTAACCACAACATGGTCCAAAGAAGGAAAAAGAAGCTATTGACCATGTCGACTGAAGGAACACTAGAGCAACAACTGAAAGAGCAAATTATTCTCCAAAGCTCTAGAATGTTCCCAAAAAGCTCTAGAATGTTCTCAAAAGATTTTTTCTCCTCTATTCTCCCCCTTTTGGCAATAAACACATCAAGGATGCAAAGGAGAGAATATGACATGACAAGGATGAAAATGGCTGAAGTTTGTTTATTCCAAGCATTTAGAGCCATGAGAATTATTCATAAGGACCATAAATAATTACACCATGCCATAACTCAATAAAAGGCTATCTAAATCATGACATGATATGTATAAGCCAGCTAGAACATATAGATGACAATCTGAAATGTAGTACATTTTGTGAGCATGTCAAGTCATCAATAAGCAAAGTCTAGCTAGAGATATCAAAGGATGATGCAGGCCATGTCAATAAGCTGAGCGAAACCAAGAAGCTACTAATGAGACCAATTAGAGTGCTATGCTCAAGAATGAAACAATGGTTCAAGTACTTGGTTCTTTTTGTGTAATTAAGCAAATTGAGCACATAAAACATTGTCTTTTTAAAGCTCATGGTCGTTTCCAACCCAATTTTTGTTATGTGCTAGATCTCAAGCCTTATGCGACTACTCCAAGCAAAGCTTAAGAAGATAGTCTAGGTCATCCAAAACTCCCCCTGAGTTCATGCCTAGTGCAATGGCAAGCCGTCTCATGAGAAAGAATTGGTGAAATCAGTTTTTTCGCACAAAAGAGATCTTTTTGCTTTTTAAACATGTTGTACCAACTCATGCTGCATCAAGAGACTAAAATAGCTCAATCTAAGGCTCAATTAGAGATTCAACGCTCAACTCAGCCTATTTGGCATGGCATGAATCATAAAAGGATAGCTCAAGAAAGACTAGACTCAAATGCTATCATGACAAGTTTTAATGTAAATTGAGTAATTTTTAATTTACTTATCATGGCAAAAGCTAGTCTACACATATGAAGTTATGATAAAGCTAGCAAGTAAGCATAAGTCATGGCAAGGTGTAAAGCATTGTAAACATGTCATAACAGGATAATAATCAAGGCTCAATGAAGTTATATTACAATGCGAAATGCTAAAATGCAAGAAAATCCAGCTCCCCCTCAACATGTGATGCAACTTTTAGTTCAAGATGAGTTATGTCAATATTAAGCTCCAGAAGCTCCCAAATGAACTCTCCCTGAACCAAAGCAATAAAATCGAGAAGCTGGCAAAGAAAACCAAACAGGCAGTCCTTAAAGCATAGACAAGATATAGAGACAACTATGGCTCAGACTGACTCTCATCTACCCCATATGACTCTAGGACTATCAACTAGTCATCTAACAGACTAAGGAGCAAACACGTACCCTGTCTACCCGAGAGTGGCCCAACCCTCACTAGAACCTATAAGCAGTGAGTAAGCTCAACCTAGAGAGAAGAGAACAGCTAATAAGCAGCATCCTAGAATCACAAGATAAGAGTAAGAAGTCTAAACAACTCGGCAAGAGAACCACTCTAACCTATGATAGAAGGACTAAACCCAATGCAGCCGTATGCAATGCAATCAGAATGGAGTAAGAACATAATCAATATAGTAAAGCAGTAAAGAACAAAGCTCCCCCTCACAACAATCCATAAGGACAGACCACCCCAAGCTCTCCCCGCAGAGCTGAAAACCTTGAGCTATCCAATGGCTTGGTGAAGATATCAGCTAACTGGTGGTCACTCTCCACAAACTGGAGCACTATGTCACCCTTCTCTACATGGTCTCGAAGTAAGTGATATCGGATATCAATATGCTTGGTCCGGGAGTGCTAACCCAAAGTCCCGCAGAGTCGAGACCATCCAAAGCACTTGGCTACAGCAACTGGCTGCAGCACCGTACTCGGCCTCTGCGGTGGACTGTGCAACGCCGGACTGCTTCCTCGAAGACCAGGAAACGAGAGAAGTGCCAGTGAACTGGCGGTGCCCGAAGTGCTCTTCCTATCTATCCTACAACCGGCAAAGTCTACATCCGAGAAGGCTCTCAAGGAAAGACAGGAAGAGGAAGAGTACCAGATACCATAGTCAATGGTAGCTCGAAGGTACCGAAGAATGCACTTCACCGCCTGGCTGTGAGATACGCGAGGAGAAGCCTGAAACCGAGCATAAAGACACACGGAGAAGTGTATGTCCGGTCTCGAGGCAGTGAGGTACAAGAGGGAGCCGATCATACTACGATACTCCTTCTGATCAACTGGCTCGCTGTCCTCATCTGGGTCGAGTGAAGCTGATGTAGCCATCGGAGTGGACACCAGCTTACCATCACTCATATCAAAGCGCTTCAGGAGGTCTCGAGTGTACTTGCCCTGATGCAAGAAAGTACCCTCCCGAGTCTGCTTAATTTGGAAGCCAAGGAAGAAGCTCAACTCGCCCATCATGCTCATCTCAAACTCCGAGCTCATGACATCGGAAAACTGGGAAACGAGAGCATGCGAGGTGCCGCCAAAGATGATGTCGTCCACATAAATCTGGACGAGCAGAAATCAGTGCCATGCCGGCGGATGAACAAGGTTTGTCTACTTTACCCATCTCAAACCCATGACTCAACAAGTAGGACTTAAGCCTCTCATACCAAGCTCTAGGGGCCTGCTTAAGTCCATACAGCGCTTTGGAAGCTTGAAGACATGGTGTGGATATTTAGGGTTCTCGAAACCTGGAGGCTGTCTGACATAGACTTCTTCCTCAATGAAGCCATTAAGGAAGGCACTCTTGACGTCCATCTGGTAAAGCTTGAAACCCTTAGAAGCTGCAAAGGCAAGCAGGATTCTAATAGCCTCAAGTCTAGCTACAGGGGCAAAGGTCTCCTCGAAGTCTAGACTCTCAACCTGAGAAAACTCCTGAGCTACCAGTCTAGCCTTGTTTCGAACAACTACCCCATCCTCACTCTGCTTGTTCTTGAACACCCACTTGGTCCCAATGACATTGTGACCACGAGGGGCTCAACAAGCGACCAAACCTTGTTCCTCTCGAAATTTTCTAGCTCCTCATGCATGGCATTGACCCAAGACTCGTCAGAGAGAGCATGACAAACATCCTTGGGTTCGAATGAGGTGACAAAGGCAGAATGGAGACAGAATTGAGACACGCAGATTTTAAACGAGTGACTTGCTCAAAGAGGCCTCCAATTATCTGCTCAGAAGGATGGTCTTTTTGGATATGTCTAGGAGGTCCAGGATGAGATGAAGAAGTGGCCTCTACCTCGTGAGCTGACGAGGTAGGAACAGAGCCAGGCAGAAGGCATGGGCTAATCGCCTCGAGGTGCGATGGAAGAAGGCACCTCAAGGGGTGGATGAGGGACTGGATCGGGTAGACAACCCTCATCTCCATCGTCCTCATCATCCACAAACTTTGAGGATAGCTAATTAATAGCCATAAGTCTCTGCATGCCAAATTTCACCTTTTCTCATGAAGGGAAACACGAAAATCATCAAAACCCTAAAAGAGGAAATGAAGAACAGAGGAGTCCCAAACATGAAATCTGAGATTAAACGAAGTTTGCTCTTGGGAAACTTAATCAAATGATCTTGAGGCATCATCCCAACATAGAGCAACCCATTTTGGGCCTTCCCAGCAAGAAACAACTTCAAATCACAAAAAGAGAAAAAACCACCCAAAAGGAGAAAACGAAGAACAGAGAGGCTGCACGAGAGAAAAACTCCAGATTTTCATTTCAACCAAGCAAGGATTACATAGGAGTCCCGATACGCATGGACATTAGAACACGAGGAATGATTACAAGGGTCTCCACTCAATCCTCTCCTCTCCCTCTCAAACCCTCTCAAGAACACCACCCACTACATGCTTCCCTAGAGAGGAGACAATGCCCAGAGGGGAGATGAACGCAGGGAGACACATGCTGCTGCCCTCAACCACTAAAGAGCAAAGCAAAACCACCCTCCAAAGCCTCTTTTGACTCACTAAAACCCTAACTCTCTCCTAAAGCCATGAGGAGGCATGCAGCCCCTCACCTCTATTTATAGCCCTTGGCTAGCGGGTCTCCACCCCGTTACGCCCGCTAAATCCAACGGAGCCCGCTCCCGCTTGTGCAGCCTCACGAAATTACCATTTCGCCCCTCCTGCACCTTCCGGGAAGCTTCCGTGCTCCTTGTCGTCCAAGTTTCGCAACCACCTCGAGTCTCCGCCGTCTTCGACACATCCCGACCGTTCTGACCTCGACACCGCCCGTGTCTAGTCCGGTCTCTCGTGTCTCACCACGACTCCGCCTCGGCGTCTTGCAACCACACAGACAAGAAACACGTCAAATAGCACCGCTCGATACATGAAAGCATAAATAGCATAACCACATCATGCTTACCCATGATGAAGTCCAAACCTATCGAATCTATGAATATGCATCCTAATCTCATACGACCAAGTTTGACTAAATCCGACCGAGCCTGTTGCACCACGCAACGTCAAGGTCCGAACCACCCAAACCAAACTCGACTTTCCTAAACCGATGTCAATTACTCATCATAAACACGGGATGACCTCCACATGGTCTCTCATACCCTAGCACAACACACTACTCAATTTTAAGGGAATTATTCTCCAACACTTCACTGAAATTATTCTCGATACAAAAACTTTCTTATAAGTCATGAACCCAAAAGCTCATAAGCACAATGACCAATTTTCTTCCTTCCAAAAGAATCACTACTATCCCTGTAAGCCTTTACTGAACAAGCCTGATATCATCAATTTACTAAAACTCTTAACAAAGATCATCAGAATTCACTACTCCAACATAAAACTCTCCAAGACTCTCTAAATTACTTCATACTACTTTATCATTTCATCCTTAAACTTAGAATCCACCTAGACTTTAGGACCAATGACTCGAGCGCGAGCACGTCAACTTAACCATCAGGTGAATGTGTTCCTATGTTTGCATACAAATGTTTCAAAGAATGGAATACTATTTAATTCTTGTGATGATTTAATTGTCCTTAGGAACCACGGGAAGAACCACATGAGCTCAAGTATAGAAGTGGTACCGTCAAGCGCAACCCAGATCCTATTCGCGAGTTTGACTCGAATTCGGCCTTCCAAATAGCGTCTACTTTAAACGGACATAACTTTTGATCCAGAAGGTTTGTCAGGGCCCGTGAGTACTCATTGGAAAGCTCTTGAAGTCTACTTTCAGAAGGATCCGGCCTCACCTCCAAATACCATCCGAGCCGGTCAGAAACTGCCAAACAAGTCACATCATTTTTCCAATTCGAGTCAAAGTGGGCCTTGGGCCTTGTAATCGAGTCCTATTCGGCTTCCATGTGTTTTGGCCGACCCTCCACCTCCCGTATTCTCTTAAATAGGCAGCCACACCCTCTTCTAGGGTTTGGGTTTTGATAGACTAAGTCCAGCGCACGAGAATTCAATTAACTCGGGGGAAAGGCTATTGGGGAGTGGAGACACGCCGTGACGCGGTCACCTTGGCTATGGCTTCTTTGCAGAGGTGGGAATGGCGAGGAGGCTACGGCGGCGGGGCGATGCCTCCACATCGCGCCTCCCCGCCAGGGCGATGCCTATGAGGCGGGTGGCGAAGTCGCGCCGCCACACCGAGGCATTGCCTACTAGGCGGAAGGCGAAGTCATGCGCCCCGCCGAGGCGATGCTTACTAGGCGGATGGCGAAGTCGTGTCGCCCCGCCGAGGCATTGCCTACTAGGCGGATGGCGTAGTCGTGTCGCCCCCCCCCCGAGGCGATGCCTACGAGGCGGGCGGCGAAGTCGCGCTGCCCCACCGAGGCATTGCCTACTAGGCGGATGGCGAAGTCGTGTCGCCCCCTGAGGCCAGGGGCGGACCTGCCCTTCGGGTGAGCCTGGGCGGCCGCCCGAGCTCCCCTCACCGGCGAGAGTGGAGGCGAGCTGCGCTAGGAAGTTACCGGTCCAGAGGAGGGCCGGCTCGTGGGGGAGGAGCCCCGACGCGGAGGCGGATGCGAGGAGGCCGAGCCCGCGGCGGAGCACGTGCTTCTGCGACTGGACGGCGCCGAGGAGCGCGTAGGCGTTGGCGAGGAGGGAGTGGGCGGGGAGCTTGAGCCGCGGCGGCGTGGAGGGGAGCAGGGAGGAGGAGGAGCACGCGCTCGAGGTGGGCCTTGGCGTTGGCGAGGCCCTGGGAGTGAGCGAACAGCAGGCCAGCCAGGCGCAGCCGCGCGCGGGCCTCGGCGAGCAGGAGGAGCGAGGCGGCTGGAGCGTGGACTCGAGGCGGCGAGGTGATGTACCCTTCGTCGTCGTCCGCTCCGGCTCAGGAGATGGGCGGCGGCGGTAGTTTCCGGGCGGTTGGCGTGGTGCGGTGCTGCGCGCAGGAGAAAAAGCCGCGGGTGAGGAAGACCAAGAAGGAGAGGAGGGAGATGGTTGAGTCCTTCATCAACATGTATCGGTCTGATCTCTCTCTGTCGCTTCAGTTTAGTAGCTGTTTGTAGTCGCTTGCGAAATTCCGCGTATTATATTGTGGTTGTTCTTCCTGTGCAATCTGTAATTGTCTGCAGACTGCAGTAGATTGTAGGTCTTTCGCATCTAATTACCAAGTTAAAGTCTGATTGGTACTGAAATGAAGTTGCCAGTCTCTCTTAGAAAGAATAGGAAAGCCTACCGTGCAGAGAAGTCGAACTTGGTTGTATTACTAGTTATTTTTCTCTAGGAATCTGGATTTGCCAGTTTTCTTTGTTCAAGTCCTCAATTATGTGGAAGTTTTTGTTTTGCCTATTTCGTGTGTAATTGATTATGAATATACTTTTTTTCATTACAGTGATCTGATTGGCATTGTTGTTGTCGTTTCTTTTCAGCTATCGAATTTCAAATGATGGAAAATTCCCTTCAATTAATCTCACACACAAGGAAGTTGGAGGGTCATATTATATTGTTCGCGAAATTGTGCGAGATATCATCCAAGAGAACAGAAGCCAGCGAAGCGGCTGGGTGGCATGGCAGAGGTGCTGGCGAGGCCATGGCGGCGGCGCAGAGGGGTGAGCTGCCGGGGGTGTGTGCGGTAGCTGTAGACACTAGATGGAGAGGGGTAGCGCCAGGGGAGCCAGCCAGCTAGGTATACCGAATTACGGTGCAAATTTTACAATTATTTATCGAATTGGCAAATGATTTCACCGAATTGCATATGAAAATTTTGGTGCGGCATACCCTTTGGTAAAATTATGAGTCCGCCACTGATCACATACTCTTTATTAGTGTGATTGCAACATAGTTTGATCATGGATTGTTTTGCTTTTGGGTACTACTGTTTATTTCACGCTTCCGACTTCAACTTGCCTAGTTTTTTTCCTGGATCCTACTTCGCCCTACCTAAATTTTTTCCCTGGGTCCGCCACTGCCCGAGGCGATGCCTACGAGGCGGACGGCGAAGTTGCGTCGCCTCGCTGACGCGATGCCTACGAGGCCGATGGCGACGTCCTGCACCGGAGCCGAGCCGTCCCGCCGAGGGATGGCCTACTAGGCGGGCGATGAAGTCATGTCGCCCCACCGAGGCGATGCCTACAAGGCGGTTGGCGAAGTCGTGCCGCCCCACCGAGGCGATGACTACGAGGCAGACGGCGAAGTCGCGCCGCCCCGCCGAGGCGATGCCTACGAGGCGGACGGCGACGTCCTGCGCCGGAGCCGAGCCATCCCATGCAAAGGCCGGGAGGAGCCGTCATTCCCGTACCTTTGACAACAGTGCCCACGAAGGGCGGGCGCTTGCAGCGTAGGCCGAGGCGGCGAAGTCGCGCCGCCCCGCCGAGGCGATGCCTACGAGGCGGACGGTGACGTCCTGCGCCGGAGCCGAGCCATCCCATGCAAAGGCCGGGAGGAGCCTGTTGGAAATATGCCCTAGAGGCAATCATAGAGATGATGATATTTCGTTGTATCCATGATTTAATAAATGTTCCTTGAATATTGCCTTTGTGTTGATTAACAAGTATGTGACTTGTTTGTGAAACTCTTTACTTATATGGTTATTCTAAAGTTGTCCCTAGTCGGAGTTCATGTGAGGACACACGTGAATAATGGATTAGCACATGTATCGGTTGATGACCATGTTTCACAGGTCATAGACATGGAGATGTCAAACCAATAATGTGGACACATGTTTAGAACATGGGGTTGGACCGACCCAACATGAGACATAACATTTATACCTATGGTTCTCTCTCTACACAATGTGTACGCTTTGTCCTTAGACCTGAGATTGTCGCATGTACTTGAGATGTGAATCGACCTACTTAGGGGCTATCAAACGCTACTCCGTAACTGGGTAGTTATAAAGGTAGTTTTCGGGTTTGTCATGAAGCATGCTGCGAGGCATGGTCAGTCGAGATGGGATTTGCCCCTCTCTATCTGAGAGAGATATCTCTGGGCCCCTCGAGTGATCGGATCCAGAAATGCATGGCCATGCTACTTAAGGTTAAGAGTTAACCTAGTAAGGGATTCCGGATCACAGGATCGAGAAAGAGTGGTCAGCTTGGAGCTCGACCAAATATCGTGAGGCAAAGGGATTGGCATGTACATAAAGTTGTGATGGTTCGTTCGATATGATCTTTGTGTATGTTTAGGAGTTGGCACGTCTTGCTAGAGGCCGCTACCAACTATTGACCGAGTAGGTAAACTCGTGTCATGTCTAAACATACGTGAACCCATAGGGTCACACACTTAAGGGATGAAGCCTAATTCGGATTGGATCCGGGTTGGACTGGGTATTGAGTCCTAATGGGCCTCCATTCGCTGAAGCCCATTATAAGGACGTCTATAAAAGGAGGGCAAGGGCGCATAGGGTTGAGGAAGAGAATTTTCGTGACCTCCTCAAACCCTGGCCGCCACCCCTCCCACGCCCTGGGCGCTCGCGCGGATCTAGTAATCCGGCGTGCGTCGCTTCCTCCCGTACGTGTGGATACCTTTTGGCGGCGCTGCATCTGTAGCGTTTGGATGAACCGCAAGAGAGGAGTTGGACGTTGGACGCCGCGACGAGGACGAGGAAGTAGTACGACTACTCTGCCCTGACGTGCTGCATCAACGTAGTACGACTACTCTGCCCCGACGTGCTGCATCAATTCCGCACCTGCGCGTCTAGTGGTAATTCCGTGATCTATAACTGCAGTGATCTTGGTTTACGGGTAGAATTTTTTAATTTGCGCTAGCGTAGCCAACCCGTAATCCTTCAGAGCCATCGTTCCCATACCTTTGACAACAGTGCCCACGAAGGGCGGGCGCTTGCAGCGTAGGCCGAGGGCGCTACGCACGCAAAGGTAGGGAGGCGAAACTTCCATTCCCCTGCCTCCAAAAACAGTGCCCACAGAGGGCGGGCGCTTGCGGCGTAGGCCAGGGTGCTACGCATGCGGAGGTAGGGAGGCGAAACTGTCGTTCCCCCACCTTCAAAAACAGAGCCCGCGGAGGGCGGGAGCTTGCGGCGTAGGCCGAGGGTGCTGTGCATGCAGAGGTAGGGAGGCGAAACTGCCATTCCCCTACCTTCAAAAGCAGTGCCCGTGGAGGGCGGGCACTTGCGGCATAGGCCGACGGCGCTACGCATGCGGAGGCAGGGAGGCGAAACTATCGTTCCCCTGCCTTCAAAAACAGTGCCCGCGGAGGGCGGCTGCTTGCAGTGTACGCCGAGGGCGCTACGCACGCGGAGGTAGGGAGGCAAAACTGTGATTCCCCTACCTTCAAAAAGCGATGCACTCCCTGGTGCAACGCGTGCGAAGGCGCGATATCCAGGTGGTGCGCCGCTAAAGCGAGGCACTCCCTAGTGTCTCTACCATCGTGCAATTTTTATACTCCGTAGAGTGTGCGCGGAGACCGCGCGTCTTATTTATACTCCGTAGAGTGCGCAGAGACAACGTCCGCGTCTTATTTATACTCCGTAGAATGCGCAGGGACAACATCCGCATCTTATTTATACTCCGTAGAATGCGCAGGGATAACATCCGCGTCTTATTTGTACTCCGTGGAGTGCGCGGGGACAAAAATCTGCATCTTATTTATACTCCATAGTGTGCGCAGGGACAACATCCGTGTCTTATTTATACTCCGTAGAGTGTGCGGGGACAACATCCGTGTCTTATTTATACTCCGTATAGTACGCGGTGACAACATCCGGGTCTTATTTATACTCCGTAGAGTGCGCGGGGACAACATCCGCGTCTTATTTATACTCCGTAGAGTGCGCGGGGACAACATCCGCATCTTATTTATACTCTGTAGAGTGCGTAGGGACAACATCAATGTCTTATTTATGCTCCGGAGAGTGTGCATAGGGACAACATCCACACGTCTTTTTTATACTCCGGAGAGTGCGTGTAGGGACAACATCCACGTGTCTTTTTTATACTCCGGAGAATGCGCGCGTCCCGCGGGCTTCCGCGCGTCTTATTTATACTCCAGAGAGTGCGTGTAGGGACAACATCCACACGTCTTTTTTATACTTCGGAGAGTGTGTGCGTCTCGCAGGCTTCCGCGCGTCTTATTTATACTCCGTAGAGTACACCGATGTGCATGGCCATCGTGCGATTTAAATAAAAAAGAGGACCAAAATAGAGGCACAAAAGGAACGGCCAAAGAATTGCGATAACACAATGCTTAAGAATGCTACACTGGGAAAGCATTAGATGTTATGGTAACCTAGTGCAGGCCAAAACCAAAGAAGCAAACATGGCCACATTAAATGCTCTTAGAATGGAACTGCAGCTGCATTAAATGATATGATGCACAACCGTTTCCTTAATGCCATGCACGCAAGAAATGCAGCGGGGATTATTAAAGCCTCGCACGTAATCTCATGCAGTGCGTACTGGGCGGGACGGTGAAGACGCAGAGTAGACTCCGTGAAATGAACCAACTAAGGATTAATTGATGCGTAGGGATGGCCCAATCTTTCCCAGTACGTTCAACGAGTTTCCTTCTCCTTGTCCTGACGTAGCCAACAATCTTGATAAGGGCAATTTGCACTAGTATGCAAGGTGCACACTAGAAGCAATCCACCGAACTCCCCAAACCGTGAATTCAGCAAGAAGACACGAATAAGAAGAGATGAACCTTGTAGATTCGATGGGCAATCTCAAGAATCTCCTATTCTTGCCTTGCATCAACTCAGCAAACTCCAAACGAGAAAGCCTTGCAATCACGCAATCTGGCCGCCAACAACCATCATGGTGATTTTCTCCTTTATTTCACAAGCACAAAAACTTATCTTATCATAGCCTAAGTTACAATGGGGCTAAGGCCCTGGCCTTATATTGGTGCACAATACACGGCCTTGACTAAAACTTAGGCACAACCTGGTCTAAGGCCGAAACAAACTCCAATACGAACTAAAAAGGAAATACCTATACTACTATATCTGGGATTCTCTCTCAATTTGTGATGTGACAATGAGGATTCCATGGCTAACACCTCATCCATTGGGGCTTCGAAATAGCTTTCCAACGAGTCGAAGAACGCCCAAATCGGACTCCGTTTGTGAAAGTTATGGGCGTTTTAATGTTGAACTTCCTGTCTGACCCAAACCGAATCCGAATTGAATTCAAATCTTTATAGGTTTCCTTTTCTTGTTCAAGGGGCTTCCAAATCCGTTTGGAACCTGAAAAGGAGTACTTCTCATCCTTTGGAAAGCCATGGTATGGTCGGATTTTACCCTTACTTGTATTGCAATACTCGGACTCTCTATGTTTGGCAAGTCTCGCGCGTCTCTTCGGACTGCCCGTGCAGCAATCAATGAAGTTGCCCGTGACAAATCATGCGTCGTTTGATTCGTTGGAAAGTAGACTTCATTAGCTTTCCAAATATGTATTTTGTGTGCATTAGAAACCTCAGAATTGGCGTTGCCATCTTTGTGAACATTGTAGACAGAACTACAATCACGAGAACTTGATTGATCTTGTGTCTTCCTCTTTACCCAAACTAGCTTTCTTTCTTTACCATCCACACCTCTAATTCCATGCATTGTTGGCTTGTTTGCATTCCGCAAAGGAGGAATCACATAAGCATTCGCACGAACTAGGATATTCTTCTTTCTGCCATAACCGATTGCTTCTTTCTCCTTGCGCAATTCAGAGTTACTAAGCCTTGTAACTTCAGATTGCATAGGTAAAGCACAAATAAATGTAGTATTCATACTCTTGGCCACATCATCCCCTCCCCCTTCAAGCGAAACCATCCTCGGTTTTGTGGTAATCTTCACAAGCTCCTTACTCTTGATGGCAATGTCAGAAATAATCTCCTCATCTCTCTTGGGCAGCAAAGATTGAAATACACCTTTATACATAAAAATAAAGCGATTGGCTCTCCCTTGGTGTATAACATTGCGATCAAACTGCCACGGACGCCCCAACATGATGTGACACATGTGCATAGTCACGACATTATACTCCACCTTGTCTTCATAACCATCAATTGAAAACGACACGCGAACTTTATGAGTAACTTTCAGCTTACCAACATTGTGAAGCCATTGCGTATAGTATGGCTTAGGATGACGCCATGTGGTTAATGAGAGTGCATCAATCTCGTCCTTGCTGATCACATTGTTGTAGCTTCCACCATCAATCATAAGCTTGCGCCGTTTGCCTTTGATCATGCATTGGGTTTGAAAAACACCACGTCGTTGCCCCTTCTCAACAATCAGCTTATTGTCACTATCCACCTTATGAGTCAACAAAGTTGGACCAACCCCAGGATGACAATACACAACTTCTTGAGGTGAATCATTGAATTTCTCCTCGTCATGTTCAGATTCCTCGCTTTCGCCCTCCGTGACATATCCCTCATGTGTGAGTAACATCTTCTGATACGGGGAGGGTCCCGATCTTCTCAGTGAGGAACCGTGGATAGTTGATGCAAAGTAGACGATGTTCCTAGTTGAACACTCGCGCCAATGCATGAACCCTCCACTCTTCGGAATATGCCCAAAACACACCGGATAATTGTTCGTCGCGAGACCACAAACGACGAACGCCAAGTCCCCAATTCCCAATGGAACGATGACTTGACCTTGAATTGCAGAACGAACCATGGATCGTCTAATTCTCTCTCAAAGTCCTCGCACGAACTCTGGTATTGAAAGAACAAGCAATAGCTATGTTTCAATCGTATGCATAAAATTGGTCTCCTTCTAAAGGCTGCCAATACAAGGCTTATATAGCCCCTTGGGACATCCATATGATCCCCAAACCAAGTACAACTCAACCCTATATGGTTTTGGATACGAATTCTCACAAAAAGAAAACTATATTTTTCACCTGTCATCTTGTTTCGATCATAACTTTTTATCTGTGACGAATTTGAAGGTGTGACTAGATTCATTGCGTAGCCCTTGAAATTATCTTTCCAACTAGTACAAGAACACCTGAATCGGGCTCCGTTTGTGAAAGTTATGGCCTTTTTAGTAACTGCCTATCAAGCTGTCCCGAACCGAATCCGAATTGAATTCTGAGTTGAATCCGAGTTTGAATTGGATTGAGCACGTGGGAAGTCCGAATTTGGCTTGAAAATCTTATCCAAAACTTGTAGTATAAGTCATTTGCTTTCTCCCCTTTTGCTCTCCCACTGCATGAGCTTCTTTCCTCCTTGATCAGCTGCATGGGTTGCTTGGCTTTCTTCTTTCCATTCCCATGGGCTTTGAGCTTTTTGTTCTTGGTAGCAAATATGATTAACCTCCTTGTGCTTCTCCATTGCTTTGGCCCCGAACTCATCATAATATTCAAATTAATCATATCTTGCACCTCAGTGATTCTTGTATGCACGCCATTGATGCTTTGGTCGAAATCAGCACGTATGATGTCCTCCCAGCGTTTTAATGTTGGACTTCCTGTCTGACCCGAGCCGAATCCGAATTGAATTCAAATCTTTATAGGTTTCCTTTTCTTGTTCAAGGGGCTTCCAAATCTGTTTGGAACCTGAAAAGGAGTCCTTCTCATCCTTTGGAAAGTCATGGTATGGTCGGATTTTATCCTTACTTGTATTGCAATACTCGGAATCTCTATGTTTGGCATGTCTCGCGCGTCTCTCCGACAGCCCGTGCAGCAATCAATGAAGTTGCCATAACTTTGTGTATGAAGCTCCAAATCATGTGCCGTTTGATTCGTTGGAAAGTAGACTTCATTAACCTTCCAAATATGTATTTTTTGTGAATTAGAAACCTTTAGAATTGGTGTTGCAATCTTTGTGAACATTGTAGACAGAACTACAATCACGAGAACTTGATTGATCTTGTGTCTTCCTCGTTACCCAAACTAGCTTTCTTTCTTTACCATCCACACCTCTAATTTCATGCATTGTTGGCTTGTTTGCATTACACAAAGAAGGAATCACATAGGCATCCGCACGAACTAGGATTGCTTCTCCCATAACTGATTGCTTCTTTCTCCTTGCGCAATTCAGAGCGCATGGGTGAAGCACAGATCAATGTAATATTCACACTCTTGGCCACATCACTCTGGAGGTGTGGAGACCCTGGCTGCGCGAAGCTAGCGGAGGCCTTGTCGTGAGATGCGGAGCCGCCGCCGTGAGTCAATTGCTCTTGTTGCGGCCGCTTGGCGTGACGCCTGGTTTGACGTGCTCTCCAACTCGTGTGGAGACGAAGCGCATGAACCATGCACGTGCCCTCTGCGTGCCCTCGTAGTCATGGTATGCAATATGAGTTTGCTTGCCCTCTGCGTGTCCTCATGCATGCACCGGAGCAAAGGCGGAGTGGTGCTGGCAGGCCGGCGAAATCATGGCAGAGTTGAGCGAAGGCCGGCGGAGATTCCCCAAAGCCGAGGAGAAGTGGCGCTGGCAGGCTAGCAAGGCCGTCGCGGAGCCGTGTTGGCGAAGGCCCACGGTGATGAAATTGGAGCGAACGCTGTGAGGTCGGGGACGTCGCGTGGATGCTAGAACGGAGGCGGACGGTACGCACATGCATGGCCCATGCATGCAGTGCTTGCAACGTAGCCTAAGTGCATTCACGCGTGACGAAAGCATATGCTTCACACGCATACACCTGGTCTTCTGTCATACATGTGAACTGCTTGGCGAAGACCACGCCAATCGCAGGGGAGGCTCCGAAGGCATTGGCGGAGACCCAGGGGACTCGACGGAGACTTCAGAGAGCTCGACGGAGACTTCGGAGGGTTTGTCGAAGACCACTCCGATCGCGGGGGAGGCTCCGAAGGCATTGGCGGAGACCCCAGGGGATTCGGCGGAGACTTCGGAGAGCTCGACGGAGACTTCGGAGGGTTTGTCGAAGACTACTCCAATTGTGGCAGAGGCTCCGAAGACCTTGGCGAAGACCCCAGGGGACTCGGCGGAGACTTCGGAGAGGTCACGGAGCTAGCTACGCATGCATGTAGGGTTAACTAGTGCTCATTCATCAAATGCATGCATGTGCTGCGAGTTCACGTAGATTGCATGGCGACTGCGAATACAAGGCTTATATAGCCCCTTGGGACGTCCATATGATCCCCAAACCAAGTACAACTCAACCCTATATGGTTTTAGATACGAACTCTCACAAAAAGGAAACTATATTTTCCACCCGTCATATTGTTTTGGCCATAACTTTTTATCCGTGATGAATTTGATGGTGGGACCAGATCCATTGCATAGCCCTTGAAATTATCTTTCCAACGAGTACAAGAACACCTGAATCGGACTCTGTTTGTGAAAGTTATGACCTTTTTAGTTACTGCCTGTCATGCTGTCCCGAACCGAATCCGAATTGAATTATGAGATAAATCCGAGTTTGAATTGGGTTGGGAGGTCCGAATTTGGCGTGCAAATCTTATCCAAAACTTGTAGTTTAAGTCCTTAGGCTTCTCCCTTTTTGCTCTCCCACTGCATAGGCTTCTTTCCTCCTTGATCAGCTGCTTGGGTTGCTTGGCTTTCTCCTTTCCATTCCCATGGGCTTTGAGCTTTTTGTTCTTGATAGCAAATATGATTACTCTCATTGTGTTTCTCCATTGCTTTGGCCCCGGAATCATCACAATATTCAAACCTAATAATAAACAATAATTTGGCATAAGGTAGTATATCGTTCCCACGAATGGATGGAAATTCATTAAGAAACAAATTCACCTGACAATATTTAGTGCGGCTCAATACTTCTTTCCAGTGAAATAATGTATTTGACTGAAAAGTGCTAAGCATGTGCGTATCCGCATCACCTTTGCTCCACACTCCGCGTTGGCGAAGTCCCGGCGGAGGCTCCGAGTGGAGGCTGGAGCCGGTCTTCCTTCACAGATGCGCACCGCAGCGCCATCGCCCGCGGTCGCCGGCTCAAGTCGCGCACCTGCTGGGTGGAGAGGCCCAGGAGGCCATCGCGGAGCGCCGTAGAGAGATAGAGAGAAGTTCATGCATGCAGCTCCACGGGCCTAAATCGGATGCATATTTCATGCATGGATGGATGCTTCATTTATGCATCATGAAGAATGGATCCATAGGGCTCATGCATGCATGGATACTTCAATACGTATGCGTCATGAGGAATGGATACGTAAGGCTCATGTAGGTGCATACTTCATGCATGCGTCATGGACGCCGTTGTCGTGGAGGATGGCTGCGAGCACCCGTCCGAACCCATCGTCGCCAAGCTTGCCGACGAACGCCACCATGCTGCTGAGGCACTGCACGGTCGGAGGCCAGGGCGGAGGTTCTGCTGAACAGAGGCAATTGCGGAGGCTCGCGCGAAGTAGACTTCGCCGAGGACGTGCGAAGGCCCACCTTCGGCAGCGTGGAGGCAAGCGAAGGTGCGAAGACGGACACGGAGATGATGCTGCTGGTGGCCGTAAGGATTCATTGCTAGCTGAATCCCGTATGCTTCTTTCCCTGCAGTCGGCTGTCGTCGTGGCGTCGCGAGACCAGAGCTACCGCGCCCTCGCCCAACGCTGCCACCGCCAGAGCGGCGACGTGGGCCCGTGCTCAGGCGGGCATGCTCGTGGTAGGGGTGCGTCGACAACGCCGCCAAGCTCTGAAAAGAAGGATCTGGATCTTGCTCGGGACGAGGTGAGGCGGACGAGGCGGTAATCGGAGCTTGCCGACGCAGGGGCCGAGATCTTGTTCTGGAGGCCAGAGGCGTTGGCGCAGGCCAGAGACGCTATGGCACGAGAGCCACGTTAGCTGAAGCAGAACCGCACCATTGAGTTCCTCCCAGTCATGGCACAGATGTAGCACTTCCCTGCATGAACACCCCAAGAAGAGCGGAGATAGCAGCAATATAGAAATGAGCGATTCGACTAGATCTATTTAACACACCATCTACAAAACATAGAGAAGTATACAGGCAAAGCCCATACACCTCCATAATCAGGATGGTTAAATTTTTAGCGAGCAAGCTACTTATCTGTCGTTGATGGTCCGCCAGATGGTACAGATACCATGAAATGCTGGAGAAATCTCTTCCATACATAACTTCTAGTCGTCCCCACGGACGGCGTCATCTGTTGTAGCTACTGGCCAAACAGTAAAGAAGAGAACTAGTGCAAGGAGAAGAGAGCTAGCACAGGGAGAGTTGGTGAGTAATCATGAGAGGATCGCCCTCCTCCTGCCCCTCCTTGGGGTTTATATACATGAGTGGGGCAGAATAGGAAATCCCCATTCTACCCCTTAGGCCTTACAAAGGATGAGGGTACATTGGTATATTCCTCTACACTATTGGGCCTATTACATATTAGGCCAGTTGCAATGTCCAGTCACGGGGGGTTGGGCCACCCCCACAACATATATTATTTCTCAATATATTATTTTGCATGCCACCAAAAACTCAAAAGATTTCCACATAAATATTCAGAAGAAATTTGAATGCCAACAAAATGCAAGAAAAGTTTTGAAAATTTCATATTTCTAAACATCCGAATTTTGGGATGTTACATTTACCAACATGAACATGTATCATAACCAACAGCAAAAACATGAATAAATATTTATAAGCATAATACAATAACAAGGCATAATTATTCTCCTCATTTGTTACCGACTACTTGCACTTGCCTCAATTGTGTGACGAAGGATGACAGGTAGATGGTCCTGCCCCCAGATTCACACCACCACCTGAGCATTCCTAAAGCACATTTAAAAATTCAAGAGGAGTACAACATACAAAATAAATAAACAAACACCACTCCTAATCGCCACCTGAAACGACCCTCTTCCAAACAGTAGCCTTTACCCTAGCACTGCTATTCAAATAGCCATAACTCTAGTTTCATGAACCCAACATAGTAAAAGATATATGTTTTAGAATCTACACAAAATTTCCAAACTTTTCTTCAACATCATCTTTTTGAAATTCTGGCATCTACAACCCAGTTTTCCTTCATGAACTCTGTTATGTCCAAAACAGAACAGGTACCATCCTAAATTCATAACTCCTGATCTACAACTCCAAACCTGACAATCCTTACTACTACAAATATGCCCAAAAAATTATCTGCAACTTTGTAGTTATGAGTATTAACAGCTTCTACAATAAGAAACCCTAAATTCTAAATTTCAATGACTACTACCAGAATCAGCCTAAATTCACATAGAAAAATTCTAATAGCCATATCTTCTCAACCGTTTATCCAAATAATGTGTTTGATTACTCTATAAAAAGATCAAACAGAGATCTACTACTTTCGTTTCTATTGTAACCCCAAAATCTACATGGAAAAATTCTAATTTAATCCACAAGCATCAGCCCTAAATTTCCCTAAATCTGAGAAAACTCTCCAACTTTTGAATTCAGATCAACTCTTATTTCACCGAGTCACCTTGATCAATCCTCTGCAATCCCTAGCTACCACAGCAAGGTGAGGGATGGCTGTCCGTGGAAGGGGGGGAGGCGGCTATGAGGGGAAAGGGGAGGGGCGGCTTGGAGAGGGGAGGGGGAAAAGTGTAGCTTTATAAAGGGGAGAGGAGAGAAGAAGGGGTAGCCAGGGAGAAGAATATGGTGAGGGTAGCTAGAGAGTTAGCTCCACACGACATTGGATGAAACAAAATAATTTAGGGTGTTACACCACAAGGCCCTCCTAGCTCTCGAGGCGATAGACTTGAGCGATGTCGACTTGAACAACAAGGATAAAGTGGATGAATTGTGAGCCAAGACCAAGATCAAGGACTTCATTGAAATGTGCTTCATAGCTCATGAGGACAGTGCCAGTGATGATGATCTCTACAGCGATCCCGGTGAGCTAACGCCTTCCTATGGTGATGTGGCTCGTGCTATTGTGATAACTAGGAATGCTCCCAAATGCATTAAGAAGAATCAAAACTTGGAATGCATGGTTGAGAGTCTTAATAAGGAACCTTTGATTCTTGATGACAATTCTTGTTATGCTTGTCTTGTGTTGCAAACTAATTTGGATAAGCTTAGGAATGCTCATTCATCTGTTATTGAACAACTTAGAAATGCTAGGGATGAAATTGATAAGATTAAGTCTTGCTTCACTATTGGCACTGCTCTTCATTCCGATATCATTCAGGGACTCATGGTCACTAAGGACGATCTAGCCAAGCTTAAAACTACTTATGTTTCTGAGCTCTTGGTTCATTCCTCACAAGCTAATCAGTTGAAACCTTCTAAGAATGAGGTACAAAAACTGAATTCTTGTGCAGATCTTGTTTGTCGGGCACACAGATGCACAAGCTAAATCTTGCTCTCAATGTCCTTTGCTTGAAATGAAGCTTGCTAGTGCCTTTAAGAAGTTAGATGAACTTACTTGTGCCATGCTTGATTGTAATGAAGACTCTAGCAAGAATTGTCCTAAGCTCACAACTGAATTAGAGGCACTTACTAAAACTTTGCAAGACAAATGTGCTAAAGAAAACTTGCTACTAAAAATGCTTTTAAGAAGTTTGATCCAATTGGTTCAATTTCATATGCATTTTGTGATGAAATTGGTCAAGGCCTAGATGATATGCATGAGGCATTTAGGGTAAAAGTTGATAAGCAAATGCAAAGAAATAAGACTTTAGGACACTTAGGCTTTGATCATTTGACACGAAGTAGTGGGATGGATCTCATTCATGGGTTGTCTAAGCTCAAGGGTAGTGAAGATATAGTGTGTGCACCTTGTAGGCATAGTAAGATGGTTGCTACACCACACCTACCTCTATCCATGGTTATGGCTGATGGTCCAGGACAGCTCTTGTATATGGATACTGTAGGCCATCTAGAGTTCAGTCTGCTGGAGGTAAATGGTATGTGCTAGTGATAGTTGATTACTACTCTAGGTACTCTTGGGTTTACTTCCTTGCATCTCAAGATAAGGCCTTTAGTCACTTTCTAGAGCTAGGTTGGTGCTTGAGTGTAGACCTTCCAAGTTCTTTGAGAGCTATTCATAGTGACAATGAGACTGAGTTCAAGAATTCTTCTTTTGCTTCCTTTTATGCTAAGAGAGGGATAGAGCACCAATTATAATCTACACTGTTCCTCAGTAAAATAGGGTAGTTGAAAAGAAGAATACAATCTTAGTTGAGATGGCCAAGACCATGCTAGATGAGCATAGCACTCTAGGAGGTTTTGGGCTGATGCAATAGCTAATGCATGTCATGTATTAAATTGAGTATTTCTTAGATCATCCCTAGGCAAGACATCATATGAGTTGAAATTTGGTCATAAGCCTAGTGCGTCTCATCTCAGAGTCTTTGGCTACAAGTGTTTCATTTTCAAGCATGGAAACTTTGGTAAGTCTTGAGTCACTTACCTCAGATGGGATCTTTTTGGGATATCTTGCTATTCTCAAGGGTATAGGGTGCTTAACCTGGATACTAACAAAATCATGGAGTCTTGTTATGTTATTATTGATGAGGCTAGTACTGATAATAGACATGACATTACAGGTACATAGGTTGACTCTAGGAACATCTTTGTTTAGGAGGATTTTGATGGTGAGGATGAGGATCTCGTTCCTATCCCTTCACCGTCCCAGCTAGCTAAGGTGCCTACTTCCACTACTTCATCTCATGCTAATCAGCCAGCTCCTACTATTTCTGCACCATGTGGCTCTGCTCCTACCTCCATAACTCATGAGGTACAGGTCAATTTTGTACCTCCTTTAGAACCACTTTGACATATTTCTAGGATGCATCCTTTTGAGTAAATGATCAGCAATCTTCATGAGCGAGTCTCACTTGAGATCACATCTTTCTGATCTTTACATACATTCTGATATATTGCCTCCTTTGAGCCTTGAGATGTCACCCATGCGCTTTCTAATAGTTCTTGGATCAATGCTATGCATGAGGAACTAGAGAACTTTGATGGGAATAATGTTTGGGTGCTTGTACAACCACCTTATAAATATAATGTAATTAGAACTAAATGTGTTTTCAAAAATAGAGAAAAGTAAGGACGGGGTTGTAGTTAGAAACAAGGCACGCCTTGTAGCATAGGGCTTCATTCAAATAAAAGTTTTGATTTTGAAGAAACTTTTGCCCTTGTAGATAGACTTGAGGTAATTAGATTCATGTTAGCATTTACTGCCTCAAGTGGTTTTAAACTGTTCTAAATGGATGTCAAAAGTGATTTCTTGAATGGGTTCTTAGAAGAAAAAGCTTATGTTAAGGAACCCCCTATTTTAAAAATCCTAAATTTGCTAACCATGTGTACAAATTGTCTAAGTCATTGTATGGCCTCAAGCATCTAGAGCATGGTATGATAGTCTTAAGAAACTTCTCCTAGAAAATCATTTTGAAATGGGAAAAGTGGATAAGACACAGTTCATCCTTAGATGCGGCAATGATTTCCTCTTAGTGCAAATCTACGTAGATGACATCATATTCAGTGGCTCATCTCATACTCCTATGCCCAAGTTTTCAAAAATGATAAGCAAGAAATATGAGATGAGCATGATGGGAGAGCTCACATATTTTCTTGGTTTTCAAATCAAACAAACCAAGGAAGGCACATTCCTTCACCAAGGGAAGTACACGAAGGATCTATTGAAGAAGTTTGGTATGGGAGATGGAAAGCCAGTTTCCACACTCATAGCAACAACTGCAATACTTGACCGTGATGAAGATGGTGAGCTCGTGGATCAAAAGAAATACAAGAGCATGATTGGATCATTGTTCTATCTCATAGCTTCGAGGATAAATATACATTTTGTTGTGGGTACGTGCACTTGGTTTCAGGCTTCGCCTTGTGCCTCTTACTACCAAGCGGTGAAGTACACTTTCAGATACTTGCACTCCACTCTTGAGTTTGGTCTTTGATACTCTCGCTCTTCATCTCTTGCACTTCAAGGGTTTTCATATGTTATTTTTTCTTGGTGTACGATTGATAGGAAGAGTACTTCTAGTACTTGTCAATTCGTGGGCACTTTTCCTATTTCTTGGTCTTTTAGGAAATAATCTTTTGTAGCTTAGTCCACTACCATGTCAGAATATGTTGTAGTTGCTAGCTATTGTTCTTAGATTATATGGATCAACCTCAATGTTTAAGATTATGGGTTAGCTTTAGATAGTCTGCCACTTCTATGTGATAACTCTAGTGCTATTAATATTACTAAGAATCCAGTTCAGCAGTCTACAACTAAGCACATTGATGTCAGATATCATTTCCTTAAAGACCATGTGGAGAAGTGATGAGGGCATCCCTAACACTTATACATCTTCTCCTATTGGTGGTCATGCACATACTGATGAGGACATCCCCATTACATATACATCTTCCACTCCAAGCATGCATGAGAATAACCAAGAACCAGAGGGCCCAATGACGAGGGCAAGAGCCAAGCGTTTAAACAAACAGGTGCTTTTGTTTCTTAAGGAGTTTCCTTTAATTGATGATGAACTGGGAATACTACCTCATGCTAGTATGTTATGTATTCTTAGGTATGACTCATGTGAAGACTTGGGAGAGCAAAAGGGAGGAACCCAAGGACTTAAACTACAAGTTTTGGATAAGATTTTCAAGTCAAATTCGGACTTCCCACGTGCTCAACCCAATTCAAACTCGGATTCAACTCAGGATTCAATTCGGATTCGGTTCGGGACAGCCTGACAGGCAGTTACTAAAAATGCCATAACTTTCACAAACAGAGTCCGATTCAGGTGTTCTTGTACTTGTTGGAAAGATAATTTCAAGGGCTACACAATGAATCTGGTCCCACCTTCATGTTCATCACGGATAAAAAGTTATGTCCGAAACAATATGACGGGTAAAAAATATAGTTTCCTTTTTGTGAGAGTTCGTATCCAAAACCACATAGGGTTGAGTTGTACTTGGTTTGAGGACCATATGGACGTCCCAAGGGGCTATATAAGCCTTGTATTAGCAGCCTTTAGGGGGAGACCAATTTTATGCATACGATTAAAACATAGCTATTGCTTGTTCTTTCAACACCAGAGTTCATGCGAGGACTATGAGAGAGAACTAGGCGATTCATTGTTCGTTCTGCAATTCAAGGTCAAGCCATCGTTCCATTGGGAATTGGTGACTTGGCGTTCGTCGTTTGTTGTCTCGCGACGAACAATTATCCAGTGTGTTTTGGGCGTATTCTGAAGAGTTGAGGGTTCGTGCATTGGCACGAGTGTTCAACTAGCGACATCGTCTACTTCGCATCAACTATCCAAGGTTCCTCACTGAGAATATCGGGACCCCTCCCCGTATCAAGAAGGGTGATATAGTGCTAGAATTTGTGGAGTATAATAGCCAAATCACAAACATTTTCACATAAGCTCTTGATTGTCCTAGATTTGTGCATTTGAGGGGGGAGCTAAGGGTTATCTACTCCTATGGCTTGATTTGAGTGGGAGTTTAAGATCTTCTTGCATTAGATCTATCATACATGCATTGCATTTCATTGTGATATATCTTCATGTGCAAATGAGCTTTGATTATTACCCTTATGTGAAGTTTATGCCTCATTATTATTGCTCATTTCCATATCTTGTTCACTTTGTCATATTCTTATGTGTGTAGCATAGTCTTTGTAATGTTAGTGTTACCTAAATTCAACTTGAACAAATAAGTGCTTTGTGTAACTCTTGACAAGTTACTTCTCTAGTGTTTCTCTTGAATTTCATATCATGGCGAGCATTTCTTAATCAAGTCTTGAATCTGGATTGATCTTTGGTTAGACCTTTACTAGTTCTATTTTAAGTCATGAACTTACTTCTCCTAGGTTTTTGAGCCTACAGTTGGGTATAGTTTACGGAAATTTTGGCAAAAGTTCAGAAAAGAGGAGAATTTGTGCATGTTTTGGCTTATTAAAAATTATAAATCTGAAAATACAAAAAAGGAAGGCTTTGAGCTAAAATGTAATATCTAGTGAAATTAGGGATAATTAAGTGAGGGGAATCTTAATGTCAAGCATTTTCATCACATATGCATTTTGAGCTATTTTGATGCCTTCTAGTGCATTTTGTGGTTTTTGCGCGTTTTGAGGCTTTTTGTAGAAAACTTGCATTTCCTTGGTGTTTTCTCATTTCTCATCTCTCATACATGGTCATGACTTATTCTTGCACTTCAAATTGACCATGTGTGTGTGTTTTTAACTTCCTTCCCATTTTCTTCCAAAAAACTCATTTTTTATTGATTTGTCTTACTTATCGATATACTTATCAAGGGAGAGATTGGAAGACCATGTAGAGGTCACTCCATGTTTGTGATGAGTATATGACATCATCGATGGCAATAGAATTGGATTTGAGTTGATTAAAATGCAAACAAGAGATTTGGGGAGAAGTTCCCAGCAAGGGCGGTCTAACCTATGTCCCAAGTTGGTCTGATAGCTCTACTAGTGCAGTATAACTGGCCCCTACATGGCGGTCAAACCAGCCAATAAACGATTAGACTAAAATGGCATGGATGGTTTGATCGCCATTGGGCAAGTGATTAGACCGGCCATTGAGCACCCAGAAAATGGACACCAAACACTTATGTAGGGATCTACTAGTAAAGTGCCCGTACGTTGCAATGGAGTACTAAATAAAAGTGATACATACTATCAAACATGATCTCAAACTGAATAATAAACATCAATTTTATCTTACGTCAACATGTATCAAGCAAAACATACATGTTCATACTCGTAAATAAATCAAGCATCATATTAGTGAAGCATGATAGAACAAGCATCACATACAACAATATGTACAAAAATGGTAATAAACAATATTTTTTCGTAATATACTTAATACATAAATAATTGTCAGACCGTCTTGGACTAATGCCACATCACAAGATTTGCCCACTCACCTAACTAATGCCACTCATTAAATCACGTATATGGGTGTTCACCCCCTTGATGCTTGCACTCCTGCTCAGCCATTTCAGAGCTTTCTAGCACGGATATCTTTACTGGGTCACCTTCCTGATGCTTGCGCTCTTGTTCAGTGTAACAACCCAGCTGTTTATTTCAAAATTTTCAGTAAAAAAATAAAATTAATTTAATTTAAAATTAAAACAAGGAGTTCTTTGGTTGCCTAAATTGTGAAGATTTTATTTGCCTATTTTCAGCTTTTAAAAAAATTTTGTTAAAAGTAATTTAGTTAAAAATATAAAATTATTATTAAATGAGAGGTATTTATAAATTTTTGTAAAAATGTTATTTCAAATTAAGTATTTAAAGCATTTGGCTTTTACTTGGATTTTATGTGATTTCCTGGATTTTATTTGGAGTTATGTCGATTTTATTTCAAAGCATAGTGCCAGAAAATGTATTTTAAAAAATGTATTAGGCCAAAAAGAGCTTATTTTGCTTTTCCTAAGCTTCCCTGAAATTACAGTAATTTATGAGAATTTTCTGGGATTTTAAAATCAATTTCAAAGCTAAAAGGGTATTTGTGTAAAATGAAAAGACCAACTTTAAGTTGGAAATATTTTTAGTAAGTCTAAAACCTTTTATATGATTTTTGAGAATTTACTGGAATTAAAAATCAATTTTAAAAGTCAAAACGATATTTTATAAAATTTTAAAAGACCAAATGTGAAATAAAAATATTTTTACTAAGTCTAAAATAGCTCCAGGAATTTTCTACGAATTGTCTGGAATTTTTAGACATTATTTACTATTTTCTAAGTATTTATAAAATGTTCTGGTATTTTTTGAAAATTTAATCCGAAAATTAAATCCGGATTAATCCTAGGCTGACACGTGTCACGCCCGGATTTAATCCATCTCTCCCCTTGATTTAATCGTAGCCATCCATAGCCACTTAACCCTCACTTCATCCAAAGGCCGAGATTTTGCCACGTGTCTTCCATCCGGCCACATACCCCTTAACCTCCCTTTTCTCTCACTGATGCACCGGCCCCACCCGTCATAAGCTTCTTCAACCTCCATCTTCTTCAACCTCCAACCACCTCCATTAATGCCTGCATGAGCTCGGTATTCGGTCGGCTCCTCTCCCCAAAAGCCGCCTCGGGCTCCCCTCCCCTCGCCGCCACACCCCGCCGCCCCACGCCGGCCATTCATGGCGCCGACTCTCCGTCCCTCGTGCCCTCCTGAGCTCCCTCCCACGCCTCGGCTTCTCGACCCTCTCTCTTCTCTCCTCCGCCGCTCGGCTTAACCCCCCAGGCCGCCTCCCCAACCACCTGCCGCCCACCCGTTCCCCTCCCATAGGCGCTGCCTCGGGCATCACCCGCACCGCGCTGCCATTAACGCCCCATGCTGCTCGCCCCCTCCATTCTCCCCTATAAAACCCCGCCCGGGGCTCTCCTTTCGGCATCCCCTCCTCCTCCTCCGCCCACCCCCACCTCGGCCGAGCTCTCTTCCCGCCACCGCCACCTTCTCTCTCTGCTCCGTGCGCCACCACTTTTCTCGCCACCGCCGCCTCCCTCCGGCCATCTCTCGAGACAGCACTGGTAAGAGCCGAAGCCCCGCCGCCTCCCCTCCGACCGCCGCCGAGCACTCACGCTCCAACGAGCGTGCCGCCCGTGCGCCACCACGTCCAGCCCAGCCACGTCAGCGCTCGCGTGGCAGCCACGAGGTAGCCACGAGGCGCCACGTCGACGCTTGGCCAACCGGGATTGCCACCTCAGCCCCACCACGGTGCGTGGACTCGGTCTACGGTGGACCGCTGGAAAAATATTCCCGCCCATAAAATTCAAAATTGCTGACATCATAAATATTCTTTTTCAGTATAAAAACAATTCCAGAAAATAGCCTTTTCATTTTCTCTCTTTTTAAAACTTCCGGAAGCCCTTACTTCCTCATTTTAACTCCGTTTTGACCCGTTCAAATTTCTTAATTCTTCTAAAATCCTAAGCTACCCAAATATAGACTCTTTTTGAATTTTTGAATTTTATTTGAATTTTGTTTGTTTGGTTCTTCGCGCGTAGATTTTGACGATCTCGGAGAGAATGACGCCGACGAATCGCACCAGGTCTTCGAGCAAGGCACGTTACACCCTTGACCATGCTGAACCCATTACTTTAAATTATTTATGTTGATTTTAACTTATTATGCATGCGTAATTTTATCCATGTTAGTTTAAATTCAGTTTTGAACTCTAGTTATACCCGAACTCCTTGGACAACAAAATTTGACATTGAATACCATTGTACCTTGTCAAACCTAGATAAAACCTAGTTAGTACATTAGCACTAACTAGAAATTTGGTAGAAATGCTTAGCCATGCTTAAGATAATTGTGGTTTGGGATGATCTTTCACATAAAATGATAAACTTTTATCATGAATTCTTGACTTTGGTGAGTCAATAATGTTTATGAAATTATTTCAAAACAAAATATAAAACTGGTTTAGACTTAGGCATTGGTATGGTGGTGGGTGTTTGTTGGCATGCATCGTAGTTTGTTGACTCGATGTTGATTGCCAGGCACAAGGGGTTCGTGGTTAGGCCTAAGTCAAGATAAGGACCAGTCTGTGAGCTACTTTTACAAAGTCACAACGTACTACCACAAGTCCGGTATGGGATGGACCTAGCCAACTAATTTGTCAAGTTCCAACTAGATATCGCTATAGGCTGAATGTGAGCGCAGCATAGGCCGTGAGAAGTCTCACATGGCACAAGAGGGGGCTCCAACATGTGGATTCATGTTGTGGTGAAACCTTAGTAGCAGCGTTATCTAGTTGACAACAGATCATTGTAAAGACTTTGTCATGAACTCTCGACCGCACACCTTAGGCAGTGTGTAATCGCGTGGCAAAACGAGAGAACATGTCTTGTGGGTAAAGTTGTACAACTCTGTAGTGTATCAAACTATCCTGGATAGCCGTGTCCACGGTCAAGGACATGCTGAGTAAAGTTTTTCATAGATGAGACTTTGGTTTTGTTAAAAATCTAGTTTATAAAAACCTTATGGATGGATGGAATCCATGAGAGATTTTGAAAACCGTATGGATGGATGGAATCCATACGAGTTTGTTTTGGAAAAGATGGTCCGGGTGGGATGCCCGTGGTTAGGTTAGTGTAGGGGATGGACCTGCACTAACGCTATTTGTTTTGATTACAATGTTGTTTTACTTACTGTATCAATTCAGCTTTTGCACTTACTTTATGATATTTACTCCAATGTTGCCTTTCATGCAAATTAACCATATTATGCCTTCCTTTGATATTCCATATGCATGCATTAATTCTGTTAATCTCCTGGTGTAACTTGTGGAGTACTTTTTGTACTCATGTTGCTCTATCTAACTCTTTCTAGAGGAAGCTAGTCGTAGGACTAGGCCACGTCTTACAGTCATTCGCCTTGTGGGAAGGCTGGATGGGCTGCTGCTATATTTCTTCCGCTGTCTTCTTTTGCTGCTATTGTAAACTTTGGCCATCAAGCTCATATTAGTTAATAAAGTTTGTTATTACGCATGATATTTGTCTTTGTTATCACTATGTGCACTAGCTTTTCCTGGGATAGTGCGATTAACACAGAGGGTTCTGGAGTTGTTGCTTCGGGTCCGACATTCAGCCTCTTCAGAGTTTTCAGGCAAATGGGTCTTCGCGAGTTCACCATCCTGATGCTTGCCATCCTGCTCAGCCATCACCCTTTCCTTTGCCTTGGCCCCAACATCAGTTGCAGTGGTTGCGACCTTGTTGGCAGGCATCAGTTACCCATGCTGCCTCGGTAAGGACATATCTGTTATGATTGCAGAACCAGCAGTAGAGATAGTCTGTTCTGCTGCTAATGCCGACTTGGTCTTCTCTGCAACCTGGTATTTCTGATCCATTTCCTTCATTTGCTCATTTACCACTAAGGTACCGGTGCTGAACTTCTGCCTTACACCCATCCTCCTGTCAATGGAAGAGACTTTAGCGGTTGCAGTCGTTGTGAGCTGATGTTTTTCTGAGATGTAAAAATAGCATGGTTCTACCTCTAAATCAACTAAAATAGCTAGTGGCAACTGGTAATTGGTCACCGGTGTGATGATGACAGCCATATCCACTATAGTTGCGCCCTGCACCAAAAAATAGAAATTTACACCATAGAGTTTGTCATTGTACACTATTATCAATGAATATAGGGAGTGCATGCAAAAGAAAATCAAAGACGTGACGAAAAACTTATGCTCGGTGACCAACAACGAGAGTGTACACACTAAAATGTCATAGTTTCCTGCAGAAGACATGTATGCTACTAGGATGTTCAAATCGAGTTCAAGACCCATGGTAAAAACAGAGAAGCAATCAAGAGCATTTCTAAGGAGCAAATTTGAACCCATGCCTTTTCTCACTTCAACACAATTAGTGGAATGAATATTATGAAACATTGAACTTATTTAGGTGGTAAAGTGTATCATTCCAATAAATAGTAGCAAAGACTGTTCACTGATGGAAGAACTCATACTGTAAGAAGCATGCAAAGCATTGCTAGGTTAACATAACGCATGTTTCATATAGACGACAATAGTTGTGTCATGGAGGCATTATCCTTTGCATTTCAACATGTATGATGTCACCAGAAAAGGAAAAGAACTCCTTAGTATCTTGTTATGATGCATTGACACATTGTGGACCTTTACCGTGCTAACCATGCTTGCCTTTGAAAAAAGGAATGAACAGAAAGGAAATAATCAGCACAATGATCACAATTTTTCCATTTTAATTGTCTCCATAGCTAGTTAGCCTGAACAATGTACAATATATTTCTTTCCTCAGTAGCCAAACGAAGAACAAACAGCGAGTAATCATTTGGAACTTTCTAGACACAACCCAAAAACAAATCCTATGCAAAATTGTCTACTTACCATAAAACAATATCTATGCAAATGAAAGTGTCGTAGGGGTGGCCCCCACCTAAACCCAGCAGGCCTGGTAGGAGATTATAAGGCCCAGAATAGGCCATGTGTAATGACATAACTGCCCCCAGAGGGGATAACCAGATGTAAGGGTATAACTGTAAAAGCACTCCTCATGTGTATATATATATATGAGTACAAGCCATGGGGAGGACCCAGGCCATTACACTTATCTTCATCACTCTCCACTACCATCTCTCTCTCTCTGTTTGGTCTGTAGCCACAACAGTTGGCGCCGTCCGTGGGGAGGACGGAGACAAGCCTGAAGACCAAAGAAAAAAGATGGCACCGAAAAAAGCTTCACCAGCGGCGGCGAAGGGAAAGAGGCGGATGGGTCGGAGCAGCGCGTGAACACCAGGGCTTCGGTGTCGGCCGCCGAAGGAGTTGGCGGCGGCGTGCGCGCCGTGGTCGCGGGCGTCGACGCCCGCGCGGCAACGACGGACCCCGCCAGCGCCGCTACGACGACATCCAACCCCGTCGCTGGCACTGCAACGGTAGCCCCCGCCACCCTTGCCGCTAGCGCGGATCCGACGGCCGGGGGTAGCCGCAACGAACCATCCGGCGGATCTGGAGGTCGTGAGGCGATGGTCCCTGCACCGGCCCGTCCACTGGGCGTTCCGGCGGTCCCAACGACACCTGCGGTGGAAAGAGCCCTACTAGCAGCCCTCAACGCGTTCCAGCGGGAACTAGGGGACCTTCGCGGAGCCGTCCGAGATATACAAGAGGCTCGGAGCCAGCAGGTCATGCCAGTAGTCGCGCCCGAGCCCACGCCAGAGAAGGTGGACAGTCGTGAAGCCCCCACGTCCAGCCGTGTCCCGCTGAGACGCGTAGATCCGGAATCCCCGCTTTCGGCGGGGCTGCAGCAGGCTGCGTGGCCCGAAGACTTCAAGTTCCCTCGCATCACCGACCCGTACAAAGGCGACACGGATCCTCGCGAGTTCGTGCGCGTGTACGAAACCGCGATCGAGGCCGTGGGCGGAGACGACACCGCGAAGGCGAAGGGACTCCCCCTCGCACTGCACGGAGTGGCGCTCTCTTGGTTTTTTACCATAGAGCCGGGCTCCATCTACGCGTGGGAGCAGCTTCGCGACCGGCTTCGTAGCAACTTTCAAGGACATCATGTCGAGCGAATCGCTGCGGACCAACTCTTCGCCGTGAAGCAAGGACCCTCGGAGACGCTCCGGGGCTACTTCAAGCGCTTCGCCAAGATTCGAGGCCAGGTACACGATGTTAATGAAACCACAGTCGTTAATGCAGCCGTACAGGGCCTTCGCCCGGGCCCGATGGCCGAATACAACGCGCGGAGGCCAATCACGACAGTTGCCAAGCTCTTCGACAAAATGGACGAGTATGCGCGGGCGGAGGAGGATGCGCGAAGACGCAGCATCACCGCCCTCGGCCTTGCACATGAGCAGCGCCCCCCGCGCGAGGTCGGGACGGGTGGTCCCCCCTCGAAGCCAGACCGTAGCCGAAAGCCCCGAGGAGGCCCTCCCCGAGGCAGTGAGCCCGAGGTACAGGAAGGCTCTTCACGGTGCAGGCCTAAACCTCGACGTCGCCAGCGCCGGTCGCAGGCCGCCCATCACGTCCTCGCCACCGAGAGCGCCCGCCAAGGACCCGACCCAGTCTCACGGAGGAGAGACCGGGGATCGGAGGGCGGATTAGACTACGGCAGCCAATCCCACGCAGAGCAGGAGCTCCTGCACTATGGCAAGTGGTGCGAGGTACACGGCTACGGCGATCATTACACAAGGGCATGCATCGCGGTGATGGAGCTGCGGAGGGTGACAGCCAGATCTCGGACTCCGCCTCCGCGGCCCCCCGCCGAAGCCCATGTGGGGCACCCAGAGGATAGCCCCATGCGGGCCACCGCAACGGAGGGCGCGCAGCATCACACCGTCAACATCATCACCGGATGCTCCTCTTCAAAAGCCCCCGGGGAGCAGCCGCAACTGTGGATGCCGCCCCGCAACATCACCTTCGACTTGAACGACGCCAGGGGCGTGGAGTACCCTCACCAAGACCCTCTAGTCATCCAGGCCCACATAGCATGCTGCGAAGTCAGGCGTGTCCTTGTCGACGGGGGAAGCTCCGCGAACATCTTATTCACAGAAGCCCTCGACCGCATCGCAATCCCCCGAAGCCGGCTGGAGCAACCAGGAGCTCCACTTCAAGGCTTCGGGGGTCAACCGCTGCAGGCCCTGGGGCACGTGTCCCTTCCTGTCACTTTCCGTCAAGAGGGCAACAAAGGTAACATCCGGACCGAGCACGTCACCTTCGATGTCGTGGATATCCCGCACCCCTACAACGCCATACTGGGGCGACCCGCCATCAACTCTTTCGAGGAAATCCCGCACCACGCCTTTTTGTGTGTAAAGCTCCCGGGCCCGGAGGGTGTCATCACCATCTTCGGCGACCAGGACCTGGCCAGACGTGCCGAAGGCGGCAGCCGCGTCTCGCATCGCCCGGTGCATGCCCTCTTCGGCGCGCCCGGTGATGGGCCCTCCGCTCCCGGGTGGACGCCCAAGCCTCGGCCCGAAGGTGGCGTCAAGAAGGTGCCGCTCCAGGCAGAGGGGCAGTTTGTGTCCATTGGCGAGGGGCTCCCACCGGGGGTTGAACGGGAGCTGCTCCGAGTGCTCCAGAACAACGTGGACATCTTCGCATGGTCCCCGGAGGACATCAAGGGCGTGGACCGCGTGGTAATCCAGCATCATTTGGCGGTCCGCCCCGACGCCAAGCCGGTCAAGCAAAGGCTCCGGCGTATGTCGATGGATCGGCAGCAAGCGGCCAAAACGGAGGTGGCGAAGCTTCTTCGCGCCGGGGTCATCCGCGAGGTCCACCATCCAGAATGGCTCGCTAACCCGGTGCTAGTCAAAAAGGCCAGCGGGGCCTGGCGCATGTGCATCGACTTCACGGCACTCAACAAGGCGTGCCCGAAGGACAACTACCCCTTGCCGCGCATTGATCAGCTGGTTGACGCCACTGCTGGGTGCGACTCATGAGTTTCCTGGACGCCTATTCCGGTTACCACCAGGTATACATGGCCGAAGACGACGAGGAGAAGACCAGTTTCATCACACCACTTGGGACGTTCTGCTTCGTCAGAATGCCCTTTGGCTTGAAGAACGCAGGCGCTACCTTCACCCGCCTCGTCGCCATTGCCCTGGCCGCCCAGCTCGGGAGGAACGTCGAAGCCTATGTCGATGATGTGGTGGTCAAAACTCGGCAACTTGCTCTACACGGCCGGGACCTCCAGGAGACCTTCGACAACCTCCGGAAGGCGGGCATCAAGCTCAACCCCGACAAGTGTGTCTTCGGGGTACAGGCGGGCAAACTCCTAGGTTTCCTCGTGTCCGGGCGGGGCATCCAGGCGAACCCCGACAAAGTAGACGCCATCCTGGGTATGGAGCCGCCCAAGACAACGAGGGAGGTCCAGAGGCTGGCGGGCCGCATGGCAGCATTAAGCCGCTTCCTATCCAGGGCGGCGGAGCGGGGCCTGCCGTTTTTCAAGACACTCCGCGGGTGCGATGGATTTCGTTGGGACGGAGACTGCGCGAAGGCCTTCAACGAGCTCAAGCAGCACCTAGCAAGCCTCCCTACTCTGGTCGCCCCAGCACCAGAGGCTCCCCTCCTGCTCTATCTGGCCGCGTCAGCTACCGCGGTCAGTGCCGTCCTCGTCTTAGAGGAAGGCGCCATGCAGCGGCCCGTCTACTTTGTCTCCGAAGCCCTTCAAGGCGCCAAGACAAGATACACGGAGCTTGAGAAGCTCGCCTACGCGCTGGTCATGGCCTCCAGAAAGCTTCGGCATTATTTTCTGGCTCACCCGATCACAGTGTCTTCCTCATTCCCCCTGGCAGAGATGCTACACAACAAGGAGTCCACAGGGCGTATCGGTAAATGGGCCGCCGAGCTCGCTCCCTTCTCCCTGACGTATGCTTCGCGGACGGCAATTAAATCCCAAGTCCTGGCGGATTTCCTCGCCGAATGGACCCCGCCGGCCCAACCCGGCCAGACGCACGACGATCCCGTCTGGACGCTTACAATCGACGGAGCTTACAGCGTCGCTGGCGCGGGCGTAGGGGCAGTGATCATCAAGCCCGAGGGACAGCGTTTGTTGTACTCGGCGCGTTTTGCCTTCTCCGCCACCAACAACACGGCCGAATACGAGGCACTGCTCTTTGGCCTGGCGAAGCTCAAGGCAGTCGGCGCGAGACGGGTGTTGGTCCGCACCGACTCGCGCTTGGTGGCCGGCCACGTGGACAAGTCATATCAAGCCAAGGACCCTGAGTTGGCCAAGTACCTCGCGGCGGTACGGGCGAGGGAAAGGCACTTTTTTGGTGTCACCGTCAAGGCCATCCCCCGGGCGGAGAATGAGCAAGCCGACGCCCTCGCCAAGGCGGCCAGCCAGCAACTGCCCCCCTGAGGGGGCATTCTACGAGGTGTTAGCAAAGGCGGCCATCGCGCAGGACAACCGGGACGCGGCACTTGTCCACCGCATTGATCGGCCAGGAGATTGGCGAGAGCCCATTTTCAATTTCTTACAAGGCCTCGTCGAGCCGGAGGACCCTGCCGAGCGGCGACGATTGCAGCACCGCGCACGGTCCTTCCAGGTGTTCGAAGGGACACTCTACAAGAAAGGGGTTTGCGCGCCGCTCCTGCGCTGCCTCTCGACTGAGGAAGGAAAGGAACTTTTGGCGGAAATCCACGCGGGCCTATGCGGATCCCACCTGGCGCCGAGGTCATTAGTCGGCAAGGCGTTCAGACAAGGCTTCTACTGGCCGGCTGCCATCACCGACGCCCAGGACCTCGTCCGTCGGTGCCAAGGGTGCCAGTGGATGGCGCGCATCATCCGCAGGCCCCCGACAAGCCTCAACCCGATTCCCCCGGTGTGGCCACTGGCACGCTGGGGTCTCGATATAGTCGGACCACTTGCCCGAGCTCCAGGGGACCTCCGGTTCGTGGTAGTCGCACTGGAGTATTTCTCCAGATGGCCGGAAGCGATCGCTCTGGCCAAAGTAACTTCTGCGGCCATACAGCGCTTCCTATGGCAAAACATCATATGTCGCTTCGGTGTACCTCGGGAGCTCACGGTCGACAATGGCCTGCAGTTCGACGCCGCCCTCTTCAAAGATTATTGTGACAGCATGGGCATCACCCTCCGATTCGCCTCGGTAGGGCATCCCCAGTCCAACGGGGCGGTCGAACGGGCGAATGGCGCCATTTCTGCCGCCATCAAAAAGCGCCTGGTTGGATTGCCGAAGGGCAAGTGGCCAAGCGAGCTTCACAGCGTTCTATGGTCGCTTCGCACAACGGTAACGCGCCCAACGGGATTCACGCCGTTTAAGCTCCTCTTCGGTGACGAAGCGGTGACGCCCGAGGAAATCAAGGCCGGCTCGCGAAGGGTCCTCGTCCAAGCACCCGAAGAGGAGCGTCGTGTGTCCTTGGACCTCCTCGACGGGATGCGGGCAGACGCAGCCCACCATGTCGAGAAGTACGCGCGGCAGACAATGCGTACTCGGGACCGCTCTATATGCCCGCGGGGGTTCAAGCCTGGGGATCTCGTCCTCGGAGTAGTGCTCCAGGCGGAAACCGTTGGCAAGCTGGAGTCCAAGTGGGAAGGCCCGTACATCGTAACGGAGGCATTGCCAAAGGGGGGGTACCGCCTCGCCACGCTTGAAGGACAAGCCTTCCGGCACACATGGAACGCGGACAGGTTGCGGCGGTACTACGCCTAGGAGCAGCACAGTAGGCGTAGAGCCACCAGCCCGTTGTTAGGCGATGCTCGCCCGCGCAAACGGGAGTTCAATAAAGGTTGCTGTTCCAAGAGCATCCCCTGTCCGCGCTGAGCAAAACAAAGTCCACGGACTTTAAATAAGACGTAGCGTCGAGGTCCGCCTCCGCACGCACCAGTCCACGGACTTTAAATAAGACGTAGCGTCGAGCCTAGCTCCGCACGCGAGAGTCTGCGGACTATAAATAAGACGTAGCGTCGAGCCTAGCTCCGCACGCACCAGTCCACGGACTTTAAATAAGACGTAGCGTCGAGCCTAGCTCCGCACGCGAGAGTCTGCGGACTATAAATAAGACGTAGCGTCGAGCCTAGCTCCGCACGCACCAGTCCACGGACTTTAAATAAGACGTAGCGTCGAGCCTAGCTCCGCACGCGAGAGTCTGCGGACTATAAATAAGACATAGCGTCGAGCCTAGCTCCGCACGCACCAGTCCACGGACTTTAAATAAGACGTAGCGTCGAGCCTAGCTCCGCACGCACCAGTCCACGGACTTTAAATAAGACGTAGCGTCGAGCCTAGCTCCGCACGCACTCTACGGAGTATAAATAAGACGCAGCGGGGGGACGCCTCCGCGCGCACTCTACGGAGTATAAAGAAGACGTAGCGTTGAGCCTAGCTCCGCATGCTCTAGTCCACGGACATTAAATAAGACGTAGCGTCGAGCCTAGCTCCGCACGCGCGAGTCTCCGGACTATAAAGAAGACGTAGCGTCGAGCCTAGCTCCGCACGCACTAGTCCACGGACTTTAAATAAGACGTAGCGTCGAGCCTAGCTCGGCACACGCGAGTCTCCGGACTATAAAGAAGACGTAGCGTCGAGTCTAGCTCCGCACGCACTAGTCCACGGACTTTAAATAAGACGTAGCGTCGAGCCTAGCTCGGCACGCGCAATTCTCCGGACTATAAAGAAGACGTAGCGTCGAGCCTAGCTCCGCACGCACTAGTCCACGGACTTTAAAGAAGACGTAGCGTCGAGCCTAGCTCCGCACGCGCGAGTCTCCGGACTATAAAGAAGACGTAGCGTCAAGCCTAGCTCCGCACGCACTAGTCCACGGACTTTAAACAAGACGTAGCGTCGAGGCCCGCCTCCGCACGCGCGAGTCTCCGGACTATAAAGGAAATCGTAGCGTCGAGGTTCGCCTCCGCACGCGCCACTCCACGAAATATAAACGAGATGCGCGGACCTGCCCTCCGCGTTCGGCGGCAGGTAACACCAAGCATAAAGCACTACTTGGTTCCATTGTAAAACCAAAGGGGTTACAGGGTCACAAGCATAAGAACCAGTACATCATCCCCCTGCACCACACGACCAACCGCTCAGCCTTGGCGCGGTGCGGACGAGCCCGCGCCGTCGTCGCCGCGGCGCTGAAGGACCCCTTCAAGCCACTGGAGGAGGTCCCCCTCCCCATGCAACGTCTGCTGCACGGTGACTCTCGCTGCACCTTCCCCGAAGCGGCCCCAGATCCGTTGGTGGAAGTTCTGCAGGCTAGCCCCGATGGACCGGATGGCGTCCGACATAACCTCTGGCCGGTCGGGAGGATCCAGTTGAGGATTCGCTAGCTCATGGGTATGCCTGCACCCACGAGTATGAAGCAGAGCGAGGGCGAAGCACGCACCAACATAGCTGCAGTGCTCGCCAAAGGTTCTGGCGCCACGAAGAGCAACGCCGGCCCCCTCCTCGATCAGCCCGAGCGTCTCCGACAGGGCCTCCGGCCTGTGCGTAGTATCCGGCACTCGGACGCACAGATCTCAAAGGGCCTGGTTCAGAGACTCCATGGCCCGCCATGCTGACATGGACGCATTTTCCAAGGCAAGGCGGTTCGCGGCAGCAGACTCCGCCAGCTAGGCGTTCTCCCCTTCTAGGACGGCGATCTGCTGCACGAAGGCGGCGCGCTCCCCAGCCGCGGCGTCCCGAGCTTCCGTGGTCGCGACTTGTGCGGCCACCAGGGCGTCCTCCAGCGCGCGAAGTTCTTCATCCTTCGCGGCGATAGCAGTGTTTGCTTCGCGGAGGCTGGCTTCCAGAGCCCGTTGCTCCCGCACGCGGGCCTCGTCAAAGGACCGGCTGAGGGCAAGCGTCTGACAGAAACAACACATCAGCAGGCGTCTAGCAGTACCGTACAAGCTGAAGCGCACGTACTTACCCTCATCTCGGAGGCCTGCAACGCGAGCGCCAGGAGGTCCCCCGCGCATGACGACAGCACCTCTCGGTTGAGGCCGTTGTCGGCACGCTCGGCGGCGGCGGTGAGGTCGCAAAATATCTCCGGGCGAGGGAGGAAGTCCGAGCGAGCGAGTCCCGGCCCCAACACGCCAGGATTTATCGCCACGGCCACGTCAGCAGCAGTGGACACCGGCGGGGCTTCCTGCACGAGGCTCCCGACTTCACGCATACCTCCGCTGCTTGATCCTTCGCCATGTACGGGAGAGGTCGTCTCGCCTGATGTCAGCAGAATGAGCGAGCAGATCGGAGAGAGTCTCGCGAAGTCAGGTGAAGAAAGGGACTCACACCTACCTCCTGCGCCCCTCATCACGGTAGGAAGTGGCGCCGGGTCGACCACTCAGGGGGAGGCGGGCGCCTCGACGGTCGGGGAGAAGGTCTTCTCGGCCGCGCCAGCCGTCGTAATCCCACGGCAAGGCCCCGCAACAGCGTATCGACCCCTCGTTGGCGGCGGGGACTGCGTCCGAGGGCGTTTCGCCTGCGGTGGCGCAGGCGATACTTTCGCGGCAGAACCAGCTCCGGTCATTGTCGCCCCCGTGGTTTCCTCTGCAGGGGGCACGCCCTCGTCGGCCGCTACGGTTGATAACGCACCGTCCCCCGTGGTTTGCTCGCCAGGGACGACGCCACCCCCCGGGTTGACGGGTTCCAACTCAGCGGTGGTCGCGAGCCCGAGCACGGGCTCGTGGGCGTCGGCAGAAAGTGTCGGGGGATCCGCGGCGGCGCCCCCCTCCGAAGCAGTGTGGCCAGGCCCACCGCCGGTCGCACGCCCCGCCTCAGCTGAGCTAGCCGCCGGGGGGGCTGCCGGGTCGCATACGGCAGCCGGAGAACGGGCCCGGCGTCGCGAAGACAACCCCCCCGCGGGGCTATCACCGTCCTGAGCGCCTGGAGTCCCGGCGGGAAGCTCTTCCGGCACCATGCGCTCGGGCACGGCAATGCCTACAGCCTCGCAGGTGCGGTTTATCCGCCCCTGCTTAGCCGCCTTCACTGCGGCCTCGCGAGCCCGGTGCTCCTTAAGCGTGTACGGGCCGAGGAGCGCCGCAACCGCGCGCTCCGCATCTTCTAGCCGAGTCACTGCGTAGGAGATCACGTCAGTTAGGCGGAAGCCAAACATATACAATGGCGCGATGGGCGACTTACAAGGGGCAGAGGCGGAAGCACCCGAGACACACATGGTTCGAACCCGTCCTCGCGGGGGCCATTCGGCACAACATACTTCCCCCGGGAGGAGAGTGGCGCCGCCCCATGCATCGTGAACTCCTCGGCTAGGTCGCGCACGCTCATTCGACAGGCGACACTGTAACAGCCCAGCTGTTTATTTCAAAATTTTTAGTAAAAAAAAATTGAAAAGTTATTTTAATTTAAAAATAAAATCAAGTGTGCTTTGGTTGCTTGAATTTTTGGAGTTTTTGAATTTATTGGATTAAATTAAAGCTTAGAAAGTAAAAATATTTTAAATGGTTAAAATATACCTCAATTAAATCCAAAATTATTTTATTTGATATTTTCGTTTTCCAAGGATTTTTGTGGAATTGTTCCTGAATTTTCCGAATTTATTTTATTTTCGGATTTTTTTTCCTCTTTCCATTTTCTCTCTCCTGCTTTCTTCTCCATTCTCCATTGCAACCGTTCGTCTGTGTCCCGTGCGAGCGCCGCCATGGCCGAACCTTGGAGCTCCTTAATCCACAAGATTTTCTCAACGATTTTTCGTGCAATCAAGTGCATTTACTTGCTCTCTTCATGACTCCTCCATTCCCGACCGTTCCTCTCCTCCTTTATGTGCATTTACACAAAAATGAAACCGTTGCTCTAAATGACATCGTTGGTTGATCTCCCTCTCCCGTCCATCTCCACACCTATAAAAGGGAGCACCAGGTGCCTCTCCTCATCCTCATCCACCCCCGAAAATTTCACGTCCTTTATCCCTTCCTCCTCTCCGCAATCGGTGATTTGCTTTCATCAACCGAGCGTCGTTTCTCGGCCTTTTGCGCCGCTTACAGTGGAGTTCCACGACTTTTGACCATACCACTGGCTTCACCTTCGCGCGTTCTACGCGGTGCTTCCCTCGCCTTTGCCGGAGTCTCGCCGGAGCATCGCCGGACCACCATGGCCAAACCACGCCGTCGCTTCTCTCCTCGCTGCGAGCCAACCATGCATGTTCCACCATAACCGAGGTGAGCACTGCGTTCCTTGTGTTCTCTTCTTCGTTTCGCCGCAAACCTCACCCATTAACTCCTCTCCGTTTGCCCGGAACGTCGATGTCAACCCGACGATCGCAAAAAGTCTTCTCCGTCGTGTTCCGCTATCATCCGATGTTGTTTGGCCGAGCCGTTTGCACCGTTGAGTTCGCCTCAACGCGTTCTACGTCGTGCTTCTATCGCCAACACCTAAAGATCCCCTGAGTCCTCGTTGACCTTGTCAGGCCCAGACACTAAAACTGTACCTTACGCGTACACCCCTTTTTGGTAAGCACTTTAATTTTTGTTCACGTCATATTGTGTCCTAGTCTCTAAGAAATTTTTCTACCATTTTGTTTAATTTTTCGTGGAGCCAATTGTCAGAAATTGAGCTTTCCGCGAAAATGGCCGTTTTTGACTCCCGACGTCGATTCGTCGCCTCCGGTAAGCCTTAGCCCATGTCGTAATTTTTCTTAGGCTTGCCTCACCGTGTTCTATGCCATGCTCCCTTCCTTTTCCCTGAAAAGCCTTCACAAATTTTCACCTCCGACACCTCGCCATGGCCACCAATGGCATCTCGTGTCCCTATCTATCCGTTGGTGTTTTCTCCAATCCGTTCGCGTCATATCGTGCCAAACCATCCCAGGTAGCTATGTTCCAAATGGTTTTAGATTCGCTTCACTGAGCACTAAGATATTAAGTTTTTCCTTTCTCTCTACCGTCGCCGTTCAAACGTCGATGGTATCGTTTCCGTTCCTCATCGCCGTATCCATGTCACCACCTTCATCTCATCGCCAGGATTCCATTTTGCCCATTCGCTAGCCACCTCGCAGCCTACCGACACCATACTGTTCAAAAAGTAATTTTCAGATTTTATTTGGATTTTATTTGAGTTTATTTTGTTTGGTTCTTCGCGTGTAGAGTACGACGAATCCGGAGAGTTCGATTTCGACGATTCGTAGCATCAAGTCTTTGAGCAAGGCAAGTTACACCTTTGATCATGTTGCTCCCACTAATTTAAATTATTTATGTTGTTTTTAAAATTATTATTGCATGCGTACTTTTATTCAAATTAGTTCAAATGTGCTTAAAACTTTAGTTACACCCAATTTCCTTTGTATGGCCAATCTTGATATTGAACGATCATACCTTGTCACCTTAGATGAAAACCTAGTTGGTACATTAGTATTAACTAGAACATTTTATGGAATTGCTTAGCCATGCTTAGAATAATTCGGGTGGGAAGAATTGTTTCACATAAAATGATAAGCTTTTGAAATGTATTCTTGACTTTGGTGAGTCAAGAATGATATTGAAATATTTTTGAAAACAAAATATACAACTTGGTTTAGACTTAGGCAATTGGTTAGAGTGGTGGGTGCAGGCATGCCCTGTTGGTCGGAGCCGCAGTGGTTGATTGTCGGGCACAAGGGGTTTGTGGTTAGGCCTAAGTCAAGTTAAGGACCGGTCTGTGAGCTACTATTGCAAAGCCCTTTCGTACTACCACAAGTCTGGTATGGGACAGGCCTGGCCAAATAATTTGTGAAGTTCCAACATGATCTCGCTATAGGCTGAATGTGAGCGCGGCGTAGGCCGTGAGAAGTCTCACATGGCACAAGAGGGGGCTCCAACATGTGGATTCATGTTGTGGTGAAACCTTAGTGGCGGCGTGATTATGTTGACAACGGATCATTGTAAAGGCTTTGTCATGATCTCCTGGCCGCACACCTAAGGAAGTGTGTTAATCCGGTGGCAAAAAGGGATGATCATGTCTTGTGGGTAAAGCTGTACAACCTCTGCAGAGTGTATAACCTATCCTGGATAGCCGTGCCCACGGTCATGGGCATGCCGAGTAAAAGTTTTTCATGGATTAGACTTTGTTTTTCAAAAATGGTTTCGAAAACCTTGCGGATGGATGGAATCCGTGAGAGATTGAAATCTGGTGAATGGATGGAATTCATCAGAGTTGCGCAGTGAAAGCGTGTGGATGGATGGAATCCATACGTGAGCTTTTGGAAAAGATGGTCCGGGTGGGATGCCCGTGGATAGGTTAGTGTTTGGTTGGAGCCTGCACTAACGATATTATTTTGTTAAAATCTTATTTCTATTTATTGTATCAAATTCAGCTTTTGCACTTACTTATGATATTTACTCCAATGATCGCCTTTTATGCAAATAAACCATATTATGCTTTCCTTTGATAATCCATATGCATGCATCTATTTTGTTAAACCTCCTGGTGTAACTTGTGGAGTACTTTTTGTACTCATGTTGCTATATCTAACTCTTTTCAGAGGAAGCCTTCGACGACTTCAGTGAGGATTGCGACTAGGCCACGTCTTACAGTCATTCGCCTTGTGGGAAGGCTGGATGGGCTGCTACATTGTTTTTCTTCCGCTGTCTTCTTTTGCTATTATTGTAAACTTTGGCCATCAAGCTCATATTAGCTAAATAAAGTTTGTCATTACGCATGATAATTGTCTTTGTGATACTGTGTGCACTAGCTTTTCCTGGGATAGTGCGATTAACACAGAGGGTTCTGGAGTTGCTGCTCCGGGTCCCGACAGACACCGACGAGGCTCTGTAGCTTTCGCGTGTCGTCAATCTCCGCCTTCAGACTCGGCGTGCTGTTAAACGAGATCGGCCCGCCTCGGCACTGCATTCTGCTCTTGTCGGTCACGGTGTAATAGAACCACCACCGCGTCCAGCCGGACGCCCACTACCCTGACGAGGCAGACACAGGGAACAACGTCGCGCAGGACTCCCTGAGCACGAAGTCCACACCGCCAAAGTTGGACACCGCCCCGCCAACCTTTCTGGGTCGACAGTGTGCATCGTGCAGGGTGGCGAATAAGCTGGCGCTGGGGCGCCACCCCTCTGTCCGCATCGCCCACGCGAAGACAGCGAGGCGGAGTATCGCGTGGGGCGTCAGCTGGGCTAGCTCCAACTGGTAGGCCCGCAGGATTTCGCCCACAAACAACGTGCAGGGCATCCGAAAGCCGGCATCGAAGAACGCGACGAAAACAATTGCCTCCAGGGCCCCGGGCTTCGGCTCCGTCTCGTCCCGGCGGGGTAAGCGAGCCCCATTGCGATCCACGATCTTCCCCTCATCCACGAGCCGTTGCAGCGTCCCTTCCGTCATGGGGCTCTTCCCCAGCACACGGGAGCAGGAGCCTCCCGAGTGCTCCATCGCGTTCCACAACTTGTTGGCGCGCGAGCTCCCCCGCGGCACCAGTTTATACTCTTGGGAAGGATGGGTCACCTCGCCCTGGCTAGGCAAGGAACTGCTACGGGGGTGGTAGGTGGCGTCGTCGTGGCTAGCCATCGCTCTTCGCGACAAGGGAAGGAGAAGAAGCAGGCAAGGGAGCAACTGGCGTGACAATTAGCACGGGTGCAAGCGAAGCGGCAGATCAAAAAGCAAAATGAGAAAGGGTGCCTCCACCTCAACACTAGCACCTTATAAAGGCCGCTCGCCTGCCCTGGGGCTCAACGCACAGACGGATCAAATTCCCGGCGGTTCGGCTGTCCAAGATTTGGAAAGAAGAACCGCCCGGACCTAGAAGGCCGCGCCTGGTAGGTGGCCAAGCAGCGCACAACGCCCCTACCTCTTCAACACGCGTCCAACTTCTCGGGGGACGAGGCGAACGGCCGCGGTCACGCAACCGCTCACATCCCACGACGCACCAGTCGTGAGTCACCACGTGCCCCACCTGCAGCATGGCAGACTGCACGACGCGACAGCCTGACTTCTGCCAGGCCAGGCGTCGGCGTAATTCCAGCCGCCTTAAAAGCGCACTACGAGACTGCAAGGTCACAACAGCCCCGGAGCGCAACCATACCAGCGCGCGTCTACTTCGACTAGGCGCCAGCTTCGCTACCACCCGTTCGAAGGGTAGGGGACGGAGCGCGCGCGTCTACTTCGACTTGGGCGCCAGCTTCGCTGCCACCCGTTCGAAGGGTAGGGGACGGAGCGCACGCGTCTACTTCGACTAGGCGCCAACTTCGCTGTCGTCTACTTCGACTAGGCGCCAGCTTCGCTGCCACCCGTTCGAAGGGTAGGGGACGGAGCGCGCGCGTCTACTTCGACTTGGGCGCCAGCTTCGCTGCCACCCGTTCGAAGGGTAGGGGATGGAGCGCGCGCGTCTACTTCGACTAGGCGCCAGCTTCGCTGCCACCCGTTCGAAGGGTAGGGGACGGAGCGCGCGTCTACTTCGACTAGGCGCCAGCTTCGCTGCCACCCGTTCGAAGGGTAGGGGACGGAGCGCGCGCGTCTACTTCGACTTGGGCGCCAGCTTCGCTGCCACCCGTTCGAAGGGTAGGGGACGGAGCGCGCGCGTCTACTTCGACTAGGCGCCAGCTTCGCTGCCACCCGTTCGAAGGGTAGGGGACGGAGCGCGCATCTACTTCGACTAGGCGCCAGCTTCGCTGCCACCCGTTCGAAGGGTAGGGGACGGAGCGCGCGCGTCTACTTCGACTTGGGCGCCAGCTTCGCTGCCACCCGTTCGAAGGGTAGGGGACGGAGCGCGCGCATCTACTTCGACTTGGGCGCCAGCTTCGCTGCCACCCATTCGAAGGGTAGGGGACGGAGCGCGCGCGTCTACTTCGACTAGGCGCCAGCTTCGCTGCCACCCGTTCAAAGGGTAGGGGACGGAGCGCGCGCGCCTACTTCGACTTGGCGCCACCCTCCGCTACCACCATCCCAGATTTCAGGCTCCCCAACCACAAGCTTGGAGGAATTCACAGGCCGCAGGGGACGGAGGGGGCCAAAGGACTCGACGACATGGCTTCGGCCCTGTGAAGCCCTTCACCATGAGAGGCTCCTGTCGTAGGGGTGGCCCCCACCTAAACCCAGCAGGCCTGGTAGGAGATTATAAGGCCCAGAATAGGCCATGTGTAATGACATAACTGCCATAGAGGGGATAACCAGATGTAAGGGTATAACTGTAAAACCACTCCTCATGTGTATATATATATGAGTACAAGCCATGGGGAGGACCCAGGCCATTACACTTATCTTCATCACTCTCCACTACCATCTCTCTCTCTGTTTGGTCTGTAGCCACAACAGAAAGGTCTATTATCATATAGCTGGTTATATTTTAATTAATTATGCCTTGCAATATTTCATTCAGTTTCATAAAGAGTATAAGAAATAAGCTCAACAGTCAAAAGAAAGAGCCAATTTTACATGCATTCTGGGGTCGTTGGTTTCTCGGCAAACAGAATACGAAAATAGGATATTTACTCAGTCCTCTGAGCACATGCTAGTACCGAATAAACAGACATATATCAGAACGAAATGGAAGCATGAAACATCACATGATGCTTCAAATTCTACTTTTTGAATGGATTTCTAATACATACTGTGGTTTAAAAAAGGTAAGATACGCATGCAAATGTTACCGTGTAAATAGCAGTTATAGAGTACATCTCCCGATACAACTAAACAACATTTATTTTACTCTAAAATGGTGGGGTTGGAAGTCCCACCAGTTTACTTTATTCAATCAAATATGTACTGCTACAAATGTTTAAAAATAAAGGAGGAGTAGGAGGGGAGAAAAATAGAGGCCAGACTCTATGCAGCAGACACCTTTTGTCTCGAGTTAGATCCATTGCATGCAGAGGGATCAGTTGTGTTCTTTGTTTTATTTGTGCAACCAAAGGGTTAAACATGAGACATTACTCTGAAGTATGTCAAACAACACTATACCATAAACGGTTCCATTTCCGGATAAGTACTTCCATTGCCAATACAAATGATTCCAATGACTAATTGTCCAAATAAAGAACTTTTATCAGAGTACGAAATTGCTAATGCTTCGAATTGGTGCAAAATTGAAGAAATTGATCGGAAAAACTTTCTTTTCAGAATTTACAAGCCTCCACCTAAAGCTATAACAAATGATGGCACATTAGCAGTTGAAGCCATAGTACATTATGTAAATCGACAAAAAAACCTACATGCATTAGGTAGGAATTCTGAAGTACATAAATTTACAAATAGACAGGCTTATGAATTTTAAGCATTCATCCTCGCAAACAAAAGAGAAGAAAATTTAAGGATTCAGACTACCAATGCTTATGCTATCTCTTTCCTCCCATGCGAGAACCCCAAAAGTGTCGTCATACAGCAAACGAAATGTGTACTTATGCAACCGTATGAGTTCTAACCAAGAGTCCAAGAACCTAAAATATGAACTCCTAATAATTAAGGAACATCCCGATCTCAAACGCATACATTACATCAGGGGCGTAAGAATGAAAAAGGAAAAGGAGAAACTGGATTCTCACCTCCATGGATGCAATCCAAATAGCTCCGGACTCCGATCGCTAACTCGAACTGGGAACGGAAAAGAAGAGAGCGACAGAAATGGATCCGTTGCGCACATTTTGCCGTCGGTTTCGTCGGAGCAGGTGGTGGTGAATGGTAATGCTGAAACTTAGACATTGGTGGCCTGTAGATGTGCGGGGCAGATTCGTTGCACACTCGCCTTGCACGGATTACCGCGGTTTTGAACTCACACAATGCTTTCTTTTGAGCTTCTGATCCTTATCTTCACTTTGCTCTTGATCACGCTTGATCCCTTGAATCTTCATGACTTCCAATTTCTAATTACGTGCTAAGCAACTGAATCCAACAAATGCAATAACTCAAAAGATCCAATAAATCCGAATAAACTCAATTTAGTTTTATTATGAGTTAATGGTTGTTTTGAGACAAGGTTGATTGAGCGCGGAGTATTGTCGGTGTCGTAGTGGTTGGAGTGAAGTGGGAATTGGCAGGGGAACCTGTCAAAATGGGGGTCAAAGGATAGGTCATGCTAAAGGTATATTCATGGGATCATTTCTGTTTAGTACTCGGAGGTGGTTAGGTATAGCTGATGGCAGGATATGGTGACCCGATCTTTTTATTAATAACTTATTTTATTATTTTTATTTTTATTAAGAAAGTTCCATGAGTCAAGACAGACATATGGGCAGGTATATGAATTTAGTTGAGTATTAAGTATCGTATTGGTCAAATGTTGCCATTCATGAGTTAAGGCAGGGGCTTCAAAGACGGCATATACGACTTTTAGCTTATTGAATTAATTCATATTACTATTAACTTGACATGTAGCATTTCATGCAACCCTAATTACTCATGTTATTAATTAAATGTTCACTTTAGAATATTATATATATATATATATATTGGTTAGGTCATTTTAATGTCCGATGACCTAGGGCTATTATATTTTGGTACCTGTATATTAATATGACTTTTTAATCTGGAGGTGTTATGGGAGTTACTGGTATTGATATCTTATACCTTTACTTAGCATTTGACAAAGTTCGATCTTTAGTTAAATTTCTATTTACCTAGGGTCGAAGCTATACAGGGTCTTATCTCAATGTTGCTATTCAATTAAATTTACCATTGGGATTTATTTAATGGTGGCATGTTAAATTTTCGGGCATATATTAAAATTAAAGGACATCTTTAATTTTAAAGTCTTGTTTTTATAGCCAAACCTAACATCCAATTTATTCCCTTAACTTTAACTTGTATATCTTTTAACTTACATTGAATAGTTAACCAAGTCATCTTTTATTAAGGGCTCTAATTAAAAATTAGTCTTTAAATAAATATTCAAGCCATATTTATGATAATTATTCCAATAGGAAATTTTAAATAATCTCATTTACATCTTATTCAATTTTTATTAGCTCTCATGAATTAATTTTTGATTTTCTTTAATCACTTAATTATTAACATGCATGTAATCCCATATTTTGGTGTATACATAAATTTTATTTGAATCCAAGTCAATTAGCTTAGCTCCCTTGTTTTATTTCCTAATTGCTTTCTAATTAAAATGTGCTACAAGAAAAATGAATAAAAAATGTGCATAGAGGGGATTCGAACCCGCGTCTCTAAGTTCACCACTCACTCGGCTAGCCAGTTGGGCTCTCGATATTTCGTGACTTACTGGAGGAAGTTAACACTGAAGAAGCGAGCGGGTATTTGGGGACTAAAACAGAGGATGCAGCAGCTGAAACAGGGTAGAGCGGCAGCGTTGGCAGATGGCGGCGTCGCCGACGAGGTGGGCAGTCGGAGGGAGGCGAAGACCGGTGAAATGGGCTCTGGGGTAGGTAGGCAGGATGAGGGTGGTGGCGCATTGACCGGAGTGCGGCGAGGCAAGTGGGCGGCAACCCGAAGCGGCCGACGGTGAGGTGGCTACGGGGCGACGGCATCAGAGAAGGTGGGGAGTAGAATTAGGGTGGGCATGAGCAAGAGAGAGTAGCAGTGAACCTTACCGAGCTGGATGAAGAGGTGCAGGTGCGGCGAGCAGCTCCAGCGACGTGAGCCTGCGGTGGTGCCCGAGGGTCGACGGCGGCGGTGAGCTAGAGTGGGCGGATGTTCAAATTGGCAGTGTGGGGAGTTAAGGAGGGCTGCAAGAGTGCTCCTCCCGAGAGGAATCGGACGGAGCCCTTCCGGGAAAGATGTGGCAACTGTGGCGGCGCTTTTCGGCTGGACGCGGGGAAGAAGGTAATGTGCGGCCTCCGGTGCACAAAACTCCAATTAATTTGGAGAGGGAGTAGAGGGGAAGCGGGTATACACTGTGACACGGCCGATTTGGCGGGGGACACACCGGGGTGCCATAATGGCAAGGAGGCAGTGGCGGCGGTTTCACAGGGTAGGGGCGCTCGGCCTGAGGAGGGGAGGAGGAGGAAGTCTGGGAATGCAAGGATTTGTGCAAGATGCGAGGGAGATCGAGGCTACTTATAGCGGTGGAGAGGGGGTGATGTGCTGGCCATGTTTTCGTTGACGGAAGAACAGGGAGCGGCATGACCCGGCGAGGCAGGGTGACGCAAGCCGCATGACGCGCGTGGGCGCACCCGGAATTCGTGCGGCGTGCAGGCGGGGCGCAGCGACGGCGACGCGATGGCGTCACGGTAATGACGAGGGGGCGGTGCTGTGGCTGACGGAAGGACATGGTGAGGCAGCGACGCACTAAAAGCAGCAGGGCATGGTGCTAGCGCGGGAGGCGACGGGAGCAGGTCAGCACAAATGTGAGGGCGACGGGCGCGTAGGGTGACGTGATGGAGACGGGGCCAGAGTGATGCTTGCACAGGCCAGCGGGGTGACAGATGAACAAGGGAGTGGGTGGCTGGTCCGGAGCAACGACAGAGCGGAGAGAGGAAGAAAAGAACAGGGAAGAAGAAAGGGAAAGGAGGGGGTGCCGGGCCCACATGCAAAGAAACGGGAAGGAGGAAATAGGCCTGCGGGCAGGGAGGAAAAGAGAGAGGGAGAGAAAAGAGAAGGAAAAGAAAGGAAAAAGGGGCCCACATGGCATAGAAGGAAGGGGGAAGCAAATAAACTACTAGGATTCAAAATTTTAATCTTCTATAGCTTAAGTTTTGGATTCAAAACCTTCCCCTTGCATTGAATTTGGTTGTATAAATTATGTATGTACATATATATGGGTGACTTATATTTTTTCTCACTATTATCCCTAATCAATTTTATAACCCATGCTTTGAGTTAGTAAATTACAGTGAATTTTAGGTTGTCAAGGGTTAAACACCATTTAAATTATTTGTATCTATTTAGTTAATTTGAAATTCTTATGATTGCTATTTTTGTGCTCAAGGATTATTTCTAGTTATTTATTGGCTCAACACAAAACTCAGGAAAACCCAAATAAGATTTTGAGCCAAAAATTCAAATGCCAGTAAGATGCAAATAAAAGTTTTAAATTACTCAAAATTTCAAACATCCTAAATTTAGGTTGTTACATTAGACCACCATGGTCCAACCAGTCAGACTACTAAGGATCCTACATACATTATTTATAAGACAAACTGATGAGACTAAAGAATATAACAATTACGTAGTGTGATACAAATATCCCTTGCATTAACACATTCTCTCTGTCACATGAATCATATTGTGCTACCATTAATGATATCAACAAGTTTGAACTTGTTTGAAGCGCAACTCAACATATGGTGAACTTGTCCTTAACTGAATACATTTTAATTTACATAGGGACTCTTTACCACCTAATGGTTGTTCTCTAAATGTATTCAGATTTGAGAAGAAAGGAACCCTAGTGGTTGAGTAGAAGAACCAAGGAGGTGATGTTGTGTTAATTTGTTGTCCTAAGATGTATGATAATGGTAGGTGCAACCAGTGGGAGATAGGGGCACCACCATGGAAGGAAGCATCCAGCCAAGAGGAAGATACAAGATCTATCATGTCATAACCAATAAGATACTTATAATTCTGTCCACTAAGTTCATGAATATATTTGCATGACTTTAGAGGGTTCCATGCATAAAAATCACATGTTTGGAAAGGCTATCAAGTCTACATCCTAACGGATTAAACAATGCATGATTTAGATCTTTCTACAAAAAGTTATGGCAACTAGATTGTGTGCCACGCTGGCTGTCAGGAACGCCACATGGGAGTCACATAATATGTTGGGTCCGTGGCTTGTACGACGTGTATGGTCTATATCCTTCTATTCCATGACTTTACAAGGTTTAGAAGACTTCCTTTACTTCTCCCTTATGGATTGGAAAGAACCAAAATAGGAAACAATAGATATGAAGATTTGAATCCAACTCAAAATCAACTCGCCACATCCAGCAAGGTCCAGTTTAACAAGTCAATAACTTTTGCACACAGAGTCCGATTTGGATGCTCTTACACTTGTTGGAAAGCTAACGTCAAGCCAATGCAATGGATCCACTCTCAACATCAGATTCCAACTGTGCATAGCATAACATGTAAAACAATCTGGTGGTTGTAAAATCAGGGTTTCCTTTTACTTAAGTTTGAATCCAAAACAATATGGGGATGAGTTAGGGTCAGTTTGGACGCATTGTGGCTGACCCTAGGGGCTATATAAGCCCATGTATTTGTGCTTTTTTAACCATGAATTTTACTATGATTATTTAGAGAAGATATTGCTCTTGTTCTTAGGGTTTGTGCAAAGCCACTGGCTACAATCTTGGGAATTGGGAGTATCTGTGAGTCTATCTCTTTTTCACTGTTGTTCTTGTGATTTCCTCAGTGATTGTAGGAGCAATTGTATGTTTATCTTCGCATGGTTCAATAGACAAGGATTGAATCAGGTGGTTGGGTGAATTGAGTGTCGTAGGTTGCTATAATCAAGGTAGTTGTTGGCGTCGTCATTTGTTAGGTTGCGTGCAATGTGATTGTGCTTAGAAACATGGGCAAAGACTAAGGAGAGACACATAGAGTCACAAAAACGCTTGGTTACAGCATCCAGCCTATAGGCCTCCAGGCGCGACGGTGTATCTCCGTCCGTATCGTTGTTGCCGAGGCCCTCCAATCTTCGTAAGTTTTGCCCGGGGGGTCTTTTCGTGGTTTTTCCTTTTTTTTGACTCCGCTTCGCCCTTTCCTGTAGAACTTCTCCTGGAAGCCGTGGAGCGAGCGGTGGTCGTGTTCTTCGGACCGTATGCAGCCAAGGAGCGTGACTTAAGCGAAACCGCGACTGAGGTGGCAAAGCTGGGCCCAATGAACCGGGTGTGTGAAGCCCTGGGCATTCCCGTGCCGGAGCGCGCCATTCCAAAACTGGGACGGGTCCCCCGCGGCCGTATCCAGCTCGGCGGCTGCCGCTCCCGTCGAGTATGCTGGATCCGAGGGTGCGACGGCCGCTGCCTCCGACTCGACGAAGTATGCCGATTCGGACCTTGAGGCAGGGGCTGAGGCGGCGGTTCCAGGCGAGGAGTCCTTGGGCGGGACCGCGGACCAAGGGTGCAGCGCGGACGCAGGAGGGCAAAGCGTCCTCGCCCGCGCCTACTGCTGAGGCAGAGGAGTCCTCGCCCCAGCCTCCGAAAGTGAAGCGACCTCAAACAGAATCACCCCCTCTGCCGGAGAGGAGGTTCGTCGTGGCATTGGGGTCGCCGAGGATTCTAGGTTCGATGAGGAGGCCATCCAGCCCAAGGGATCACCCTCCCGGCCGAAGTAGGGGTTCACCGTGGAGGTCGGTGGGGTCAGGGGACGACCTCGACACGTAGGCCATCCGGCCCGAGGAGCTGGCCACCACAGACGGCGCTGCTGTTATCGCGGTCGCTTCCGCGGGTGAGGGGACATCCCAACGGGCCTCGCCGGTTGGTGCCGAGGGTATGGCTCAACTCCCCATACGATCGTCTGAGGCTTCCCTAAAGTTCTCTAACCAGTCTTTTGTTATTAGCAGAGGAACGGTCCCCCGGCCATGGGCAACCCTCGGGGGACGAGGACGCTCTGGGGGTGATGTCGACAATCGGCGCCCTGGGAATTGTCGCCGCAGAGGCCGCACGACTGACGTTGATGGACTTTGTCCCTCGGTCAGAGATGATGTGGGCTTGGCAGGGGTCCGTGAAAAGTGTGGTCGCCGACTTGGATCGCCAAGCACTGCTGTCGTGCGAGCCGGAGCTCCGGGAGGGCGCGCTAGAGGCCTCGAAGATAAGGGTGAGTGCTCTACTTCGATGGCGCTGCCGTCATTTAGGAACTTTGCTAACGATTGCGTTGTACAGACGCTCGCCCTTGCTCGGGCCCTACAGGCGGCGGCGCTCGCGAGCGGGGGGTGCTAGAGGACCAGCTGCGGGGTGCCGAGGAGGCCCTACGCGCAGCCGAAGAGGCCCACTCCGTTAAGGATGATCGCATCTGACTCCTGGAGACGGAGGACGCGAAGGTGATCTCGGACGCTCAGGCGCTCACGGCAGAAGCCCAGCGCGCAACCACCGAGGAACGCGACAGCTTGCTCCAGCAAATCGCCGTGCTGGAGGAGGAGAAGGGTCACCTCGCTGCGTCTCTTGGGGAGAAGGACCGGGCTTTGGGCGATGCCTCAGTGGCGGCGTGGGACACCATGCTAGCTCTAGAAGGCGCCCTCAAGGACCTCTCCGCTGATGTGCCGCCTCGCGCCTTCGGTTTCGAAGACTTGTCGCGGACACTCCGTCGAATCGGGGAAGCTTCCGGCCTCGCTCTCAGTGCCCCCAAGGCCTTCAGTAACCACTGCTCCTGTGTGACCTCGCACTTAGCCTTCGTGCTGCTTCGGCACCGAGGCTGCCAGCACATTGACGAGTTAGCCGACCCCCAGCTGGAGATGCCAGCTGAGGCCGGGGTGATGTCGTGCGCTGTGCGCGCCATCTGTGGCACTGTCCGGGCCTTCCAAGACCAGATATGGGGCTACATCGGGGAGGCCGAGGCAAAGGTAGCACTACGACAGACCCTGCACGGCGAGGGGAACTGGGGCCGATGGCTTGATGAAGTTCCCCAGCGCAACGAAGATGGTGCTGCCGCCTCGGGGCCTGGCGCGAACCCACAGGTGTGATACCGGGTTTAGAATGTAGGAGTGCATTGCGGTGTATGTGAGTTCCTTGTATGCTGGCGCCGCACGGTCCCCCTTTTTTACAAATAAAATGGAAATTGCCGCCATGCTCTGATTGCTTGTACTATTTTGCTTTGGGTAGCTGCTTGATAGGGACCGGTTACTAGTTGCTGACCTCGTGACTCGGTGGCGTCTTCGGCACTGGGGTTGGGCCAAGGACTAGCTGAACTTTTGGGCAGCCCGGACTTCGGCGGGGCAGCCGTCGGCACGGGAGTATATTAAGGTGGAGTCGGATGCGTAGCGACCGTAAATACTCGAGGGCGTTTGTAGACACTGGGTCGTTGGGAATGTGACTACCGAATGCTTTTGTAAACATTCTTTCATGAATGCAATAAAGACTTTGGTTGGGGATGTGTGCGCGTCCCTGTTGCGCTTAATGATCGCGCCTGTCTCCGATCAGCCCGTAGGACTTAGTGTTCCGTAAACGCACAAGTGCTAAGTAAACGCTCGAGCGCTCCGTCCCCCAACCTTCGCAGTGGTGGCAACGGGGCTAGTGCCTAGTCGAAGTAGACGCTCGAGCGCTCCGTCCCCCAACCTTCGCAGTGGTGGCAACAGAGCTGGCGCCTAGTCGAAGTAGACGCTCGAGAGCTCCGTCCCCTACCCTTCGAAGTGGTGGCAGCGGAATTGGCGCCTAGGCGAAGTAGACGCTTGAGCGCTCCTCCCCTATCCTTTCAAGTGGTGGCAGCAAAGCTGACGCCTAGCCGAAGTTGATGCTCGAGCGCTCCGTCCTCCTACCCTTTGAAGTGGTGGCAGCGGAGTTGGTGCCTAGCCGAAGTAGACGCTCGAGCGATCCGTCCCCTACCCTTCGAAGTGGTGGCAGCGGAGCTGGCGCCTAGCCAAAGTAGACACTCGAGCGATCCGTCCCCAACCCTTCAAAGTGGTGGCGGCGGAGCTGGCGCCTAGCCGAACTAGACGCTTGAGCGCTCCGTCCCCTACTCTAGGCCGCGTGGAAGCCGCGCCTTACTTATAATCCGTAGACTGCGCGCGCACGCGGAGCTCCGCGCGTCCTATTTATACTCCGTAGATTGCGCGTGGAGGCTTGCCTCCGCTGCGTCTTATTTATACTCCGTAGAGTGCGCGCGGAGGCGTGCCTCCGCTGCGTCTTATTTATAATTCGTAGTGTGCGCGGGAGGCGTGCCTCCGCGGCGTCTTATTTATACTCCGTAGAGTACGCGCGGAGGCGTCCCTCCGCCGCGTCTTATTTATACTCCGCAGAGTGCGCGTAGCGGCTGGCCGCCGTCGCGTCTTATTTATACTCCGTAGAGTGCGCATGGAGGCGTGCCTCCACTATGTCTTATTTATACTCCGTAGAGTGCGCGCGGAGGCGTCCCTTTACTGCGTTTTATTTATACCGCGCGCGGAGGCCGCGTGTATTTGTTTATACTCATGGAGAGTGCGTACGGAGGCCGCGTGTCTTTGTTTATACTCACGGAGAGTGCGTGCGGAGGCCGCGTGTCTTTGTTTATACTCACGGAGAGTGCGTGTGGAGGCCGCGTGTCTTTGTTTATACTCATGGAGAGAGAGCGCGGAGGCCGCGTGCCTTTGTTTATACTCACAAAGAGTGCGCGCGGTGGCCGCGTGTCTTTGTTTATACTCACGGAGAGTGCGCGCGGTGGCCGCGTGTCTTTGTTTATACTCACGGAAAGTGCGCGCGGAGGCCGAGTGTCTTTGTTTATACTCACGGAGAGTGCGCGCCAGGCTGCGTGTCTTTGTTTACACTCACAGAGAGTGCGCGCGGAGGCGTCCCCCCGTGCGTCTTAACACAAAACGAGACGAGTTTCGCAAATGAATGGACTTTATTAATGTCCTGTTTGCGCGGGCGAGCAATTTCAAAAGAGAGGATACTAACCACTGATCGCTCGAGGACAAAGACGGCACTGGCCAGTATTACTGTGGTGGCAAGGTAAAGCCATCAGGGAGCCTCTGGTGCCGGGGCGAGCCTCTGGTGCTAGAGCGACCGACATGGGATGGTCTGCGCGGTGCTCCTTGAGGTCGTCGGGAGCCTTCGCGTGGTCTTGTCTGCCTTAGGGTTCGTGGAGGTCCTTGTGGTGCGGGCCCCAAACGCCAAGCTCTATGCGCCAAGCGAGGTCCTAGTCATCAAGGGTGGTGATGATACCTTGCGGGCCCGGGAGCTTGATGCATAAGAAACCATGGTGCGGGACCGCCCCAAAGGAGTTGAGTGTTGGGCGCCCCCAGTATGGCATTGTACGGGTACGGGATGCCAACGATGTCGAAGGTGACGTCCTCACTCCTTATGTTGGAGGCATATCTGGCCTAGCGCCTTCAGCGGTTGACCCCGAAGCCCTGCAGTGGGATTCCCGAGGGACCCAGGCGACTCCGGGGGATCCCCATTTGGTCGAAGGCCGCCGCAAACAAGATGTTCGTAGAGCTGCCTCCATCGACCAGGACGCATTTGACATCGCATCCTGCGATGGCGACCTGGATGACCAGGGGATCCTGGTGAGGGAACTCCACGCCCTCAGCGTCAGCAGACGTGAAGGTGATTTCGTGCTGCCACATGGTGTAGCCTCTACGCGTAGGCCTTCTGTTGCCGCGCAGAGGAGAACTCCAATGGAGAGCCCCCGGAGATAACGTTTATAACCCGGCGCTGGCCTCCCTCCAGGGCCTGGATTCGCAAGTGGCCTTCCTGGGGTTGTTGCACATGGGCATGAATCCGCAAGGGGCCCTCCTGGGGCTGCTGCTCGTGGGCTTGAATCCGCAAGGGGCCTCCTGGGGCTGTTGCACGTGGGCCACGATGGGTGGCCCCACTTCTAGGGTTCTGTCCCTGGCGATGCTCCGTCGGAGCGCTGCAATGGTGGTGCATGCCCACGTGTTGTGGCCACACCGGCCAAGCACCTCGCACCACGGGCCGTAAGGCTAGTCTTCTTGTTCCGCACGGGGTCTGTAGTCACGACCTTGGCCGCGCCCTCGCCCCCGGCCTCGGCGACCTCGGTCGCGATCGGTATGGGCACTGTCTTCAGAACCGCCCTCGATGTCGAAGACGTAGCGGTTTATGTGGGCTTTACGTTGACTACACTTGGACTTGTCACCCAATGTGTAACATCCTGAAAATTTAAATTTGTAAAATGTGAAGCTTTTGAATTGTTTTTGCAATATATTTTATTTGAGTTTGGATTTTTATGGTATTTTTTGAAATTTGGTTGAGGTTCCAAAAAGTTAAAAGTTCAAGAAAGGAACAAATATGTTCAAACAATAGAGAATGAAAATTTAAAATTCGAATATGAAAAGATGATCCATAAAAATAAGGGAGAAACTTGACCTAAAAATATATAATGTCATTTTTGAAAATAATGGCAAGAATAACATTAGAAGCAAGTAAAATGAATACCATATACAAACACAAAAACATAAGCAAGACAAAATATATAAAAAAAGAGGAAAGATGGAGCCAGGCCGGCCATCAACCCGGCCCAACTCCCATCTCCCCCGCTCCTCCCTGCTTCGGCCGAAGCGGCCCAACCCGCCAGCCCCGCACGGCCCAGCCGTTCCAGCGCGCCCCGCCAGCCCACTTCCTCCGCCCCTACCGCCTCTGCCACGCGGGCCCCGCCTCCATCTCGCGCCCGTCTCTCTGGCCAGCGGGCCCACGCCTCTCCTCCCTCCTCCTTTTCTCCTGTGCGCCCGGACCCCCTTTTGCTCTGCTCTGCTCTGGCTAAAGCCGTGCGCCACGGCAAAGCCGCGCGACACGGCCGACGTGCGTGGAACGCCCCCGATTCTTGCTGCCATGCCCCGCCGCCCGCTGTCGCCGTTGACACCGCCGCATGTCCCGATGTGCCCGCACGTCGTCGCCTGTGGCTAGCCGCGCTCCGCTCGTATATAAAGCCCGGCCACCTCTCCATTCACTTCACCACGCCTTCCTCCACCTCCTGCAGAGAGTAATCGAGCCCGAACCCCCTCAAACGCCGGCGAGCTATCTCCTTCCCCAACACCGGCCACCGGCCTCCTCCGCTAAATCCCGCCGATTACCGCCATAAGAACCCGATTCCCGCTCCCCACGCCATCCCCGAAACACCGCGAAGCCACTCCCGACCTTCCTCGAGCTCCTCGTGGACCGTACCTCGCTGGCGCCGAAGCCCATCCCCAAGTTGCCGCCGTCGCTCACCGCCGATCCGCCTCGAGTCTTCCCGGTCTCCGACGCCACCACCTTCGGCATCCCCGCGGCCCCCGCATTCCATTTTGACCCACCCCAGCACCTCTCCGACCGCCCCTCGCCGTCGGCACCGCCGCCGCCGACCTCCTCTGCTCGGCCCCCTGCAGCACACGGCATAACTGCCTTATTCACCCTATAAGGTCAAGAAACACCGTGAGTTCTACTGGCTATTGGCGCTATCTCCCTCCCAACTCCCTCGGCCGCGTGCGTTCGAGCCTCCGGCTCCGCAACACGCCGAGGTTGAGTTTTCCTTTATTTTTCGGTAGTCCGGGTGGGCCCCACCTGTCAGTGGCTGCTAGCCCAAGAGGCCCACTGACAGCAGGGTCCCACCTGTCATAGGCACAGTGCGCCAAAGATAAAAGAAAAGAATAAATTAAAAATAGGAAGTAGGACCCACCTGTCAGTGACTGAGTATGAATGGGCATCACTACCATATGGGCCCCACCTGTCAGGATTTTAATATTTTGTGGATTTAATTAAACTAAAAACTTTGAATAGGCATAACTTATTTATTTTAACTCCAAATTGAATGAAACAAATTTCTAAATTCATCTAAATTCAAGAACTATCCAATGGAACTGAAACCAGGATTTTTGAAGTTCATTTGAATTTTTGGTGGTATTTTGTTTGATTTGCTGATTTTATCCAAATTTTTGCGCACGTAAAACTAGCGTACAAAGCTCAGGAAGAGGAGACCGAAGCTGAAGCAAACCCCGACACTCAAGACCAAGACCCCTGTGACCCAGGCGAGTTAACACTTTGATCATATTGAACCCATGTTTATTCAAATTTAATTTTTTTTAAATTATCCATGTGCATGCTATTATTTTATGTGGCAATTTACTTTCACTTCTAAAGATGCTAGTTATGATCCCAATACTATGCTTGTTAGTATTACCCCGTTGAAATTCTTGGATGAATGAACCTTGTCGCCATAGTAAAATTATAAAAATGTAGCTTTCGCAAATAAGTCCTTATTATATTGCGTTGCTTAGTATTGCTAGTTACTCGGGGGTACCTAAATGCCCCAGAATCTTCACTTGCAATTATGAAATGATTGGGGCATCATGGTGGGAATGACTGGAGTAGTTTGGTATGGATATTTTATGTTCCTAAAAAACCCCAACATTGCTTAAATACTTGGGTGGATGGTTTGGGGGCTGGTATGTGATGTAGTGGATGCACAAATGTGAAATATGGTAGAACCATCCAGGTACGTAGACCTAAGGACCGAATCTTGTCATGTTATCCCGTGTAAAACAGTACAACCACAAGTCTGTAAAATATAACTTGGCTAAGTAGTTTTATCGAAACTCCCAAGCTCATCTCATCGGTAGTGGTTAGGTGTGGATAATGCAAGGGCAAGGGGAGGCCCAAAGGGACATCAAGTGGAGGGTGAAGTTTCCCAGTCGTACTAACGTTGTGGGAAGTGGAGCCCGAATAGTGCTGGTAACCGTGGGGAACATCCTGTACAACGTATGGGACTCATCGCAAGTGGGAACAGCCCATAGGGTAAGATGACGAAAGGGGCTAGATATTCTGAACAGTCATTGTGACGGTCTACTCAACCACATGTCTAAGGAATCGTGGGGGCAACGGGTTGATTGTCTCTTGTGGTGAAAGTGTACACACTCTGCAGAGTTAAAAACTATTCGAATAGCCGTGCCCACGGTTAAGGGCGGACATGGGAACTTCACTAGATATTGTTCTATTTAAAAATATGGGAAGAATGGGAATGAAAGTATGGAGGGCAACAGAAAGCCCTAGTTTGAATTGTCCTGGATGTCATCCCAGTGGTAAGATAAGCGGTTATAACGCTGAATAATGCTATATGGTGCAGATGCCATGTAACGGTGGATGGAATCTGTGTCACTAATATGTTGGTCTTACTTCACAAAATATTGTCGTGAATTATAAAATGCTAGGTCTTAGGGATTTGAAGTAATTGTATTTCAAAAGCACTCTATACAAAACAAAATAAGCCTGAGCCTTCCTTTGATAAGCTGAGCATGTTAAAGTATTGCATTCTGTGTGTTGGCTCGCTGAGCACGGTGGATTTGTGCTCACACTCGCAATACCAAAACAGAAACAGGGACACAGGATCATTATGACCATGAAGACACCCCTGCTGCTGAAGGAAGGAGCAATGAAGGAAATGAGGACGTAGTCTACGTTTTCTTAACATAGACAAGTTTGACCTACGGAAGTGTGTGCACGTATATTGTCTAAGTCTGGGTAATATATAATGCACACATTACCCCTAGTCGCTTGCTTGTGGTTATGGTCTTACTTTTGCTTTCGTTTTCGCTGTTTAATTGTACTGAAGACATTTGGCCTAAGCGGCCCCTTTTGTAAACTGTCACCCAATGTGGTGTAACTTAAATCTTGCAATATTATTGTTGTCTATGCGATGTATGATGTAATCCAGCAATGTACTTGTGTGCACTATCTACTGATCTAGGGAATAGTGCAATGAAACACAGTGAATTCTGAATTGAAAAATCCGGGTATGACAGAGCTGGTATCAGAGCATACGACTGTAGGGTAAAAGCCTTAGAACGGGTACTAGGATGGGCCTAGGATCACAATATTTGAAGAACTTATAAAAATGATTCTGAAAATATAGCGTATTACTTCTTTTCGTATCCTTCTTAGATCTGATCTATTCTACCTTTCATTAATATTTTGAAAAACTACTAACACTAGTAATTTAATTTACAGATGGCAGGACTAGCAGATGAGGGCAACTGGGACTTCTTAGCACATGGAGTTTACGAGGGAGAGTTTGCTAGCATCTTGCGCAAACTCTTGCATTATTTGGGCTACAAAGAGCAGCCCATATATCGTGGACTCAAGACTACCGAAGGAGGGGTGGAATCCTGGCTGATCGAGCTGTTCATCTATGCTAAGAGTGAACAGGATCCGCCCCACATCTTCAGGACTGAGCATCTGAGGAGCACCCAGGTAGCGGCCCTCTAGGACGCCGCACGCTTAGACGCCGCACGGCTTTGTGACATATATAAGACCTCTCTGTGGCGTACTCCGTACTGCTACCACCCGTCGCGCCAGGAGGGAGCGCGATACAATGTGACTTACATGCCGACCAGCGAGGATGACCCTATGCTCACGCATCAGGTCGACCTTACCAGGGCTATGGGGGTGGCTCACACCGCCGCCCTAGAGGAGATCATTGCCCTCCGGCAGCACCTAGTCGCCAGACACACCGAGGTGGCGACCCTCTGAGAACAGCTCGCCCAGTGCGAGAAGGCCTTGGCAGAGGCCAAGGCGGAGGCTGCCGCCGCCCATGCCCAGCTCTAGCAGGCCACTGTACCCGTTGCAGCCCCAGCACCACCCCAGCCAGGGTCAGGAGGACCCCGTATGAGACTCACCGCGCGCATGAGCGTGCGGCCTCCAGGACCACAGTCCGCTCTTCGTCGAGGAGAGACTCGCCGCAGCCGCAGCAGTTCACGCTCCTACTCTGACTCCGACCCTTCGGAGTTCAGCGACAGCAGGTCCCGCTTGCAGTCGCCAGACTACAGCCCTTCCTGCCCCGGTGCGAGTTTCATGGAGTAGACAGTCTATGGTTTGGTTAGCATAGTGCTTGCTATATGTTGGTTAGTGTTAGCAGGCACTAGTCCTTTAGTAGTGTTAGCTATGTAGTACCCTCGATTATGTACCCGTGTTATGAACTTTAATTACTTTGTTGTAACTGTGAAGTCCAGCCATAGAAGCTGGCTATGTAACCATTGTTATGTTTAATGTATGGCCGGATGTAGGCCTTGTGTTGGATGTTGTTTTGTCGTATATCTTATTGGCTTTTATGCACGGGATGGTATCCCTTTCGTTTGCCTAGAACTAGCATCTAAGCTACAAAGCTATGACTGCAGATGGCCAGCCAATGGATTACAAGAGCTCAGGCTAGCCGCAACCAGGCTGAGGTGGACTCCACGCAAGGAGACCTGCCTGCAGGGCAAGGTCGAGGCCAAAATCAAGGCGTCAATCTTCCGCCCCCTCCGGCCAACCCTACCATGGCACAGGTTATGGCGTAGCAAACCCAGCTACTGCAGGCCATCAACGCCGGACAACAAGGCAACTCCAGCAGGAATAGAGCTGATTTGGCTGATTTTCAGAGAACTCGGCTACTTACTTTTTCTTCGGCAGACGAGCCACTCGAAGCAGAGGACTGGCTTCAGGATACAGAAAGAAAATTGCGCCTGGCCAAGTGCATAGAAGAGGACAAGGTTGTATTTGCCGCACACCAGCTTCAGGGAGCTGCGGCAGCATGGTGGGAAAATTACTTGGCCGCCAGAGGCCAAGAAGATGCTACCACGGGGAATGATATGGAAGCCATTCCCTGGTCGGAATTCAAGACGGCCTTCAAAGCCAATTTCATCCCAACAGGGGTGATGAGGATGAAGAAAAATGAATTCCGCACCCTTAAGCAAGGAAACATGTCAATCAATGAGTATCTTACAAAGTTCACACAGCTTGCCCGCTATGCCCCGAAGGATGTGGCGGAAGAGGAAGAAAAGATCGATAGATTCTTCGAAGGTATGAACGAAGAATTAAGAGTACAACTAATTATCCAAGACTTCGCTAGCTTCCACCAGCTGGTGAACAAGGCTTTGATCTTGGAAAATGAGAAGAAGAATTTAGAAGCCAGTCGCAAGCGAAAGATGTCGGTTCAGCGACCACATGGAAGATTTGTCCAGAAACACTTCAACAACTCATCTTCTTTCTCGAAGCCAAATCAGTTCAAGGCTTTAACACCAATGCCCCGTGCAGGGGGTAGCTCCATGCAAGGTGGTCAGTCCTCTAGGTCAACTTATGCCACAAACTACAAATGCTTCAGCTACGGTGAAAAGGGGCATTTTGCCAGCAGATGCCCACACAAGCAGAGTTCCTCCGTCCGCAGCCAAGCCTCAGTAACCAACAAGGGGCATCAAACCTCTCAGGCCAGCAAGAGTACCCCAACGCCCAACCACGGCCGAGTTAATCACATCACGGCCGAGGAAGCCCAGTAAGCGGTGGGAGTTCTTATGGGTACATTCTCTGTCAAGTCCATACCAGCACAAACACTATTTGATTCAGGAGCTTCACATTCATTTATATCCAAGGGGTATGCTGATAAATTGGGGTTACCTGTCTATCATCTAAAGAAACCACTGGTACTTAACTCACTAGCTGGTATAACCACTGCTACTCTAGTATGCCCTTGGGTATAAGTTACTATGGAGAAGTGTGACTTTCTAACAGACCTGATAGCACTAAGCTCCCAGACCCTGGATATCATATTAGGAATGGATTGATTAGCTAGACATCAAGGGGTCATAGAATGTGCTACCAGGATGGTAAAACTGACCAAGTGTCCCAGAATGACCATAAATATAAAAGTGGACCGACCATATCGATGGGGTTGTGTAGTATATTATTGTGAGGACATACCCCTAGAGGGAATGACAGTAGCGCAAGACTGTCCCGAAGTATTTCCTGAAGAACTGCCCGGCATGCCCCCAGATAGAGATCTGGAATTTGTTATCAACCTGAAGCTGGGAGCTGCTCCAGTCTCCAAGAGGCCCTATAGGATGACAGTAGAGGAGTTGGAAGAGTTGAAGAAACAACTACAGGAACTGCAGGAATAAGGATTCATCAGACCTAGTTCCTCACCTTGGGGATCTCCAGTATTGTTTGTGAAGAAGGATGGCACCGCTAGGATGTGTGTGGATTACCGGGCCTTGAATGAAGTGACCATCAAGAATAAGTACCCCCTTCCCCGGATTGATGATCTATTTGATCAACTTGGTGGAGCCACCATATTTTCCAAGATAGATCTGAGGTCGGGCTATCACCAGCTAAAAATTAGAGCTGAGGATATACCCAAGACAGCTTTTACCACTAGATATGGACTGTATGAGTTTACGGTCATGTCTTTTGGTCTAACAAATGCCCCAGCCTACTTTATGAATCTCATGAACAAGGTATTCATGGAGTATTTGGACAAGTTCGTCGTGGTGTTCATTGATGATATCCTTATTTACTCTAAGAATGCGGAAGAGCATGTTGAACATCTATGCCTAGTATTGGAGAAGCTAAAGGAGCATCAGCTATATGCCAAGTATAGCAAGTGTGAATTCTGGCTAAGTGATATCAGCTTCTTGGGGCATATAGTGTCTGCAGGAGGAGTATTCGTTGACCCCGCCAAAATAGCAACAGTAATGGAATGGAAGCAGCCCACCTCCGTCACTGAAGTGAGGAGTTTTCTTGGATTGGCTGGGTACTACAGAAGGTTTACAGAAGGATTCTCCCGAATTGCCAGGCCAATGACTCAGCTACTCAAAAAGGACCAGAAGTTTGAATGGACCAAGGCCTGTGAAGAAAGTTTTCAAGAGCTGAAAAAGAGATTGACCACCACTCCTATGCTAGTCCTACCAGATGTACGCAAAGACTTTGAGATATATTGTGATGCGTCACATCAAGGGCTTGGATGTGTATTGATGCAAGGAGGCAGAGTTGTGGTGTATGCATCCAGACAGCTTCGCCCTCATGAAGCAAACTACCCAACCCATGACTTGGAATTAGCTTCAGTGGTACATGCTCTAAAGATTTGGAGGCATTATCTAATTGGCAACCATTGTGATATATACACAAATCACAAGAGTCTTAAGTATTTCTTTACCCAGTCACACCTTAACCTGAGGCAGAGAAGATGGCTGGAATTGATTAAGGATTACGACCTAAGTGTCCACTACCACCCAGGAAAAGCTAATGTGGTAGCAGATGCTTTAAGCCGTAAGGCCTATTGCAATAACCTTATGGTTCAAGAGCAACAACCCGAGCTGCACAAGGAGTTGATGGCATTGAACTTGGAGATAGTAGAGGAAGGCACCTTAGCAGTAATGGAGTATAATGGAGGTAACTCAACCGCTTTGAGGATGAAAAGATTAGTGGAAGAAGGAAAGGTTCCCAGAATGAAAATAGATCAACAGGGAGTGTTGAGATACGAGACACGTATCTTTCTACCCCACCAGAAAGACCTCAAGGACCTGATACTCAAAGAAGCTCATAGCTCTGCGTATTCTCTCCACCCCGAAAGTACCAAAATGTATCAGGATATGAAGCAGTGGTACTGGTGGCCACGTATGAAGAGGGACATCGCCAAACATGTTGCCTGCTGTGATGTATGTCAGAGAGTGAAAGCTGAACACCAGAGGCTAGCAGGATTGCTACAGCCATTACAAGTACCTCAGTGGAAGTGGGAAGAAGTCGGAATAGACTTTATCACAGGACTTCCACGAACCAAGTCGGGATACGACTCCATATGGGTCGTAATTGATAGGTTGACTAAGGTTGCACATTTTATTCCGGTCAAGACAACCTACAAGGGAGACAAGCTGGCAGAACTGTATATGTCTCGCATCGTGTGCTTGCACGGTGTACCAAAAAGGATAGTCTCAGATCGAGGTTCCCAGTTTACCTCACATTTCTGGGCTAGCCTACATGGAGCCCTCGGTACTCATTTGGATTTTAGTACTGATACGGGGTCGCACGATCTTGACGTAGGATCAAGATAATCATGTGGATTTGATGAACCGTAGTGATCTCCCGTTGCCAATGCAAGAGTGAGCACTCTATAATTCGCCCAACCACACGTGTTGAACTTCACGACCACCGATGAAGTTCCATCGCGCTCTCAATTCCCAATGGAAAGGTTGAACGATCTTGATTTGAGCAAACTCCCAATTCCCTCAAGTTGGGTCGGCCATCAAAAAGAACAAGAGTATTTTATTATCAAACGTGGTCTGCCCTAAAGGCTGCCAATACAAGCCTTATATAGCCCCTTGGGACGTCCATATGGTCCCCAAACCAAGTGCAACTCAACCCTATTGGTTTTAGATATGAACTCTCCTAAAAAGGAAACTATATTTTTCACCTGTCATATTGTTTCAGTCATAACTTTTTATCCGTGATGAATTTGAAGGTGGGACCAGATCCATTGTGTATCCCTTGAAATTATCTTTCCAACGAGTACAAGAACACCTGAATCGGACTCCGTTTGTGAAAGTTATTACCTTTTTAGTAACTGCCTGTCAGGCTGTCCCGAACCGAATCCGAATTGAATTCTGAGTTGAATCCGAGTTTGAATTGGATTAAGCACGTGGGAAGTCCGAATTTGGCTTAAAAATCTTATCCAAAACTTGTAGTTTAAGTCCTTGGGCTCCTCCCTTTTTGCTCTCCCACTGCATGGGCTTCTTTCCTTCTTGATCAACTGCATGGGCTGCTTGGCTTTCTCCTTTCCATTCCCATGGGCTTTGAGCTTTTTGTTCTTGGTAGCAAATATGATTACCCTCCTTGTGCTTCTCCGTTGCTTTGGCCCTGGAATCATCACAATATTCAAACCTAATAATAAACAAGAATTTGGCATAAGGTAGTATATCGTTCCCACGAATAGAAGGAAATTCATTAAGAAACAAATTCACCTGATAATATTTAATGCGGCTCAATACTTCTTTCCAGTGAAATAATGTATTTGACTTAAAAGTGCTAAGCATGTGCGTATCCGCATCATCCTCCCCTTCTTCAAGAAAAGCCGTCATTGGCTTTTGATAGCCTCAAATTGTACTAAACAAGGAATACAATGTGTATGCATGGTATATGTATTGGTTAGTTACACCCCTTCCGTCTTTCACATTATTATTTCCTGTAGGTGTAGTAAGCAAAAAGAACAACACATATGCGTGTGGTATATGTATGAATCAATTATTGTGTCATTCTCATTCTCACTGTTTTGCACAAACCAATTAATACTACAACAGCTATCAAATGCATACATTGTAATGTTTTTGTTGTAGGGGTGGCCCCCACCTAAACCCAGCAGGCCTGTTAGAAAGTTATAGGGCCCAAAATGGGACATATGTAATGGCTTAAATACCCCTGGCAAGGAGGTACCAATGTAAGGGCACATTTGTAAAAGCACAGCCCATATGAATACATATACCGAGGGAAGACCAAGGGGAGGACCAGGATTCACTCTCTCCCAACTCTCCACTACCACATCTCTCTCTGTTTGGTCTATAACCACAACAGTTGGCGCCGTCCGTGGGGAGAACAGGAGCAAGCCTGAAATCCGAAGAAGGATGGCACCGAAAAAAGCTTCGTCGACGGCGGTGAGGGGGAAGAAGGCGGCTGGGTCAGAGCGTCGCGTGGGTACCAGGGCTTCGGCATCAGTTGTCGCGAGCACGGACCCTGCCACCGGCACTGCGACGGCCGACCCCGCCACTGGCACTGCGACGACCGACCCCGCCACTGGCACTGCGACGACCAACCCCGCCACCGGCACTGCGACAACCAACCCCGCCACCCTCGTCGCAGCGCTCGCTGGTAGCGCGGACCGGGCGGTTGGAGATAGCCACAATGGAGCGGTCGGCAGCTCAGGAGCTCGCGAGGCGATCGTCCTCGTGCCGACCCGTCCGCCCGGCGTGCCGGCGGCCCCGCCCGCACTAGCGGTGGAAGGCGCCCTGCTGACGGCCCTCAACGCGTTCCAGCGGGAGCTAGGGGATCTTCGCGGGGCTGTCCGCGATATGCAAGAGGCTCGGAGCCAGCAAGCCGCGCCAGTGGTCGTGCCAGAGCCTGCGCCGGAAAGGGCAGACAATCGCGACGCCCCCACATCCAGCCGCGCGCCGCTGCGACGCGTCGACCCAGAGTCCCCGCTTTCGGCAGGACTATAGCAGGCGGCATGGCCCGAAGACTTCCAATTCCCCAGTGTCATCGAGCCATACAAAGGTGATACGGACCCCCGCGAGTTCGTGCGCGTGTATGAAACCGCAATCGAGGCCGCGGGTGGAGACGACACCACAAAGGCGAAAGGACTCCCCCTCGCGCTGCAAGGAGTGGCGCTTTCCTGGTTTTTTACCATAGAGCCAAACTCCATCTTCGCGTGGGAGCAGATCCGTGACCGCCTTCACAACAACTTTCAAGGAAACTATGTTGAGCGGGTCGATGCGGACCAGCTCTTCGCCGTGAAGCAGAAACCATCGGAGAAGCTCCGCGACTACTTCAAACGCTTCGCGAAGATACGCTGTCAAGTCAAAGACGTTAACGAAACCACCGTTGTCAATGCAGCCATACAGGGCCTTCGCCCGGGCCCGATGGCCGAGTACAACGCACGGAAGCCAATCAAGACAGTGATGAAACTCTTCGACAAAATGGAGGAATACGCCAGGGCGGAAGAAGACGCACGGCGAAGACAAGGGGATGACTCCGACACCAACCAGGCCAGTGGCTCGGCGAAAACCGAAGATCCGCCGAAGGATGGTTCTTCGAAGGGAAAACGCAAGCAGGAGTCGTCCAAAGACGCGCCCGAGTGCAAGGACGCCCCGCACAAGGAGCCGTCCGATAGGCCCAAGCACGGCCAGCAGAAGCCTGGGCGTCGGCGTCAGTGCTCCCGATAGTCTAGTCGGTGCACGCGTCACCGCCGTGCCAGCAGTTGGGGCGACTATCGCACCACGGACGTCGAGGTCGGTGGTCGCAGCACTGGCGCTACCGCCCACGTCTGTAGGCGCGGCGTCGTCGCCCGCACCCGTAGCCAACGCGTCGCCTAGCCATTCTTTCGTGCTCCTCTTCTTCTTCGCCACTGCCAATGACGAAGCCTTCTTTGGTGCCATCCTTCTTCGGATCTTGGAGCTTGCTCTTGTCTTCCCCACGGACAGCGCCAACTGTTGTGGTTACAGACCAAATAGAGAGATGGTAGTATGGTAGTAGAGAGTTAGGTGAGCAATGCTTGGGGGTTTTCCCCATGGTCTAGATGGCTTATATATATTCACATGGGGAGCATTTTACAGTTATGTCCTTACACCCAAGTATCCCTCTCAAGGGCATTTATGTCATTATACATGTCCCATTCTGGGCTTTACGACCTTATAACAGGCCGGTTGTTCTTAGGTGGGTGCCACCCCTACAACACTTATGATATCCTCTTTTCAATGGTTCTAGTCTTACATCAAAACTCCATCTACTCACATTGTAATCTATGAAACATGTCTGAATTATTTCCAAACCTAGGACCTGGGCCTTGTATCAGTTTGAGCCCAACTGGAGAATTGTAGTGGGATATTCTCCCACCCTCATGGATGTGCTCCCCATGTCCCTAGACCCTCAAAAACTGCTAGGATGCCACTTTTAGGGTTTAGGCTTGTTTAGATTGTTTTTCATTCAAAAAATATTGGTTGTGTACTTATGTCGACTAGACCAACTACACTTACTCCAGGCCTCTTCATTATTGAATGAAACTTCATATTTCATTTGCAAATTCGGATCATGCTAATTTCTTTCTTGCTTGATTCATGATAGATTGCAGAAAAGATCATCCATGTTGGGCACTGTTGATAACGACAAGGGTGTGGTGTAGCGGCTGTAGGGCAAACCTGGTCATTTTGATCAAATATCCTCATCGTCAACATCACATCAATCAATCCTAGTTATCATTCTCATCAGAAGATCGGGCCAAATCCCCTCATCAGTTGGTATCAGAGCACAGATTATCTAGTGAGATTCCTGTTTTAGATTTGTTTTTCATGCCCCACAAACAGAAAATTGCACCACAAAAATATTACGCTCGTCGAAAATCACCAAAACCGAACCCTAGTTGTGCCTTTGCAATTTCAGTTTCCATTTTACTATGTTGAATTTTCATCCATCGTTAAGTTCTAGTTGCTGGTCTGAGTCTAATGCATTGATTTTAGTTTCAGGTATTGCATCTAAAAATAAAAAAATTGGTTACATCAAGGGTTTACCCCTCCCTTCCTACGGTTGCTCTTCGCTGCCTAATTTGGAAAGGGTTAGGGTTTGTGTCAGCACCACTAGATCATTAGAAGTTAGAGATCAACTCAATTTTCACTTCTTATTGGTTGGCCAAATCACCTAGGACAGAGTTGTGTTCGGGTTTTGATTTTTTTGGGGGGCTGAATTCAGGACAGTTTTGTGCAGCGCTCACTAAAACAGCCATAACTTTTACATAAACTCCGATTGCAGCATTCTTTGGCTTGTTGGAAAGCTAACAAAAAGTTACATTTAGAAATCTATATGGACAGGTCTAATGGTGTTTGTGAGGCTCCAAAAAAAGTGAAAACCCAAAAAAGGTCATTTAGGGCCTCAAAATGGCCTCCGAAGTTTCAGCACCCGTTTTCAGCATCCATTCACCATCTAGTTTGAATTTTCTTTCATTCCAGATTGTGTAATCTTTGTTTCTAGGTCATATTTTAGTGATCTTAATATTCGTATTGCTCTTAAAAAGAAAAAAAGAAAAGAGGCAAGTGCAAAAAAAGAAAAAGAAAAAAGCCGCACAAGATATAGAAAAACGAAGAAGAAAAGAGGCAAGTGAAAAAAGAAAAGAGCCGCACAAGTAAGAAAAAAGAAGAAAATTTTGTGGCATTTTTCATTTCTACATTTTGAGCTCTCTTTATATATCCATGTGTCATCTAGTGTTTACTTGGTTGAGCTAGGGTAGAGTACTAGTTTGTGCCAACAATTTAGGCGAGTTCTTTAAACTATTATTCAGCTAGTGTAATTCTAAAATTGAATATTGCCATTCATTTGCTACTTATATATTGCCTATCCAAGCTCCACATACTACTAACCGAATAGGTCTCAACGTATTGGCAAGCGTTATACTCATCACTCTAGTCAAGTTACCACAAACCAGCCATCGATTGTACCACTTGTTTTGCTTGGTAAGAATCTAGTAAGCATTTGATAAGAGCATGAGAGTGTGAGACTTTTGTAGCCTGTAGCACCTAGTAGTTGATAGGGAGCTAATAAATTTTCTTGTGAGTTTCTTGTGTTCTATTAACAATGGCAAGTTCACAAAGTTTGAAACATGGTGGCAAGAATGATAACCAATCTTCTGAACTTAAGAGTGCCAGACCTCACACTCCTCACACAAGGATACTTCTGAACACTTCAACCATGAGGTCAACAAGATAATGAAGGAGATCTACAACGTGTTGGATCAGCTCAATGACACCCTCGCCACCATCAACAACAGAGTTGAGAACCTTAAGCAATGTCCACCACCACCAACTGCTCGACAAGATCTGTTCCCTCCTCACTCTTCGGCGAATGAGGATGATGATGTTGAAGAGAACAACTGCGATACTGACATTGAAGTTGAGGGCCCCGATGATCGTGACCGTCGTTGACTCAAGCAAAATCAATGAGGTATAGGTAGGTTACAAAGGGAGGTACGTGATGATGATGCATTCACTAAAGTCAAGTTTACAATGCCCCCATTTACTGGTAGATATGACCCTAAAAGTTATCTTGATTGAGAATTATAATTAGATCAAAAATTTGCATGCCATAATTTTTCTGATAATAAAAGAGTTGGGCTGCTACTAGTGAATTCACTAATTTTGCATAAATTTAGTAGAGGGAACAATGTACACTACCACATGTACCTAGAACTTAGGATGCTTTGAAAAGATTCATGAGTGCTAGATTTGTGCCTTCATACTTTTCACGTGACATGTTAAATAAATTGTAATGCTTAAACAAGGTAATAGGTCAATAGAGAAATACTATCAAGAATTGCAAATTGGTTTATTGCATTGTGGTTTGGAAGAAACTGAAGAAGCTAAAATGGCTAAAATTTTGGGAGGGCTTAACTGGGAAATTTAAGACATACTTGACTATAAGGAATACAATTCTGTCACCCATTTATTTCATCTTGCTTGGAAGCTGAAAGGGAAATACAAGGGCGCACATGAGAACAAGGAGTCATTTTGGGGCTCTTCTTCATCCAAACTAAGTGCTGGAATAGTAAGGGCATCCCTTCCATCTATACCAAGACGAGGGTGATCTACTTCCACGCCCTCACGTGCACCCAAAACAAGTAAGGCTACAAGTGTTTAAACTCCCACCAAATTTGTTCTAAGAAATAGTGCATCTTCAGTTGCTTCCACTGGATGTACAAGGGACATCCAATGTCATAAGTGCAAATGGTTTGGGCATTTCATGAGAGAGTGCCCATGTCAGCAAGCTCTCATTGTGAGAGAAGATGGTGAGTATACTTCAGCTAGTGAAATTGATGAAGAATCTAAAATTATTGCAAATGACCATGCAGGTGATGAGATTGACACTAGTGATGAAAAAGAACACTTGAGTGCTGAAGCATTAAACAAGTACATAAGCCTTATAGTGAAGTGTGTGCTTAGTGCATAAATGGAGAGTGTTGAACAGGACCAATGACATAATTTGTTTCAAACCAAGTTCGTCATCAAGGAATGTTCGTGTTGTCTCATTAGCGATGGCAAAAGTTACAACAACTTGGCAAGCCTTATAGTGAAGCTTGGCTTAACCACAAGTCCTCACCCATGTCCTTACTACATCCAATTATTCAACTCATGTGGTAAGAATCAAAACTATGAGAGCACAATTTTCACTTGGTTCATATCATGATTATGTTAATTGTCATGTCATACCTATGCAAGCATGCTCCTTACTTTTAGGTAGGCTATGGCAGTTTGATAAGGATTTCACTTATTATAGTAGAACTAATCAGTATACTCTCATGCATAAGGGCAAGAAAATTATTTTTCATCCAATGTCTCCTGAAACCATTATTAAATATTAAATTGAATGATCTAAACGTGAGAAGAAGGAGAATGTTAAAATTGAGAATCAGATAGTAGCTAAAGAATGCTTCCCCCCTAAAATGAAAAAAGCAAAAGAATCAAATGCTAGAAAGAATAAAATTAAATTGAAAGATGCTATTCTATTAGCTACTAAATCTAATTTCAGTGACTTGGAAGTAGAAAATTCTGTTTGCTATGCCTTGCTTTGCAAAGATGCTTTGTTTTCACTTGAGAATTTGCCCGCATCTTTGCCTCTGCTGTCACTAACTTTTTGTAGGAGTTTAATGATGTATTTTCATCTGAAATACCCCTGGGGCTACCACCTGTTAATGGAATTGTGTATCAAATTGACTTGTTCCCAAGAGCTTTGCCAAACCGTGCACCATATAGAACTAATTTGGAGAAGACTATGGAAATTCAGCATCAAGTGCAAGGTAAGTAACAAAGGGTACGTATGTGAAAGTCTTAGTTCTTGTGTTGTTCCTATGATTTTAGTTCCTAAAAAAGATGGATCTTGGTGTATGTGTATTGATTGTAGAGCGATTAATAATATTGCAGTTAGATATCATCATCCTATTCCTAGGTTAGGTGATATGCTGAATGAATTGTGTGGCTCTACTGTTTTCTCTAAGTTGACTTGCGTAGTGGATACCACCTTAGAATGAAACTTGGAGATGAATGGATTGCATTTAAAAGTAAGTTAGGATTATATGAGTGGCTAGTGATGCCTTTTGGTTTAACTAGTACGCCTAGCACTTTCATGAGATTAATAAATGAAGTTTTACATGCTTTCATGGTAAATTTGTGATAGTTTACTTTGATGATATATTAATTTATAGCAAGTTACTTAGCATCTTGAACACTTACATGCTGTTTTTATTGCTTTGAGAGATGTACGTTTGTTTGGTAACCTTGAAAAGTGCACCTTTTTGTGCCGATTGAGTTTGTTTTCTTGGCTATGTTGTCACTCTATAAGGAATTGAGGTAGATAAAGGCAATATCGAAACTATAAAGAGTCGGCCGACACCATAAATGGTCACATAAGTGTGAAGCTTTCATGAACTTGCTGGATTCTATTGCCGCTCTGTGAAAGATTTCAGCATCATCACCGCACCACTTAATGAATTGACAAGTGTAAGAAGAAGCTTTCAATCTTCTCAAAGAAAAGCTCACAAATGCACCATTGCTCTAATTTCCTAACTTTGGTAAGACTTTTTAACTTGAATGTGATGCTAATGGAATTAGAATTTATGGTGTGTTGATAAAAGAAGTTAAACCTGTTGTTATTTCAACGATAAATTTAGTGGGTCTAGTTTGAACTATTCAACTTATGATAAAGAACTGTATGCTCTAGTTCAAATTTTAGAAATATGGCAACATTATTTTTGAATCAAAGAATTTATTATATATTTTGATCATGTATCTTTGAAGCATATTAGAAGTCAATCTAAACTAAACCGTAGACATGAATGTTGCGTTAAATTTATTGAATCTTTTTCTTATGTCATTAAACACAAGAAAGGAAAAGAAAATGTGATTGTTGATGCATTGTCTAGATAGTATACTTTGTTGTCTCAACTTAATTGTAGAATTTTAGGCTCAGAGACAATAAAAGATTTATATGTTTCTGGTGATGAATTGTAAAGATGCCTTATCCAATTGTAAAGATTTAATGATGGTTTTTTATTTAGAGCTAACAAGTTATGCATTCCAGCTAACTTCATTTGTCTTTTGTTGTCACAGGAGGTGTATGGAGGAGGATTAATGGGACAATTTGGCATCAAAATGATGGAGGACATTCTTGCTGAACACTTATATTGGCCAAGGATGAGGTGTGATGTCGAGCGCTATGTTTCATGATGCATTACATACCAAAAAGCTAAGCCACAACTGAATCTACATGGCTTATACATGCCTCTTCCTATTCCTAGTATTCTTTGGTAGGATATTTCTATGGATTTTAGTTTAGAATTGCCTAGAACAAAGATGGGGAGCGATGGTATTTTTGTTGTAGTGGATAGGTTTTCTAAGATGTAATATTTTATTTCTTGTCATAAAAACGATGATGCTACACATGATTGTTTGACTATATGGTGTGCCAAAGACAATTGTTTCAGATCGTAACACGAAGTTTCTGGGTCACTTTTGGATGACACTTTAGGGAAAACATAAGATGAAGCTCTATTTTCAACTACTTGTCATTCTCAAACTAATGAACAAACTGAAGTCATCAACCGTACCTTATCAATAATGTGGAGGGTTGTTTTGAAGAACTTGAAGATATGGGACGAAACGCTCGCTGCATTCAACCACAAAGACTAGCCCTTTTCAGGTAGTATATGGCTATAACCCCTGCGCTCCAATTGATTTGTTACCTCTACCATCTTCGGAGAGGGTAAATCTAGATGCCAAGAAATGTGCTGAATTTGTTCTTAAGTTGCATGAAATTATAAAAGAAAACATAGAGTGCATGAATGAGAAATATAGAGTTGCTGGTAGTAAAGGTAGAAAGGAAATAAATTTTGAACCTGGTGATCTTGTTTGGTTGCATTTGAGAAAAGATAGATTTTCATAATTGAAAAAGTCTAAGTTGATGCCTAGAGCTAATGGTCCTTTTAATATTATTGAAAAGATTAATGATAATGCATATAAAATTGAGTTGCCTGCAGAATTTGGAATTAGTCCCATATTTAATATTATAGATTTGAAGCCATACTTGGGAGAAGAAGATAAGATTGAGTAGAGAACGACTCCAATTCAAGAAGGGGAGGATGATGAGGACATAATTCTTTGGATAAACACAACATTCATCCACAAGATGCTAGGCAAGGAACTATGATGAAAGGAACTATGACGAGGGCATGTGCACAATAGTTGAATTATCAGCTAAGCTCATTTCTAGGGTTGTTTAATTCAGCTTCTGAGAATAAGTTGCTGTCTAATGCATGTGATGTGATTGTACTTAGGAACATAGGCAAGGATGAAGGAGAGGCACATGGAGTCACAGACACGCTTAGGATGAATATTGGAGGTCATCCATATTTCTTTCATTTGCAAATTCAGATCGTACTTATTTTTTTCATGCTTGATTCTCGATTACTTGTAGGAAAGATCATCCATGTTGAACACGGTTGGTAATGACAAGTGTGTGGTGTAGCGATTGCAAGACGAACTTGGTCATTTCGGTCAAGTAGTCTCATTATCAACGTCACATCAATCAATCATAGGTATTATTCTCATCGAAAGATTGGGCCAAATCCCCTTGCCACTAACCCTGATGGAAGTTGCCACCGATGGCGATAACCGTGGAGACCGAGAGAAGGAGACAGATCAATGTAGGGCTTTGGATCTGGTGTGACGACGCATGGGCCCAATCTGTAGTGGCTCCACTAAATCCCAATGGGACTCAGTGTGACCTCACAAACTAGTGACCAATGAGGAGGAATAAGCAGGGACTGGGGCACTCTGGAGATAGGGATTGATTGCGATAGTACTCACCATCGAGCATCTCCTCAGATGCCTCATCTTGATGGCGGCAATGACCACTTACCTGCATTGGAGACGAGTTCATCCCATCGACCTCTTTGGCAATGCAACAGGTGGAGGAAGCAATCCATTGAGGTCAGGACTCCCTTCCATCTCTCGGTTATTCATTTGGTTGGAATCCACTGGTTCAACCAACATATGTGGTTGTTTCTTTCACCTTAGATTTTGTTTTTGAATCTTTCATTCATCAATTGATTTATTCCCACTGATGTCTTTAATTATGAGTCCTGACTTGCAAGCCATCCACCAGAATTCCTCCCTTATTACTAACCATTGTCCTTAAGTTGACTAGCATCAACATGACACACATGCAAGTATGCAAGAACAATGCATCTCACCCGCAGCCCCACCCCGTGCAAAAGTTTTTGAATTGTGGTCGTCCCTTACCCAAAATCATTGTGATGATTTTGCTTGCTCTTCACCCAAAATTGGTTGAGAGATGATTAGGATGAGTTTTATTTCTTACAAGTGTTATGTTCAAACAAGATGATAAATTGGGTTATTAATTTTCTATTTTTATGTGTGCACGTGGCATGCTTGGTGAATTTCCCCAAACAAATTGCAATTTACAAGAATCTATTGTGCCCTTTTGTTTGCTCATAGAATATGCACCTACTTAGCTTGTGTGTCTGCTACCTAAATCCTAAATAAATTCTCTCCAAGAATTTGACTCTACAAATTTATGTGCATGTTGACTACTCGATAATTGCCTCAAAAAAGTTAGTTCTATTACCAATTAAAAAGAAGAAATTCTCATCGATTGTCTTTATTTTCTCTAAATTGTTGTTGTGTTGTAGGCATGATATTGAATTTCTATTCAAGTAGCCAACTCACTAGGCTTGAACATAGTCTCTACACAAAGTGCTCTATTTATTTGGCCAATACTACAAAATGTATTGCTCCTATTATGTTGTGGCATCTAACGATAAGATAGTTTTCTATAGTGTTTGAAATGCATTATATTTGCTTAACTAACATAGATCCTCAGACTTAAATCTACATATTGTAATTTAAATTCTTGTCGTGCATCTAGGTCATAAAAGAAGGTGCTATTCTACATGGAGAATGTTTTTATTTTGTAAGTACTATTTACTCTTTGTTCTGTTATTTATGTTGTATCAGAATGAACTGAAAAGGAGTGGTGGATTACATCTGACATGGCATACTACGTTTGTTTGCATACTATGAATTTCTTGAAAAATATAATTTGTTGACTTATTATGATTTCCCCTTGTTTATTTGCTCACTATGAAGGTTAGTGTGGCTCAGTAATTTCCCTGAAAAGTACAATTTGTTATCTTATTATGATTTCCCCTTGTTTGTTTGCTAACCATGAAGATTAGTGTGGCTCAGTGATTTTCCATGAAGCTAACACCATCTAAGTATTATTCTCATTGTATGGAAACATTATGAAAGTAACTTTTAGCAGATAGCTACCGGCTACTATAAGGAGCAAGATCAAAATAGTTGCTATGCTGAGAAAGGATAGGAGCTTTAATTCATTTGGCACATTACCAATAATATTATATGAAGATATTTTATGTCCCAGATGTCTAATATATTTTATTTGTACTAATATTAGACAAGAAACAACATCAGCTACTAAGTGTGAACATTTATTTTCGATTTAATTTTTGTACTGGCCTGATATACGTGTAAGAGAATCTTCATATTCATTGTACAATTTAAGATCACGTCTGATAGTATGTACCACTATTTAATGTTCATATTATTGGCATACCAATAATTACAATGCAACTTAACAAAATACAATGTAAATAGATCAACCACCGAAGGAATCATTTCTTGCACGGATTGTGTATTGTCACTGAACCTCTAAAGTTCCAGCTAGATCCAATTTGTCCAACGGTTCAGAAACTTCTCCTTTAGTTTGGGATTGTCCAAATGTCTCCTTTAGTTTATCCAAAGCAGCCTTTGCAGCACGGTTCTGAGCTATCTCCTTCTTTTGAGCATAAGTTGCGCTTCCAACTAACTCACCATCAATTAATACCTCAACCTTCAAATTCTTATCTCATTCATCTTTCACAATTTTCACACCTCGCCGAGTCTTTTGGCAAAACTCGAAAAGCTCACTCACCGGATGCTTGCCTAATGTCTCTAGGCTAATAAGTGGATCAGCTAAATTTCTAAAAATCTATGAGAAAAAGAAATATTATAATCCCAGTCTAGAGTGAGGAATAAAATGCAAGGTTTGTTAGTTCAGACAGAAATATATACCTGCCAAACTACTTCTTGATTGAAGTTGGAGTCTAAGTATATGGCACCAATAAGAGATTCCACAATGTCAGATAGCACTTTTGGAGGATCCAATAGCCCATTCGAGTGATATGGATACTTGCACAAATCTTTTATGAAATCATGAATCTGTAAATGCCAAAACACCACAAGGGATATCACATAAATCATATATCAACATCTTTATTTTAGTTAAAAAAGATAAATTCGGTGGCTTCTTTCATCTGCTCCCCTCTGACCTCGCAAAAAAATTGCTAGAATAAAACCAGGGAAACCAGAAAAAAATCGTCTACATGAAACTAACAGACAATAACAAACTTGCAACCAAATCGTAACAAACAATACACTTGGGCATGCAAGGCAAAAGATTTTCATTTACCCTTGCTCTCGCATGGAGAGATAAAATTTGCATCCATGTATGTTAGTGTATTATCCCTAATCAAGAGATCAAGTAATCAAGAGTCCACAGCAATGAAAATTGTTTACTTCTTGATCTGCAAGTCATTTTAGTTGCACACAATTCGATGCTAGATGGGCCCACATGCAAGAAGTGTTAGCAAGCAACAAACAGCCCAATGCAGGTTTGGAGGATGGTGCCCATCGAAGTTTGAGTTGTTAGATCATGAAGTGATCAAAGAGAAAAGCATAAAGCTGGAGATAACAAGGAAGCATTTTGTATGTGTATGTCAGACTCACAGTAACATGCGAACACTCAGCTATTAGAAATAAAAAAGTTTGTTAGTGGGAAATAAAGAAACAAAGAGATCCATACAATCTTCCACATTATTTCCTTTATTATAAATGTGTAAAAAGTATCATAATAGTGACTAATCTACTTGTTCAGACAGCCTACTTTTTTAAACAAACAAATTATAGATATCCCAAAACCACCCAAATGATCAGAGCAGTAACACTGCATTCGTGATGATTCAATTTTTCTACATGGGAAGGACCTGAGAGGACTCTGCTTGGTTCCAGACTGTAATCATGACCATGGGGTAAGCATAGTGGAATATGCATCTAGGATTCCTATTGCAGTATCATAATCTTTTACGACCTAAGAGTATTTTAATGTGTACTTCTCTTCATGTGCTCAACTAAATGTTAGTGCATGAAAACAAAAGGATAGGTTAAAAAATTTAATAGAATGCAATGAAATACCTTAGAAGTTTGTCGCATTACAAGTCAAGTGTTTAGTACTAACTCTAGTGCATAAACAACCTGACTAGACAAGATAAGCAAAGATTGAATTGTAAGGCAGCTTACCAGACATCATGCAAAAAAAAAATGTAGCTTGCTAGACAAAACCCTAAAGTTTAGTCTTACCATGCAGAACAACAGCACCCACAATAAATATGTTACTGATTGGCTTGTCATTTCATTTAGTTTAGCTACATATGTGTGTGAATGATACCGAAAGCATGTTTTAAAACAAGTACAATGCACATTGCCTGTGACAAAAAAAAACTCTATTAATGGAGCAGAAATGACAAATTTTCTTTTCACTTACAGGCCAATGACAAGGCAAACACTTCGAGCTATCGCTCAAAGGTACCGGACAAAATGGAAGGGTTTCACTTCCGTGGAGTCCAAATGGCACAGTTGTGCTTTGACTGATTTACTAAGAACTACGACCAAAAGTACCAGACAAAATGGGAAGGGTTTCTCTACCATGGACTCGTGGAGCCCAAACGGTGCTTTGACTGCTTTACTAAGAACCACGACCATTTGATCAGAAAACTAAAAAAGAGATGAAGGGCGGTGGTGAAACAAAATCAGCTGCACAATTTGAATTTTTTCCTACCTTTGTTGTCATTACATTTAGATACATATGCGTGTCAATGATAACAAAAGCATGTTTGAACATAAGCTATGCTGCTACAAACAATGCACACTGCCTGTGAGAACAAAATACTCTATTAATAAAGCAGAATTGAAAATTTTTATTTTCTCATACAGGCCAATGACAAGGCAAACACTTCAAGCTATCGCTACATTCCACAAAATGGGAAGGCTTGCTCTACCGTGGAGTTCAAATGGCACAATTCTGCTTTGACTGCTTTACTAAGAGCCACGACCATTTGATCAAAAATCAAAAAAGAGATGGTGGCGGTGGTGAGAAAAATTGCTGCACAATTTGAAAATTTTCCTCACCTTTGTGTAAAGTAAGGCACTCCAAATGCGCAGTTGGTATATTTAGAATTACGCATGCCAATTGACGTTTAAGGTGGGTAAAACAAATCCTGAAAAAGGTGGCACCTTGGGAGAACCCTTCTTGGGATGACATGTTCTTAAATATTGCTAGGCCTAGAGCAGATACTAAAAATGAATTAACAGACAGGGGAACAAAACAGATTCTCCCCTTTCTCCCAAAAAAATATAACGGAAGATCATACCCTAGGGCCCAGCCAATATAATTGCAAATGCCATTTGAATTGCACGGCAGCTAGTACAATTCCATAAAAAGGTGGCCCACTCGTGACCACTCCACGACGATATGCGCTTCTACCGTTCCAGTAGACGGAATAAATACATTGGTTTCTTAATTTTGTTTTTTTTTCTTTTTTGGTTTTTTATTTTTCTTTTTTTGCATTATCTATGAAAATATAATGATGTTTTTCTTTCTCTCTCTTTTTTTTATCATTTTTTGTAAATTGTATGGCTAAAAAAAATTATAAGTCACTATAATACAATTTCAGTAGCCGGAAGGAAAATGCTGCTGCACCAATATATTGGGATCAGCCTTGGTCAATCATTTATGAGACTAGACCAGATACTCCAGGCAAGAATCAACCGGCAGCGGAACAAAACAGATTCTCCCCTTTCACCAAAAAGGAGCATAACCCAGGGCCCAATGAATAAAAGGCCGGTTTTTATCTGTTGCTCTCATGTATAATATAAACGTCATCACACGAAAAGGTAAATCAAATAGTAGAAATGACTAACATAATGTACAATGATATAGATAACGATAGTCTATAATACACATCTATATCATCTATAAACAGAACTAAAGACAACACATATAATATGTTATCTGTATAGTTATTCGTTACAATTAATATACTATTTGTATAGACCGTATATTAAATTATTTAATAAATAGCATCTTTCTCCTTCCATTTTTTCTATATTTACAGACAATATGTACCACTGTACATGCCTAGCAGATCTCCAGCGATGCGTACCTGTCCATCCAGGTGGGGCGCCTTGTGGCGGAGGAAGCGGTGGAGGCCGTGCTCGACGGCGGCGCGCGCGAGCTTCTCCTTGTCGACGTTGGCAGCGCGGAGGCGGGTGAGCGGGCCGGGCTGGAGCTGCCGGTATTTGAGGAAGACCTCCCGCGACATGACGCAGGTGAGCACGCCGTCGCCCAGGTACTCGAGCCGCTCGTAGGTCTCGCCGGGGCGGTAGGGGTAGTAGAAGGAGCCGTGCGTGAGCGCCTGCTCCACCAGGCCCTTGTCCCCGAACTCGTATCCCAGGAGCGCCTCCACGGCGGCGACGTCGGCTGGGCTCATCGGCGGCACGAAGCCCGGCGGCGCCCCCTGCGCGTGCTGTTCGCGGTGCTCCCTCGAGACGTGCGGCATCGCGTCCTCATCGTCGGCGGCGGCGGTCAACGCCCTCTCCATCTCCCGATCGGGGCAGCGGGCTTATAAAAGAGTGGCCGCCGGCACGCAGTTTCGGAAGGGCGGTCGGGGTGGAAAACCGACAGAGGAAGGGAGTAAACGCGAGGTGGGCGACGCCGTTGGATGATGGGTGGGATCGATAAGGACTGAGGGGCACCGTAGCTTGGCGTGCGGGGAATCCAGGCTTCGGTAACGTTGTTCTCTGCTTCGTCATCCGGGGGCCGCGTTGGTGTTGCGGTCGGCTTGGGGATTGGGGTTGGGTCAGAGGCGTGAGCGTGGACCGCGGGATGCACGTGTATGATGCTTGCTAACCTTTTTTTTCCCCTCTCGGCTTCGGTGCCAGCCCCAGATCGAGCGGTGGCAGGACCAAAATTCCCAGCACCACCTGTATGCACTCGTGCTAGTTTCCAATAACAAACAACAATAGCAAAATCTTTTATCTTAAATAAATTAAGATAAACTAAGAATAAAATCTTTTTAAGATCAAAATGATGATAGTTTTGAAATAAAAATCTATAATGCTAAAATCCTAAGCTGTACGAATTGCTATCTAAACCAAAAGCCTAAAACACTGCCCCTAACTTTTTTATGGTTCCGATACATGGATTGCTAACTTCCATACGCTTTTATCCAAAACTAATTCTTTAAATACATTCTAATCCCTCAAGTCTCGTTTAACTGCTTCCCCCATGTCAGTCTTGGTCGACCTCTGCCTCTTCTTACATTTTTAGTACGCCTTAAAATTCTACTACGTATCGGTTCCTCAGAAGGCCTTCGTTGGAAATGACCAAACCATCTCAAGCGATATTAGACAAACTTCTCTTCAATTGGTGCTGCCCCCACCTTATCACGTATATCATCATTGCAGATGTGATCTCGCCTTGTGTGACCACAGATCCACTACAGTATCCTCATCTCTGCTACACTCATTTTCTGTATATGTTGTCTTTTAGTCGCCCAACATTCTGCTCCATATAGCATCGCGGGTCTGATCGCCGTCCTATAGAACTTACCCTTTAACTTTTGAGGAACTTTTTTATCACACGGGACACTAGATGATTAGTGTCATTTCACTCACCTCGCTCTTATCATGTGGCTCACGTCTTCATCAATCTCACTGCCCCACTGTAGTATCGATCCTAAATAACGAAACATATCCTCCTTAGCCAATACTTGTCCATCCAATCTAACATCTCTATAATCTGCCCTCGCACCACTGAAATCACATCTCATATACTCAGTTTTAGTCCTACTAAATCTAAAGCCCTTCAATTCTAAGGTCTTTCTCCACAACTCGAGCTTCCTATCAACACCTATCCTACTTTCATCAACCAACACCACATCATCAGCGAAAAGTATACACCAAAGGATATCTCCTTGTTTATTCCGTGTGACCTCGTTCATCACTAGAGCAAAAATGTATAGACTCAACGCTGACCTTTGGTGTAGCCCTATCTTAATAGGAAAGTTATTAGTAACACTACCACAAGTTCTGACATTAGTCATAGCATTTTCGTATATGTCGTTAATTACGGTAATATATTTTATTAGGAATTTTTTCGTTTGGAGCACCCACCACATGACCTTTTTTGGCACTTTATCATAGGCTTTTTTCAAGTCAATAAACAATATATGAAGGTCCTTCTTTTGCTCCCTATATCTCTCCATCAACTGTCATAGTAAGTGTCGTGGTTACAGACCAAACAGAGAGAGAGTGGTATGGTACTGGAGAGTTAAGTGAGCAATACTTGAGCCTTCCCCAATGGCCTGGATGGTATATATATATTCACATGGGGAGTGTTTTACAATCATGCCCTTACACCCAAGTATCCCTCTCAAGGGTATTTATGCCATTATACATGTCCCATCTTGGGCTTAACAATCTTCTAACAGGCTGGCTGGGCTTAGGTAGGGGCCACGCCTATAACAAGCCGAAGCCATGTTGCCGAGTCCTTTGGCCCCCTCCGTCCCTGCGGCCTGTGACCTTGTAAGATGTTAGACAAAACTGGATCTCGCTGGTGCAGCGCGTCCTGATGGCTTGGACACAGGGCGGAAGTTGCTGCCAAAGGCGTCCTCCAGTTGCGAGGTGTATGCCCTGAACGGAGCCAATCCTTCGACCTGGGGACGCGAAGTCGAAGCGGGCTCCGGAGTCGTCGTGCAGACTCGAAGTGGCAGTGGGCTCCGACGTCGCGCACCTCTGATGGTGAGTGGGAGTCGGGGTCGTTCCGCAAAGGCAAAGTCGGTGGCGACGTCGCCGCCGGAGTAAATGGCTAGTGGCCCATCGCCAATGCATTGATGATCCCGAAAATCACGCCGTTGCCTAGTGCGCGATGGGAGTTGTACCATATTGGCGGCCGTGCAACCGCGGTCATGCGGTCGCTCCTGAGAGGGTGGGCACGTGGCAAGACATGATTAGGGCGGCATGGGGTTTGAGCGTCGTGGTCACATGCCATTGCGACGCTTCTCCTCCCGCCGGTTGAACTTCCCGACCTGGGGGGAAGCGGGTATATATGTATGTGTTACCACCACCACAGTGTCACCCTTCCCCATCTCTAGCGATTCACTGCAGCGGTTTCCACTACGGCCAGGATGATCATGGTTCTCAAAAATAGGCCCGCCTCTGTTCCTCTGCATTCTCTGATAGCATTGTTCGACGGCAGAACAAGTGCTAATAACATGATCAGAGAATGTTGATGAACAGAAGGAGGCATGTTTTTGACTTCGGCCAAAACTTATCGTGAATCCTCGGTCGCGCCGGCTGATCATGGGAGAGGGCGAACGGCTGGATTTTCACTGGCTGGCGCCTCCCGATCATGGGGGGCAAGGGGGCTTTATGTACCCCTTTGTATCAGGCGACATTCTACTTTCGACGTCGAAGTCGGAGTCTGGGTGACTGGTTGGTGGCCTGCGTTCCGCCACAGAGTCGAAGTTGCTGGTAGAGCCGCCTCGCGGGGTCAAGGCCGAAGTCAAAGCTAGAGTTGCTCCGTGGAGGCGGAGTCGATGCCGAAGTCAGAGTCGGAGCGACTGGTTGGTGGCCTGCTGACACGGCATTGATGGCCCTGCGTGCGTTGATGGCATTGTGGATTACACCGGCATTTGCACATCTCCGGGTTCCAACTGTCGGAGGCGGTCTATCAAGACGGCGCCGAGTCTGCATCTGACCTCACTCTGAGAGACCATGTGGTTATGACCCTATGGGTGTGATGAGTAATTGACATCGGTTTAGGAAAGTCGAGTTTGGATTATGTGGTTTGGACCATGTCATTGTGTGGTGCAATCGGCTTCGGTCGGATTTAGTCAAACCTGGTCAAAGTGATTAGAATGCATACTCTGTTGATTCAACAGGTTTGGGCTTCTTCATGCGTAAGTATGTTTCATTGATGCTATTTATACTTATATGTATCGAGCGGTGCTATGTGATGTGTTTCTTGTCTGTGATGGCTGCAGGACGTCGAAGCAGAGTCGTGGCGAGACACGAGGTGACCGGACTACACACAGGCGGTGTCGAGGTCAGAACGGTCGGATGTGTTGAAGACGGCGGAGACTCGAGGTGGTTGCGAGGCTTGGACGACAAGGAACGCGGAAGCTTCCCGGAAGGTGCAGGAGGGGCGCTTTGGTAAAAACGCAAAGCTGCACAGGTGGAAGCGGTTTCGTTCGGGAGTTAGCGGGCATAACGGGTTGGAGACCCGTTAGCCAAAGGGTATAAATAGGAGAGGTGTGTGCAGGTGCATGTACCACTTGAGAGATGGTTTTAGAGGTTTGCTTTAGTCAAAATGGGCTTTAGAGAGTTGTTTTGGCTTGGTGGAGAGGGCGAAAACCCATTGTCTCTCATTTTCGGGTGTTTGGTTGCAAGTGCTTTATTTTGAAGTCCGGGAACCTAGACAAGTTCAGAAGGTAAAGTATCATTGCACCTTCTGTCAGAAGGATGGACACTTGATCGAGCGATGCTTCAGGTGCGCTAAGATCGCGCGTAGAGACCGTAATGAGTCTCTTAGGCGTATTCAGGGTCAGCCCCAGACCTTGAGTGCACCTAAGACCAACACGAGGTCTAGGCTTGTTTCTGTTGATGGGTTTGGGCAGCATCGAGGACTTGGTTTTTTTCGAGTTTTCTGGTTTTCATCCTCATGCTCCCCTTGGTCATGACTTCCGCCATTCTGAGGGTAGATCTCATTTTTCCCGTCGAGATGACTACCCGCGGTGAGATCAGCATGTTGCCGGTGCTTCGACTCACTCTTCCGTAGCAGTCGGACCCAGCAACAGCTTCTGGTCTACACAGAGACCTTCTGCTTCTTTGAGTGATAGAGAGCATAGGGTAGATAGAGGTCAGTCGTGTGTGGCTACTTCTTCTACTCGATGTGTTACTCAGTATTGGGTGCCAAAATTACTCTTGATTTACCCCAGTACTGAGACTTTACTCTCTCGTTGACTCAGGTTCGCCGGGCAGGGAAGAGAGAGGTTTGGCTCGTTGACTCTGGGTGTTCTCGACACATGACCGGAGACTCTCGTTGGTTCTCTTCCCTAGCTCGTACTCCAGGTGATGAGATGATCACCTTCGGAGATGCTTCATCTGGGCGTGTCATCGCCAAAGGTACAGTGCGTGTTAATGAGTCTTTTATTTTGAAAGATGTTGCCTTGGTTAGTAAGTTGCAGTACAATTTGCTTTCTGTTTCTCAGCTTACCGATGACGGCTTTGAGGTAAGCTTTAAGAAAAACGCTTGCAAAATTCTTGATTCTTCGGGTAGTCTGGTTTGCGGGATTTCTCGTTGTGGGAGGATCTTTCGTGCTGATTTTTCTGAGTCTTCTGGTGATCCTCTTCGGTGTTTAGTTGCTTCTGAGTCCCATGACCTTACTTTCTGGCATAGGAGACTTGGTCATGTTGGATTTGACCCGAGTTAGCGGCCACGATCTCATTCGTGGTCTACCGAAACTCAAGATGGTCACTCCTTGCCGGTACGGCAAGATTGTTGCCGCTTCTTACCCTTCGGTCACAGTGACTATGACCGATGCACCAGGACAGCTGCTCCACATGGACACAGTTGGACCAGCCCGAGTGCAGTCAGCAGGAGGGAAGTGGTATGTTCTTGTTGTGGTCGATGATTTCTCGAGGTTTTCTTGGGTGTTTTTCTTAGCCTCGAAGGATGAGACATTTACACATTTCCGAGGTCTTTTTAGTAGGCTTTCTGTTGAGCTTCCGGGTGCCTTACGAGCGATCTGCAGTGACAATGGCACGGAGTTCAAGAATTCCTACTTTGAGAGGTTTTGTGATGAGACAGGTGTAGAGCACCAGTTCTCTTCTCCACACGTCCCACAGCAGAATGGCGTCGTGGAGAGGAATAATCGTACCTCGTTCGAGATGGCCAGGACGATGCTTGATGAGTATTCTACACCTATGAAGTTTTGGGCTGAGGCTATAGCGACCGCGTGTCATGTTCCGAACAGAGTTTTTCTTCGGGCACACTTGCATCGCACTTCCTATGAGTTGAGATACGGGCGAAAGCCCAGTGTCTCTCATTTTGGGTGTTTGGTTGCAAGTGCTTTATTTTGAAGTCCGGGAAACCTAGACAAGTCCGACGAGGCCAGTCCAGGGCCTAGGCCCGATATCTCAGGTTCTTTAGAGCAGTCTGAGCCCATCTTTATGGATGATGAGGAGGATGAAGATGAGGGTTGTCTACCCGATCCAGTCCCTCATCCACCCCTCGAGGTGCCTTCTTCCATCGCACCTCCAGGTGATCAACCCATGCCTTCGACTTCCTCTGGAGCTAGTGACTCTGTTCCTACCTCATCAGCTCATGAGGTAGAGGCCACTTCTTCATCTCATCCAGGACCTCCTTGTCATATCCAGAAAGACCATCCTTCTGAGCAGATGATAGGAGACCTCTTTGTGCGAGTCACACACTCAAAGTCTAGTATGTCATATTTCTGTCTCTATTCTGCCTTTGTGACCACCTTTGAGCCCAAGGATGTTAGTCATGCTCTATCTGATGAGTCTTGCGTCAATGCTATGCATGAGGAGTTAGAGAATTTTGAGAGAAACAAGGTCTGGTCGCTTGTTGAACCCCCTCGAGGTCACAATGTCATTGAGACTAAGTGGGTGTTCAAGAACAAGCAGAGTGAGGATCGGGTGGTTATTCGAAACAAGGCTAGACTGGTAGCTCAGGGCTTCTCCTAGGTTGAGGGTCAAGATTTCGAGGAGACCTTTGCCCCTGTAGCTAGACTTGAGGCCATTAGAATCATGCTTGCTTTTGCGGTTTCTAAGGGTTTCAAGCTTTACCAGATGGATGTCAAAAGTGCCTTCCTTAATGGCTTCATTGAGGAAGAAGTCTATGTGAGACAACCTCCAGGTTTCGAGAACCCCAATACCCAAACCATGTCTACAAGCTTTTCAAAGTGTTGTATGGACTTAAGCAGGCCCCTAGAGCTTGGTATGAGAGGCTTAAGTCCTATCTGTTGAGTCATAGTTTTGAGATGGGTAAGGTGGATAAGACCTTGTTCATTCGTAGTCATGGTACATACCTTTTGCTCATCCAGATTTATGTGGATGACATCATCTTTGGCGGCTCTTCCTATGCTCTCGTTTCACAGTTCTCGGATGTCATGAGCACCGAGTTTGAGATGAGCATGATGGGTGAGTTGACCTTCTTCCTTGGCTTCCAGATCAAGCAGACTCGGGAGGGTACTTTCTTGCATCAAGGCAAGTACACTCGTAACCTCCTGAGATGCTTTGACATGAGTGATGGTAAGCCTGTGTCAACTCTCATGGCGTCTACAGCTTCTCTTGACCCAGATGAGAACGGCGAGCCAGTTGATCAGAAGGAGTATCGTAGCATGATTGGCTCCCTCTTGTACCTCACTGCCTCGAGGCCGGACATACACTTTGCTGTGTGTCTTTGTGCTCGATTTCAGGGTTCTCCTCGTGTATCTCACCGCTAGGCGGTGAAGCGCATCCTTCGGTATCTTCGAGCTACCATTGACTATGGTATCTGGTACTCTTCCTTGTCCTTTCCTTGAGAGCCTACTCGGATGCAGACTTTGCTGGCTGTAGGATAGATAGGAAGAGCACTTCAGGCACCTGCCAATTCATTGGCACTTCTCTTGTTTCCTGGTCTTCGAGGAAGTAGTCCAGTGTTGCACAGTCCACTGCAGAGGCCGAGTACGTTGCTGCAGCCAGTTGCTGTAGCCAGGTGCTTTGGATGGTCTCGACCCTGCGGGACTTTAGGTTTGTTATCGACAGTGTTCCACTCTTTTGTGATAACACTTCTGCAATTAACATTGCTAAAAACCCAGTGCAGCATTCTCGGACCAAGCACATTTATATCAGATATCACTTCCTTCGAGACCATGTGGAGAAGGGTGACATTGTGCTCCAGTTTGTGGAGAGTGACCACCAGTTGGCTGATATCTTTACCAAGCATTTGGATAGCTCTAGATTTTCAGCTCTGCAGGGAGAGCTTGGGTGGTTTGTCCTTATGGACTGTTGTGAGGGGGAGCTTTGTGCCTTACTGCTTTATCTTGCTTATTATGCTCTTACTCCTTTCTGTTGCATTGCATATGGGTGCATTTGGGTTAGTCCTTCTAGCATAGATTAGAGTGCTTCTCTTTTCTAGCTGCTTAGACTTCTTACTCTTATCTTGTGATTCTAGGATGCTACTTATTAGCTGTTCCCTTCTCACTAGGTTGAGCTCACTCACTTGTTATAGGTTCTAGCGAGGGTTGGGCCACCCTCGGGTAGACAGGGTACGTGTTTGCTCCTTAGTGTGTTAGATGATCAGTTGATAGTCCTAGGGTCATATGGGGTAGATGAGAGTCAGTCTGAGCCAAAGTATCCTCTATATCTTATCTATACTTCAAGGACTGCCTTTTCTGATTTACTTGCCAGCTTCTCGTTTTATTGCTTTGGTTCAGGGGGAGTTCACTTGAGAGCTTCTAGAGCTTAATATTGACATAACTCAACTTGAACTAAGGTTGCATCACATGTTGAGGGGGAGTTGAATTTTCTTGCATGTCATTTTGCATTGTAATATATTTACATTGAGCCTTGATTATTATCCTTTATGACATGTTTACAATGCATTACATCTTACCATGATTTGTACTTCATTGCTAGATTGATCATGACTTTATATGTGTAGTCAAGTCTTTACCATGATAACTACCCCATCCTCACTCTGCTTGTTCTTGAACACCCACTTAGTCTCAATAACATTGTGACCTCGAGGGGGCTCAACAAGCGACCAGACCTTGTTTCTCTTGAAATTTTCTAATTCCTCATGCATGGCATTGACCCAATACTCATCAGAAAGTGCATGACCGACGTCCTTGAGCTCAATTAGGCAATGAAGGCAGAATGGAGACAGAATTGTGACAAGCCAGATTTTGAGCGTGTGATGCGCTTAAAGAGGTCTCCAATCATCTGCTCAGAAGGATGGTCTTTTTAGATGTTTCGGGGAGGTCCTGCATGAGATGAAGAAGTGGCCTCTACCTCATGAGCTGAAGAGGTAGGAACAGAGCCACTAGCTCCAAAGGAAGCAGAAGGCATGGGCTGATCTCCTCGAGGTGCAGTGGAAGAAGGCACCTCAAGGGGAGGATGAGGAACTGGATCAGGTAGACAACCCTCATCTCCATCGTCCTCATCATCCACGAAGATGGTCTCGGACTGCTTTAAAGAACCTGAGATATCGGGCCTAGTCCCCGGACTGGCCTCATCAAAGGTCACCTCGCAGGTCTCTACCATTTTACTAATCTTGCAGTTCCAGATCCTATAAGCCCGCGAAGAAGGCGAGTAACCTAGAAAGATCCCATCACAAGAACGTGACTCGAACTTATCTAGGTTCCCAGACTTCAAGATAAAACACTTGCATCAAAACACACGAAAATACGAGACGCTGGGCTTTCGCCCATATCTCAACTCATAAGAGGTGCGCTGCAAGTGTGCCCTGAGAAAACTCGATTCGAAACATGGCACGCAGTGGCTATAGCCTCAACCCAAACTTCCTTGGTGTAGAGTACTCATCAAGTATCGTCCTGGCCATCTCGACCAGGGTACGGTTCTTCCTCTCCACAACGCCATTCTGCTGAGGGACGTATGGAGAAGAGAACTGGTGCTCTACACCGGTCTCACCGAAAAACCTCTCAAAGTAAGAATTCTTGAGCTCGATGCCATTGTCACTACGGATCGCTCGTAAGGCACTTGGGAGCTCAATAGAAAGCTTACTAAACAAACCCCGAAAATGGGTATATGTCTCATCCTTCGAGGCTAAGAAAAACACCCAAGAATACCTCGAGAAGTCATCGCCACGACAAGGATATACCACTTCCCTCCTGCTGACTGCACTCGAGCTGGTCCAACTGTGTCCATATGGAGCAGCTATCCTGGTGCATCGGTCATAGTCACTGTGACCGGAGGGTGAGAAGCGGCAACCATCTTGCCGTGCCAGCATGGAGCACAAACTAGATCTTTGACCATCTTGAGTTTTGGCAGACCACGAATGAGATCGTGGCCGCTGACTCGGGTCAAATGGTCAAATCCAATATGACCAAGTCTCCTATGCCAGAAAGTAAGGTCGCGGGACTCTAAAGCAACTAAATACCTGAGAGGATCACCAGAAGACACAACAAAATCAGCACGAAAGATCCTCCCATAACGAGAAATCCCGCAAACCAGACTACCCGAAGAATCAAGAATTTTGCAATTGTTTTTCTTAAAGCTCACCTCGTAACCGTCATCGGTAAGCTGAGAGACTGAAAGCAAATTATACTGCAGCTTACTCACTAAGGCAACATCTTTCAAAATAAATGAATCATTAATGCGCACAATACCTTTTGCGATGACGCGCCCAGACGAAGCGTCTCCAAAGGTGATAGTCTCATCACCTGGAGCACGGGCTAGGGAAGAGAACCAACGGGAGTCTCTGGCCATCTGACGAGAACAACCGGAGTCTACAAGCCAAACCTCTCCCTTCCCAGCCCGGCGAACCTGAGTCAAACAGAGAGTAAAGGCTCAATACTGGGATAAATCAAAAGTGATTTTGGCACCCAATACTGAGTAACACGTTGAGCAGAAGAAGTAGTCACACACAACTGACCTCTAACTAGCCTACGCTCTCTGTCGCTCAAAGAAGCAGAAGGTCTATGTGTAGACCTGAAGCTGTTGCTGGGTCCGACTGCTACGGGAGAGCGAGTCGGAGTACCAACAATATGCTGATCACGCCGCGGGTAGCCATCTCGACGGGGGAAACAAGATCTACCCTCAGAATGGCGGAATTCACGACTAGAGGCATATCGAGGACGAAAACCAGAAAACCCAGAAAATCCAAGTCCTCGATGCTGCCCAAACTCATCAGTAGAAGCAACTCTAGACCTCGTGTTGGTCTTAGGTGCACTCAAGGTCTGGAGCTGACCCTGAATACGCCTAAAAGCATCAGCACGGTCTCTACGCGTGATCTTGGCACGCCTGAAGCATCTGTCGATCGAGTATCCATTCTTCTAACAGAAGGTACAATGGTACTTCACCTTCTGAGAGGTAGAAGTAGCATGATGAGGCTTCGCCTTCTGAGAGGTCGAAGCAACAGGTGGAATCACCTTGCTGTCAGAAATCCCTTGGACAAAACCCGCTGATTTGAAATAAACTTTCTCAGATCTGAGCTCTATCTCGATCACACCTGCTGCTATGGGTCTAAGAACAACAGGTAGATGCTTCCTCATAGCCTCAGAAAAATCGTATCCTAGACCTTGATTGAATTTGCAAATCTTAAATTGGTCTAGAATAAGATTTAGCTTCTTCTTGCCTCCTACAAATCTCTCGAGAGTGTTCATAAGATACTGACACTCCCGAAAGATAGAGGTGCAAGAAGAGCAAGGGGAAGAAGAGACAGCAGAAGGTAAGGGAGTAGAAGAAGAACCAACAGCAGAGGAACGGATGGCTTGTGCACGCACAGCCGACTCAGAAAGGACAGTCCTACTGCTAGCCATTTTGTTAACGTCATTAGGTGTCTCTACCAAACCCTCATGCTTCTTCCCCACACACACATTACAAGCAGATGATGGCTTCTCTAGAAGGTCCTTAGTCAGCTTCACATATTTTTCATCCAATGCAATCAGGTCAGATTTTAGTTTGTTACAATTATTGTATGGTGAGCTAACAGGGTCCTTAGAAGCATAATGAGCTAATTTGTTATTGTTATCAACTAATTCTTGAAACTGCTTGGAAAAAGATTCAAGCTCAGCAGTCAGCTTGGGACAGTTCATACATGAAGCAATGGGCTCAAGAAGAAAAGCTTGTAACTCATCAATTTTATGATCTGCCCTTTTTAGGTTCATCTTCAGATTATTACAACTTTCACAAGTCTCGGGTAGATCAATAAGCATGGTATAAAGACCTCTAAATGCGTTGTCTTTATCCTCACATGAGGGGCAGAATGTAGTCTCAACAACAGTAGATGAAAGAGCAACAGTCCTACTCATCTCTAGTTCAGCTAAAAGACTAACATTCTCCACCTTAAGCATATCAAGCTCAGAAGACAGACTATTATGAGAGGTCCTTAATTTCCCCATGTATCTAAGCAAAGCACAGCATGTATCACATTCATCACGGGAGGGAGCAGATTTGTGAAGTAAGCTCCCGTGACAATCTATCTATTTCCTTCTCCAACTCGCTACACCTAGCTCTAGATCTAGCATTAAATTTTCCTAGCTTAAGAAAAGCATCATTAAGCTGGTCGTATGAGGGGTATACCTCGTCGGAGTCGGAATAAAGCTAGCTGTCGCTCACTTCGCCCTCAAGGGCCATGAAGCACATACCAGAGAAGTCGTCGCCACCCTTGGGGTCTTACTCGTCCTTCCCATCGTCGTCACTCCACCCCTCCACCCCGCTGAGGTCGAGGTCGTCGAAGAAGAGCTAACCGGCTTTGATACCAATTGTATAATCGGATATGGCAACAGAAGGGGGTGAATGGTGCCTCTTTAAAAATTACGCCCCTCAAAAGTATCCACATGCAAATCTCCTCTCCGATAGCTAAAAAGCTACGAAGAGTGAAAGCTCATGCTTACTGGAAATACTGAAACACAGAGAAGAAATGCAAATAAAAGGATTAATAAATAAAAGACCTCAAGAGAAACTGGCAACAAAAAGAACACAGTCAGCAGAAACCAGCAGGGGCGGTCAGACCGCAGCTCTTGGGCTGGTCAGACCGCCTCACCTGGGCCGGTCAGACCGCCTATTGCCGGCCGGACTGACCGCCTGCTACCGGCCGGTCTGACTGGTTGACCTGACCGACAGCAGAGATCAAGCATAGCCTGAGACTGAAAAATAGGTTCTTGCTGATTTAATTGAAATTTGAGAAATGTTTCTATTCTCCTCAGGCCAAGAGCTCAAGAACATGTTCTAAACATCATTTAACCTCTGGAAACCAAAGATTTCTCCAAGAGAGCTAGAAATTAGGATTTTGACAAAAAAATGTAACTTCTACAGAGAATTAGCCAAAATCCAAAATACTCAATGATCTCTCATTCTTTGCTCATGATCTTTTGCAAACAGATTAGCAATGACAGGGGGACTTGAGAACTCAAATCTAAAGCCACCTTTTGAAGGGAATCAAAAGATTCCATCATCCCCTGCATGAAAACCCTAGAAATAAAAAAATAGAGGAAATGGATGAAAAAGGAATCTTTGATTTTTCCATTGAACTCTAGGGAGTTTATCCGACCAAATGGTCTTTGTTGTAGGGGTGGCCCCCACCTAAGCCCAGTAGGCCTGTTAGGTCCGAAATAGGACATGTGCAATGACATAAGAGCCCCCGAGGGGAATACTCATGTGTAAGGGAATAACTGTACAAGCACTCCCCATGTGAATATATATATATGTGGCATAGGCCACAGGGAGAAGGCAGAAGCCATTCATTTACTCAACTCTCCACTACTACACTCTTTCTCTGTTTGGTCTCGCGTCAGCACTGGGGCTTCGGCTCTAGCAGCCGCAGGTACGAGCAGTGGCGCAGGTGCGACAGCGAACCCAGCCACCGATGCAACGCTCGACCCCACCACCGACGCGACGACTGACCCCACCAGCACCACCCCGACGACCAACCCCGGAGGTGACAACGTGGCGGGCAACCTGGGCGCGCAGGCCGTGACCACCGTCGTACCGGTCGCGTCGCCAAGCGCACCGATGGCCCCAGCCACGCCTGCGGTGGAGGCCGCTCTGCTGGCGGCCCTCAGCGCATTCCAGCGGGAGTTAGCAGACCTCCGCGGAGCTGTGCGGGACAAGCAAGAGGCTTGGAGCCAACCCCTCTCCCCGGCGGTGGCGTCCGAACCCCCTACGTCTAGTCGCGTCCCATCGCGGTGAATAGATCCAGTGTCCCCGCTCTCCGCGAGCCTGCAGCAGGCGGCTTGGCCCGGGGGCTTCAAGTTCCCGAGTGTCATCGAGGCCTACAAGGGTGACTCCGACCCGCGAGGCTTCGTGCGCATGTACGAGACCGCTATCGAAGCCGCTGGCGGAGACGACACCACAAAGGCAAGGGGGCTCCCTCTCGCGTTACAAGGCGTGGCGCTGTCCTGGTTCTTCTCCATTGCACCACAGTCCATCCAAGCGTGGGCACAGATCCACGGCCAACTCTTCAGCAACTTCCAGGGAAACTACGTCGAGCGTGTTGATGCGGACCAGCTCTTCGCAGTCAAGCAAAAACCCGACGAAAGGCTCTGGGATTACTTCAAGCGCTTCGCGAAAGTGCGCTGCCAGGTCAAGGACGTCAACGAAACAACCGTCATCAATGCAGCAACACAAGGTCTCCGCCCAGGACCACTCGCTGAATATAACGCGCGGAAGCCACTCAAGTCGGAGGCAGAGCTCTTCGACAAAGTGGAAGCGTACGCCCAAGCCGAAGAGGACGTCCGGAGGCGCAGCGGCAATGGCTCCGACGCCGGGCAAGCGGAGGGCTTTTCACAAAGAAGCAGCGTAAGAAACAACCTGAGGACGGACCGCAAGCAAGTGTCCGCAGGTGACACTCATGAGCCCGCCGACGATGGGGTGCACCAAACCTCACCAGGCGACAGGTGTAAGCCCCGGCGTAACCAGCGGAGACCCCAAAAGGACCGCCATATCTCGGCTGCGCAGGGCATTCCCCGGGGGGCCGTGTCAACCTCGTGCGTTGCAGGGGGGCGTGAAGGAGGCGACGATGCCAAGCCGCGCGCGGAGCAAGAAATCCTAGAATACGGTAGATGGTGCGAGGTACACGGCTACGGGGGCCATTTCACGTGGGCATGCACCGAAGTTGCGGCATTACGACAGGCGGGGGCCCATGTACGGGCTTCGAAGACATTGACCCCCGTAACAGCCCGCGTACAGCATAGGCAAAGCGGTCCCTCCCGTGCTGGGTCCCCTGGAGAGACCCAATATCGTGGCATTAATGTCATCGATGGAGGCTCTTCGTCGAGCACTTCCTCAGCACAACTACCTCGGCGGGCGTCCCCTTGCAACATCACCTTCACATCAGCTGATGCCCAGGGTGTAGAATTCCCCCATCAAGATCCCTTGGTCATCCAGGCCGAAATCGCAGGTTGCGACGTCAGGCGCATCCTCATTGACGGAGGGAGCTCCGCCAACATTTTGTTCGTGGAGGCCCTCGATCGTATGGGAATACCTCGGAGTCTATTAAAAGCTTCAAAAGCCCCCCTTCAGGGCCTCAGAGGGCAGCCTCTGAAGGCTCTGGGTCAGGTTCGCCTCCAAGTCTCCTTGCGCCAGGCCGACAACGCCAGGACCGAAGATGTCGTCTTCGACGTCGTGGACGTCTCATATCCGTACAATGCCATACTGGGCCGGCCCGCCATCAACTCCTTCAAAGCCGTCCCACACTACGCATTCCTATGCATGAAGCTCCCAGGACGGCGGGGCATTATCACCATCTTCGGCGACCAGGATATGGCTCAGAGCATCGAAACCGAAGCTGGACGCTTGCACCGCAAGGTGCATGCCCTCATCGACAAATACCAGGCGGATACACCATCCGCTCCGGGTTGGACCCCTAAGCCCCACCCGGAGGGCGGGGTGAAGAGGGTGCCGCTCCAAGCGAAGGGGCAGTTCGTATCCATAGGCGAAGACCTCCCTCCGGAGGTAGAGCAAGACTTGCTCCGAGTCCTCCAGGCCAACATAGACGTCTTCGCATGGTCCCCGGAAGATATCAAAGGAGTGGACTGCGCCCTCATCGAACATAACCTCGCGATCCGCCCTGATGCCAAGCCCGTCAAGCAGAAACTTCGCCGTATGTCGTCCATGGACCGGCAACAGGCGGCCAAGGTGGAGGTGGCGAAGCTCCTTCGAGCAGGGGTTATCTGCAAAGTTCAACATCCGGACTAGTTCGCCAACCCGGTGTTGGTTAAAAAGGCCAGCAGCGCCTGGCGCATGTGCATCGACTTCACAGCCCTCAACAAGGCATGCCCGAAGGACGATTACCCTTTACCGCGCATAGATCAACTGGTCGATGCAACCGCCGGATGCGAGCTCATGAGCTTCTTGGACGCCTACTCCGGCTACCACCAGGTCTACATGGCCAAGGACGACGAGGAGAAAACCAGCTTCATCACGCCGGTGGGGACCTTCTGCTTCGTAAGGATGCCCTTCGGCTTGAAGAACGCGGGCGCAACTTTCACCCGCCTCGTCGCGCTGGCCCTGGCCGTCCAGCTAGGGCGAAATGTGGAGGCCTACGTGGACGATGTGGTAGTAAAAACCCGCCAGCTCGCCTCCCACGGCCACGATCTTCAGGAGACTTTTGACAACCTCCGGAAGGCGGGCATCAAGCTCAACCCGGACAAATGTGTCTTCGGTGTACAGGCGGGCAAGCTACTGGGCTTCCTCGTATCTGGGCGAGGCATCCAAGCGAACCCCGACAAGGTTGACGCTATCCTAGGCATGGAACCTCCCAAGACAACGCGGGAGGTCCAGAGGCTGGCAGGCCGCATGGCGGCCTTGAGCCGTTTCCTCTCCAGAGCGGCGGAGAGGGGCTTACCATTTTTCAAGACCCTCCGTGGTTGCGACGGATTTCATTGGGACGACGACTGCGCAAAGGCCTTCGACGACCTCAAGAAACACCGCGCAACCCTTCCCACTCTGGCACTAGAGGCTCCCCTCCTACTCTACCTCGCTGCCTCGGCAACGGCGGTCAGCGCCGTCCTCGTCCTGGAAGAGGGCGCGCTCCAGCGACCAGCGTACTTCGTCTCCGAAGCCCTCCAGGGCACCAAGACGTGATATACCGAGCTCGAGAAGCTTGCTTACGCGCTGGTCATGGCCTCAAGAAAACTCCGGCATTACTTCCTGGCGCACCCGATAACGGTGCCATCATCGTTCCCTCTGGCAGAGATGCTGCACAACAAGGAGTCCACGGGGCGAATTGGTAAATGGGCGGTGGAACTGGCCCCGTTCTCCCTAACATACGCCTCTCGAACGGCGATCAAGTCTCAAGTTCTGGCGGACTTCCTTGCAGAATGGACCGCCCCAGCTCAGCCCGCCCTCCAGGTCGAAGACCCGGTGTGGACACTTAACACCGACGGAGCGTACGGTGTTGCGGGCGCAGGAGTGGGCGCCGTTATCACCACCCCAGAGGGGCAGCGCCTGTTATACTCAGCGCGCCTAGCGTTTCCGGCTACGAACAACACTGCCGAATACGAGGCGTTACTCTTCAGCCTCGGGAAGCTCAAAGCGATGGGGGCAAGGCGAGTCCTCATCCGCACTGATTCCCGGTTAGTGGCCGGCCATGTGGACAAGTCATACCAAGCCAAGGACCCGGAGCTAGCCAAGTACCTAGCAGCCGTACGAGCGAAGGAGTGGCACTTTTTGCGTGTCACGGTGAAGGCCATCCCTCGAGCGGACAACGAACAAGCTGACGTCCTGGCCAAGGCTGCCAGTCAGCAGCTCCCGATTCCTGAAGGGGCATTTTATGAAACCCTGCCAGCGGCGGCCACAGCACAGGATAATCGGGATGCGACCCTCGTCCACCAGATCACCCAGCAGGGTGACTGGCGGGAGCCCCTTCTCGCTTTTCTGCAAGGCATCGCGGAACCGGATGACCCCTCCGAGCTTCGGCGTTTGCAACACCGCGCTAGGTCCTTCCAGGTGCTTGACGGGGCGCTTTACAAGAAGGGGGTTTGCGCACCGCTCCTGCGGTGCCTCCAGCGCGAAGACGGAAAGCGCCTCCTTGCGGAAATACATGCGGGTCTCTGCGGCTCGCACCTCCAACCAAGGTCCCTGGTGGGCAAGGCATTCAGACAGGGTTTTTATTGGTCAACAGCTGTCGCGGATGCCCAGGATCTCGTGCGCCGTTGTCAAGGTTGCCAATGGATGGGAAGGGCTATCCACAGGCCCCCGACAAGCCTCCATCCCATACCCCCGGTATGGCCGCTGGCGAGGTGGGGCATTGATGTCGTCGGACCACTTCCCAGGGCCCCAGGGGATCTGCGATTCGTCGCGGTTACTCTGGCGTACTTCTCCAGGTGGCCGGAGGCGGTAGCTCTGGCCAAGATTACCTCGGCAGCTCTGCAGCGCTTCCTCTGGCAGAACATCATATGTCGATTCCGCGTGCCCAGGGAGATGACCGTCGACAATGGGCTGCAGTTCGGTGCAGCCCCATTCAAAGAATTCTGCGGCAACATGGGCATCACCCTCCGGTTCGCCTCGGTTGGACACCCACAGTCCAACGGGGCGGTGGAGCGGGCAAACGGCGCCATCTCCGCCGCAATCAAGAAGCGCCTCATCGGGTTACCAAAGGGGAAGTGGCCGGGCGAGCTCCACAGCGTCCTCTGGTCCCTTCGCACAACGGTCACACGCCCAACGGGGTTCACGCCTTTCAAGCTCCTCTTCGGGGATGAGGCGGTCACACCTGAAGAAATAAAGGCTGGCTCGCGGCGGGTCCTCGTCCAAGCACCAGACGAGGAACACCAATTGTCCGTGGATCTCCTTGATGGAGACCGGGCAAGCGCAACACAGCATGTCATAAAATACGCGCGACAGATGGTGCATGGTCGCAATCGCTCGCTGTACCCGCGCGAATTCAGACCGGGAGACCTCGTCCTTAAAATGGCACTCCACGCGGAGACGGTAGGCAAGCTCGAGTCCAAGTGGGAAGGCCCATACATTGTTGCGGAGGCCCTGCAGAAGGGAGCATATCGCTTAGCCACCTTGGAAGGGCACACGCTCCGCCACACGTGGAATGCGGACAGGCTACGACGGTATTACGCCTAAGTCAAGCACACAAGGGCAAGGGCCTTCCACAGCTTCGGCGGCCATAAGCGGCTAACGGTTAGTGCCTTAACCCTTGTAACCGCTCACCCGCGCAAACGGGAATTTAATAAAGTGCATTGTTCATGCAAATTCTCCCGTTTTCATACTAAAAGCACGTGAAGGGTCACCTTCGTGTGCACTATGCATGAGCATAAATAAAGACGCGTGGGGGGACACCTCCGCGCGCAGTCCACGGACTCTAAATAAGACGTAGCATCGAGGTCCGCCTCCGCACGCACTCTACGGAGTATAAATAAGACGTAGCGTCGAGGTCTGCCTCCGCACACACTCTACGGAGTATAAATAAGACGTAGCGTCGAGGTCCGCCTCCGCACGCAATTTCACCGCCCGCAACGCGCGGAGGCTCGCCTCCGCGTGCGGTTTACGGACTCTAAATAAGACGTAGCGTCGAGGTCTGCCTCCGCACGCACTCTATGGAGTATAAATAAGACGTAGCATCAAGGTACACCTCCGCACGCACTCTACGGAGTACACTCTACGGAGTATAAAGAAGACACGGATGCTATCCCTGCGCACTCTACGGAGTATAAACAAGACGCGAACCCCGCGCACGCATGGGCGTTGCCCTAGTGCGTACTCTTCGGAGTATAAACAAGACGTGGATGTCGATCCCACGCACTCCTCCGGAGTATAAAGAAGACGCGGATTCTATTCCTGCGCACTCTACAGAGTATAAACAAGACGCGAACCTCGCGCACGCATGGGCGTTGCCCCAGTGCGTACTCTTCGGAGTATAAATAAGACGTGGATGTCAACCCCACGCACCCCCGCAGCTTGGATACTCCCAAGCACACGCAGGCATGCCCCGTGCGCGCACTCCCTGGAGCATAAAAAACAAGGGGCGTGGTCGAGGTTCCCATGCATGCCTCGACTAGGCGTCAGCTCCGCTGCCACCACTTCGAAGGGTAGGGGACGGAGCGCTCGCGCGTCTACCTCGATCAGGCGCCAGCTCCGCTGCCACCAATTCGAAGGGTAGGGAACGGAGCGCTCGCGCGTCTACCTTGACTAGGCATCAGCTCCGCTGCCACCACTTCAAAGGGTAGGGACGGAGCGCTCGTGCGTCTACCTCGACCAAGCGCCAGCTCCGCTGCCACCACATCGAAGGGTAGGGGACGGAGCGCTCGCGCGACTGCCTCGACTAGGCGTCAGCTTCGCTGCCACCACTTCGAAGGGTAGGGGACGGAGCTCTCGCACATCTACCTCGACTAGGCGCCAGCTCCGTTGCCACCACTTCGAAGTGTAGGGGACGGAGCGCTCGCGTGACTGCCTCGACTAGGCGTCAGCTCCGCTGCCACCACTTCGAAGGGTAGGGGACGAAGCGCTCGCGCGTCTACCTCGACTAGGCGCCAGCTCCGTTGCCACCACTTCGAAGGGTAGGGGACGGAGCGCTCGCGCGACTGCCTCGACTAGGCGTCAGCTCCGCTGCCACCACTTCGAAGGGTAGGGGACGGAGCGCTCTCGCGTCTACCTCGACTAGGCGCCAGCTCCGTTGCCACCACTTCGAAGGGTAGGGGACGGAGAGCTCGCGTGACTGCCTCGACGAGGCGTCAGCTCCGTTACACTTCGAAGGGTAGGGGACGGAGCGCTCGCGCGTCTACCTCGACCAGGCGCCAGCTCCGCTACCACCACTTCGAAGGGTAGGGGACGGAGCGCTCACGCGTCTACCTCGACCAGGCGCCAGCTCCGCTGCCACCACTTCGAAGGGTAGGGGACAGAGCGCTCGCGCGTCTACCTCGACCAGGCGCCAGCTCCGCTGCCACCACTTCGAAGGGTAGGGGACAGAGCGCTCGCGCGTCTACCTCGACTAGGCGTCAGCTCCGTTACCACCAATTCGAAGGGTAGGGGACGGAGCGCTCGCGCGTCTACCTCGACTATGCGCCAGCTCCGCTGCCACCACTTCGAAGGGTAGGGGACGGAGCGCTCGCGCGTCTACCTCGACTAGGCGTCAGCTCTGCTGCCACCACTTCGAAGGGTAAGGGACGGAGCGCTCACGCGTCTACCTCGACTAAGCGCCAGCTCCGCTGCCACCGCTTCAAAGGGTAGGGGACGGAGCGCTTGCGCGTCTACCTCGACTAGCCGGGGATACGAGCCGCAAAGTGTTCGCAAGCCCGTTTGCTGATACCCGTACGAGGGGTGACACGATACCCGCACTTTACACGACCCCCCAGCTCACAACATACAGCATAACAACAAGTGCACGGGAGAATTGTCGCTTGGCTCGAGCAAGACAGTTACATTACAGAAGCAGACACACGCATGGCGCGGAACGCGCCAAAACCAGGAACTATTCCTACGAGTCCATGCCATCTTCGCCGCGACGAGTGCCTGCATTGCCTCCGCTGCGCCGAGGGACCTCTTTGAGCCAGCGAAGCACGTCCCCCTCATTCCGCAGCGTCCGCCGTAAATCAACCGCGGCGGTGCCCTCCCCGACATAATTCCAAATTCGGTCATGAAAGTTTCGGGTCGCAGGCTCGGCGGCACGAACGACATCAGATATCACCCCGGGCTGGGTAGGCAAGTCGAGCCGAGGGTTCGCCAACTCATTGACATGCTCACACCCACCAGCGTGCAGCAAGGCGAGGGCAAGCCCAGCACTCATGTAGCCGCAGTGGGTGCCAAAAGCCTTGGCGCCGGGGAGGGCGACGCTCGAGCCCTCTTCGATTCGCCCAAGCGTCTCCATCAGGTCTTGGCGGCCATGAGTGGCATCCTCCACGTGCACGCAAAGCCCCCGGAGGGCCTGCTCCAAGGACTCCATCGCATTCTACGCGGAGGTGCACGCGTTGTCCCAGGATAGCGTCTTCTCCGCAACGGAGGCAGTAAGCTGTTCCTTTTCCGCCTCTAGTGCGGAGATTCGCTGAAGCAGGGCGGTCTGCTCCTCCGTCGCAACGCGCTGGGCCTCCTCCATCACGCATCGTGCGGCCACTGTTGCGTTTTTCGCGTTCGTGCTCACCAGCTGCGCGTCGTCAATAGCCTCGTCCCGCTCCGCCATCAGCACCCGAATAAGCTCGTCCTTGGTGGTGTTGGCGTCGTCCGCGACGCGCAGCTGGTCCTCCAGTGCCCTCCGCTCGTGCGCGCGGGTCTCTTCGAGGGCTTTGCCAATGGCAAGCATCTACACGAGTGTAACAACAAAGGTTACCTATCAGATAAGCAAGGGATATGCAGCGAGAACGGAGACCATTACCTTCATCTCCGATGCACCCAGCACGAGCGCCAAAAGGTCGCCCCCTAAGGAGTGCAGCGCCTGTCGATCTAGGCGGGCGCCAGCATACCCTGCCACCTCGCTCCAGGCGCGGAGCGCCTCCCACCGAGGTACGAAGTCGGAGACGTCAGGCCCTAGAGCCCCCGCCCCAGTACCTTCCGCAGCAGTTGGGGCACACTCAGTCCCCGGCTCAATCAGGCTGGCGACATCGCGGGGCCCCCCATTGCTCGATTCTTGCCCTCGTTTGGGAGACCCTGTCTCGCCTGGCGTCGACGGAATAAGCGAGCAAATCGGGGAGAGTTTCGCGAAGTCGCGCGATGAAAACGAACTACGCCTACCTCCAGTGCCCTCCACCGCGGCCTCCACCTGGGTCATGGGCGCCTCGCTGGCCTGAGGAGCGATAACCCTCCCGGCTTCAGGAGCATCCCCGCTAGCCGTCAGGGCCGCAGTCACTGGACCCGCCACGCTGAACCGGCCCCTAGAAGATGGCGGCGACTGCACCCAAGGCCGTTTTGCCTTCGGAGTCGTAGGTGAAGCCTCCGGGGCTACCTGGGCAGCCGCGGAAGCTGTTGTCAGCGACAACGCTGCGGTTGCCGCTGGAGGTGACGAGGCGTCATCTTCAAGAATGGCGAGGCGCACGCTCGTCTCCTTGCCACCATATACGGCCTCGTCGGGGGTTACGCGGCCCCCCGAACCGGTCGATCTGAGCCCAGCGCCCGTCTCGCTCCCCATCCCCACATTCTCGACCGGCGGCACGGTCAGCGAACTGAGGGCGATGACCTCCGACTGGACCCCGCACCGAGAGGATGGCGCCACCACCGCCGCACCGCTCGGCGATTCCGCAGGCACTGGGCGCTCCAGAACGGGGATTTCCAAAACTTCGCACACCCGATTAATCCGCCCCTACTTCGCCAAGGAAGTCACGGACTCGCGGGCCTTGTGCTCCTTCGCCGTATACGGACCAAGCATCGCAGCCACTGCGTGCTCCGCATCCTCTAACCGGCGTACTGCACGCACAAGCGGAGTGTCATACCCAAGGGTCCGCAACCACCCACGTGGTACTTGGCATATCGCAGGGATACTTACAGGGCGCGGAGGGCCTATGAAGCGAAGATACCCCGGGTGGATGCCGTCCTTCCGGTCGGACCCTCGCCGCTCGTACTTCCAGTTACAAGAAAGCGGGGATATCCCGTACATGGTGAACTCCTCGGCGAGGTCACGCATGTTGAACCGGAGGGCAACCCCGGCAAGTCTCCGCGCCTGCTGCTCGTCGCCGGGCCGAGGCGTCACCTTCGGACAGCGATCGAAGGATATCGGCTCTCCACGGCTCCGGAGGCCGCTCGTGCTTGTCACGGTGTAGTAGAACCACCACCGTGTTCAGCCGGACTCCCACTTTTCCCGCGTAGCCAACGCGGGAAACAGGCACGAGCACTCCGGCCTTAGCACGAAGTCCACGCTGCCGAAGTTCGAATAAGCCCCCCTTCTACTCTCCTCGGTTGGCACCGTGCGTCATGCAGGATGGCGAACAACTCGGCGCGGGGACGGGTACCCTCCGTCCGCATCGCCCAAGTAAAGATGGCCAACCGAACGACCGCGGTCGGAGTCAGCTGCGCCAGCTCCAACCCACACGCTCGCGGCACTTCGTGAACAAAGTGTGTCGCGGGGATTCGAAGCCCGACGTCGAAGAATGCCACGAAGACGATCGCCTCCGACTTTCCCGGGGTCGGCTCCGTTTCGTCAGGACCGGGCAGGCGAGCCCCGGCACGCTCCTCCAGCTTCTTCTCCTGAAGAAGGGTTCGGAGGGTCTCCTCCGTGACGCGGCTCCACCCCAGCACACGGGAGCAGCGACCCTTGGATCTTTTCACGGCGTCCCAGCGGTGGGTAGTCTGCTTCTTGTCGCGCGGAACCAGGCGATAATCCGCCGGTGGTGGCGTCAGGCAACGCTGGCTCGACGAGGCGCTCTCGCTAAGGCGACGCGCAGGGTCGTCAAGGGCGGAACCCACGTTAGCTGGGAGGTCGTCGCGCGCAGCCATCTCTCTCACGGTGGCGGGCAAGCGCGGAGGCGAGAATAGCAGCAGAAGGCGCAAGAAGAATAGGAGGGAACGCACAAGCAATCAAGCAGCCAAGGGGAACAACTGCATGCCCATAGGGGCGGTTTATAAAGCCTCCCCGTCTCCCCTGTAGGCAGCAGATCGAACGACAGAATTACAGCGGTTCGGCTACCCACGATCGGGCAGTGCAACCGCGGCAAGCGGCGGTAGGTGGCCGCTCAGCGCCCAATGCGCTGATACGTTCTTGCCGCGTGGCCACTTTTCCTGGGGAAGAGGCGAACGGCCGTGGTCGTGGGAACGCGGGCATCCCACGACGCTCCAATTACAGCCGGCCACGTGCCCACATCTAGTGCAAGGCAGGTGGAGCAGCCGTGCCAGCCTACCCCTGACAAAGGCCGGCGCGATTCCAGGCGTCATTAAAGCGCACTCCCGGACCAAGCAACCATCCCCCCGCGCTGACGCCACATCGCGCGAAGCATTTCCCGAGACTCGGCCGCCAAGGGCAGCCGACCAAGTTCGGCTTCGCCCACATATATCCGGAGCGCGAAGTAGGGCACGCCCGGACCCCGGCCCGGTCGAAGCCTTCGGCCTACCAACTGCCTTCGGCCTCGAAGCCGCGCCCGCCCCGGGTGCGGGAGACGGCCCTCGCACAAGCGCAACCTCGGCCTCGTCGAAGCCTCCGGCCTTCCCGGTGCCTTCGGCCTCGAGGCCGCGCCAGCTTCGGGACCCAAAGACAGCCCTCGCGCAAGCACGAGTGGACGTATGAACTATCCAAGTCATCAAGCATCACAGGCCGATGGGACAGAGGGGGCCAAAGGACTCAGCGGCATGGCTTCGGCCCGTGAAGCCCTTCACCATGAGAGGCTCCTGTTGTAGGGGTGGCCCCCACCTAAGCCCAGTAGGCCTGTTAGGTCCGAAATAGGACATGTGTAATGACATAAGAGCCCCCGAGGGGAATACTCATGTGTAAGGGAATAACTGTACAAGCACTCCCCATGTGAATATATATATGTGGCATAGGCCACGGGGAGAAGGCAGAAGCCATTCATTTACTCAACTCTCCACTACTACACTCTCTCTCTCTCTGTTTGGTCTGTAACCACAACAGTCTTGAAACATCATCCCATCACAGAGCAATCCATTTTGCTACCCCTTGCTCAAAGAATCAGCTCAATCAACAAAAAGAAGAAAATAGGCAAAGCGCATCAATAAACAGAAAACGAACTAAAACTAGAGAAAACTCAAATGGATTCATTTGCAAAGAGATGAATGATTACATAGTGATTACAAGCATCCCACTACGTCCCCATACGCAGTTGGATAAAGGAAATGCTACCTCCTCACTACATGCTTGAGAGAGGTGCTCACACACGCTAGGAACACTCAGGAGCTAACACACACACACTCCTCCACTAGAATGAGCTCTCTAACCTGAATGCTTACCCTCCTTGCTGCACATCCCTCTCCTTTTAACAACAAGGGCACACCCTCAAGGAGAAATACAAGAAGTATCGTACTATACCCACTCAAACCTCACACACACATATGAGGTAAGGGTCAAACCAGATTTTTGGAGGGAAATCTGCCTCCACCTCCATTGTTTGAGTTAGATTACCAATTTGCCCCTCAAGCACCTTCCCGGAAGCTTCCCGCAAGCGGCACCTTTGACCGACTGGACCTCGACTCCTCCCTGAGCCTAGTCCGGTCCGCTTCGCTGCAGACGATCGCACCTGGCATCCTGACCGTCTGGACCTCAACTCCTCCCTGAGTCTAGTCCCGATCCTCTCGCCGCTGCCCGTCGTGTCCACCCGACACCGACCGAGACCTCCGACTCCACCTGAGTCTAGTCCGGGTCTGTTCCGTCGCGTACGACCGCAACCGACCTCCAAATCGTCTGGACCTTCGACTCCTCCCTGAGCCTAGTCCTGGTTCTCTCGTCGTCGCCCGTCGTGTCCGTCACCGGTAGCTCCAGCTCCGGTTCCTCGTCTCCCGACTCGCAACCACCTCACCAGCCTCGATCATCTTCGGCATCACCGACCATCTGGACCTCAACACCTCCCGTGCCTAGTCCCGGTCCTCCTCGCCTCACCATGACCTAGCTCCGAAGTCTTGCAGTCACACAGACAAGCAAACCGTCACATAGCACTGCACGAAATAGCATAATCATTATTAGCACAAGTAAAGGTACTCAACCCTAGAATACCCAAAACAAACTCAAACTCACTAAACCAACCGTCAATTACTCATCACCCTCATGGGGATACCTCCACATGGTCTCTCAACTTATGAACAAAAAAGAAAAAGCAAATCAAAGAACATAGATGTCCTTTTAGCTTCGCACGCTACTTTTGCTCAAGGATAGGTTATTGAAGGTGGGGATGAGGAGGTTGACCCCGAGCGGGTCTTTCATGGAAACTCATTGAAGAAGCAAGTGAGGTTAATGAAGCCACACAACCTCGTAGGAGCACAAGAGTGAGAACTTCATGAGAATAATTTCGAATCCGAAAGTGAAGAGGAAGAGGAGGTGAACAAGAAACTTGAGGATGTTGAGTTCGAATCCGATCAAGATGAAGTGATTCCAACAAAGGATTACGGTCAAGAGGATGAAGATTGATCATTTTATCTATACATGCTACTTTGTTAAAGTTTCTTTAAGAATTATTTTGCTATGTGTGGTTGAGAACTTTTGGTGTGAGATGTTATGAATTGTCTACGTATGGTTGTAAACTTATTTTATACTTTTATTTGATCTATGTGACTATGTTTTATTGTCTTGTAGTCATTTTTTATTTCTTTCATTCTTTCATACTTACATAGAAGTCTAAAGAGCAATAGTTGTATAAATTTATCCACATACCAAGAGTCTCATGCATTGCTTAATGTTTAATGTGCAGGTTTAGATGAAGCATTTACATCAAGAATTTACATCACGCGATGAAATATCCATCATCATCTATCAAATTTACAACATTACAAATTATTCTATGTAACAATTCTTCCTCCAAACATCATATATATCTTGACATCGCCAGTAGGACATCATGCTAAAGTCGGCCGCCTAGACTTCGCCTAGTCCCCACCTATGCAGCCTAGGCTAGGCCCCTGCTTGCCACCCACCTAGCGCCTAGCGCCTACTTGAACATTGGGCATGGGGGCATGGCGGGGTGCTGTTGCTCAACAGTAAAGGGCGGCGCCACATGAGGGCGACAGGCGTGGCATGGTGCGAGTGCGCAAGCGATGCGACATGTGGCGTAGCATGTGAGGTAGGCCGGGATGCGTGTGATCGCGTGCACAACTGGCATGGGCGGAGGCGGGGCGTGCTCGCGTGCACGCATGGCACGGCGCCAACGCTGTGGCTGGATCACAGTCGGCTAGGAAACAGAGAGAAGAAAGAGAAAGAAGATGAGCTAGGCTAGATCGAGAAGAAAAGAGGTGGGCTGAGCTTAGATTAAGCTTTTGAACTTTTTGATTTCGGGTTTCAAATTTTGGTTTTCAATTTCATTATTTGGATGTGGATTTTAATATTCCTTTAATTTTAGTTTTATTTAATTTGATTTTAGATTTCATTTTCTGATTTGAATTTGAAATTCAAATTTTGTTAGATTTGATTTCCAATTGCTTTGGTTGTTGATCCTTGATTTTTATTTTCATCTTTACTATTCAAATTTGTTTGGTAGAATCCAAGTAGAAAATCCTGGAAATTTCAAATAACACTAAAATGCAATAAAAAGTTTTAAATTTTTCGCATTTTAAAACATTCCCAAGTTTGGGATGTTGCAACACCAGCTTGGACAACAACCCTCTAGTGTTGGCTGACGTTGCAGAGTCGTCGGCGGCGAGGGTGACCGGTGTAGGGTAGTAGCATCCTACTCACCTTGGGATGCAATGGTTGTGGGAGAGATGTGACGACGTTGCTAACTGTAACATCCCAAAATTTTAAATTTTGAAAATGAAAGCTTTTGAATTATTTGTGCAAAGAATTTTCTTGAAATTTGGATTTTTAAGGTGCTTCTTAAATTTTGAAGAAGGTTTCAAAAATAATAAGAATACTAATGATAATAATAGTGAGACTAGAATTAAAAAAAATGCCATAAAAGAAAATATGGAAGTAAAAGAAATCTATAATCTTAAATTCAAAAGCTGAAAATATAATTCAACATAAAGAGGGCAAAAAAAATAAGTAAATAAAATACATACAAATATGTATATACATATACATGTATATAAAATGTATGGGCAAATAAATAAGGATGTATATACAGGAGTATGTGTAAACATATATAAATGAAATAAACAAAAATATATAAATGTGTATATATACCAGCATATACACCTACAATACATCAACAAAAAGAAAAAAAAATGGAGAGGTTAGGCCGGCCGAAGGCCAGCCCAACCCCTCTCCCTGCTCCTTTCCCTGCACCTCCTATTTCTTTTACCTCCTTCCTCCGCCTTTCATTACTTGTGGACGAGCTCCATCCGCGTCGCCACTGTCTTTTTTTTTCTCGCCCCGCCTGGTCTGGTCTCATCACGTGCGCGCGCTCCAGCTCCCTCGGCCAATCCGCGTGCTGCTCAGAGTCATCATACCGGATCCTTTTTCCCCGATTCTCCACTGCTCTGCCGCGCTGCCTGCGTCCGTCGCCTGCAACGCCGCTGGCCGACGCGACCGAACGGGCGAAGTCCCGAGGCCAGCTCCGTTCCTCCGCGCGCGCACGCCCTTAAGAGCCCCGAGCTGCCTTCTTTCGTTGCTTCCCCGCGCTGCCCCTCTTCTTCCTCCTCCCCTACCCTTTTCTCCCCTTTGGCCCGAGTCAGCCGCGCCTCCACGCCGCCCCGGCCACTCCGGCCAAGCTGTACCGCTCCGACCGCGTCTCGACGTTCCTCCACCCCCCGTGTACGTTCCCTCCAAGTTAATCGGACTCCGGTGACTCGAGCTCGCCGTCTCCGCCGCCAGCGCCCCTCGGTGGACCACAGGACCCTTCAGGTCTCCCTCTGAGCTCGCCCTTGCTCCCTCTCGCTTCTACCTCGCCTAATCGGCCTCTCTTTCCCTACAGGCCACCGAAGAGCTCCTCCTTCACCATCTCCGGCGCCGAGGCTCCACGATGAACCGCCGCACCCCAAGCCGATTGCCCACGCCTGGAGCACCGCCCGGTCACCCCAAAGCTAACCCCTACCTCGCCGGAGCTCCTCCCTTACTCTGGCTTGCCGGCACCGAACCCCTACCTGCGCCGCCGCCGCTCACCGATGCCAGCACTCCTCGTCGCCTCTCTCGCTCGTCCAACTCTTGGGTAAGCTTTCGCTGGACCTTCTAATGCTAGTGCACACTTCAATTTCATCTCTCTTTCCCGTCGGCGCCGCCGCCCCGAACCCACCTCACTGCCGGCCGCTTTACGCTGCCGCCCGCCCGCCTCACCGCCGCTCCGACCACAGCGCCTCCACTCCAAGCCACCTCCTGCTCCGGGCAACCCGTTTTGCTAGTTACGGCAGCCTCCCCGGCCACCGTCCGCCGCCGGCGACATCAACACCGATCGCCGGCGCAGCTCCTCTGTTTTGGCATCTGTTGCAACTCAACACTTTGGGTTTGCTTTCCACCAACCTTTCAGCCCAGGCCACCGGCCCACTTGGCTGCCCGAGCGCGCATAACACACAGAGCAGGTCGTGAGTTCGATTCCAGCCGGCTGCAACTTCTTCCCACCTTTTCGTTTTAATTTTTGTAGCTCATGTAAATTAATAAAAATCAGGAAAAATTTGGGGGATAATCTAGGAAAGCTAATAAATTTAATTAGGATATAAGACCAGATTGTTTAATGTTAAAATGTGGATTAGTTATCACATATGAATGATTGTGCTCTCCTTCCTTATTTTAAACCTAGATATTAAGTTAAGAGGAATAACTTTGGCTAAATATCCAAATTTAGTAAAGATACCCTTAATCATAGTTAAAACATATATTCAATATTTAACATGCTGTCATTTAATAAATCTTGGAGGTGGATTTTGTTAAGCAACAAATATTAAGAATATGGGACTAATCCACAAATAATACTAAAGTTTATTAGGATAAAGATGAGTTTAATAAATGTTTAATCCTAAATCAAACAACATGTGTTAGTAACTAATATGCTCTGAGTAATTGTTTTAAAGTCTAACTATTAATCAAGGGCATTAGTAAGGAAACAATGGTTTGGTTAGATATCCACACTTAGTAAAGATAATCTTAGTTATAATTAAAACCTACGCCCAATCATTAGCACACTGTTACTTAATAAATCTTAGAGGTAAATTTTGTGAAACAGCAGCTATTAAATATGTATATATGTATATAACCCTATGTAACAAGCTTGCCAGGTGAATAAAATGTAAGGCAAAAATTAAAAGCTCAGCTTAAAAGTAGCTAAAGTATAAATAGAATAAAAATAGTGTCATTAACCAAATCTTAACACTAACTTTAGTGCATAGTAATATTGAGCCTAATTATATATATAGCCATCTAGAACCCCCCGAATTATTGAGCCCTAATTCCAATTAAACATAGACTAGCGATAAAAGGGAAGTACATAAAATATCATATCACCCAATGCTGAAAACATAAACTATAAGATTAACTTGATAAGCTAAAATTTGCAAACATTACTTATATATATGTATATCCCATGCCCTAAAAAGCAACGCTCGACAAAATAATACTCAGCTAGACTTGCACCCCGATTCATAAGTCGAGTCAAATAATAAAAGCGATTATTAATAACAAGACCAAGTCATCGTTTTCTGTCACCGACCTTGCCTCAAATCACCGAATCACCCATTAACTCATAATAAAGCTAAAATTGAGTTTATTCGGATTTATTTGGATCTTTTGAGTTATTTGTTTTTATTTAGGTTCAATCGTTGTCGCGTAGTTAGAAACTGGGGTCCTGGAGATTCTATGGAGCAAGCAAGGACAAGATCAATGCAGACCAGGAATTAAGGATCATCGCATGAGGCAACCTTGTGTGAGCTCAAGACCACGGAAAATTTCGCCAGGCGAGTCAATACTTTGATCATGTTGATCCTATGTTTTCTGCAAATTACTTTGTTTTAAATTATCAAATTGCATGCTGTTAATTTATATGCAAATACATGCTTAATTTAATATTCTAGTTATGTGCCCATTGTTTACCTTGAATAATTATACCCCTCCTTTGGAATATTTAAATGTGTGAACCTTGTCGCCCTAGCAAAAATATAACAGTAACATTTCGAAAATAAGTCCTTAATTGTATGCCATGCTTAGCATTGACTAGGAACCCGGGGCAAGAAATTGTCCCAAGCATCACTTTTAATCATGAGAAAATTTGGTTGAACAGTCATGGTGGTAATGACTGGTATATGTTGGATATAATTATTTCATACTCCCAAAAACCTCAAATTGCTTATTTATCTGGGCGGATGGTTCGGGGGTATGGTGCAGGGGTGCACGAGAGTGTGGTTTGTGGTAGACCGCCCAGATAATTCTAAGGACTGAATCTTGTCATGACCTCCTGTGTAAAACAGTACAACCACAAGTCTGTAAAGTATAGCTTGGCTTAGTAGATGTACCGGACCCCGAAAGTCATCCTTCCAGGAGAGGGTGTGGAGTAGTGCAAGTGGCAGTCGGTGAGACGGCTTGAATGGGACACTCGTAGGAGTGAAGTTCTGCTGTGGCGGGCTAGCAGGGGGGGTGTCCAGCTGCTAGACGTTCAGAAGGAGAACATCCCGCACAACGTATGGGACCCACCGCAAGTGGGAGTGCCCCATAGGGTGAAATGATGGAAGGGGCAAGGTACTTTGAACGGTTACTGTGATGGTCTGCTCAACCACACTTCTAAGGAATCGTGTGGGGCAATGAGTTGATTGTCTCTTGTGGTGAAAGTGTACAAACTCTGCAGAGTCTAAAACTATTCGAATAGCCGTGCCCACGGTCAAGGGCGGACATGGGAACTTAACCAGATATAGTTCTATTTCAAAATGTTTTGTGGGTGGGATGGAAAAGTGGAGGGCAGTGAAAGGCCCTAGTTTGGAGTTGTCCTGGGTGTCGTCCCAGTGGTAAGTTAAGCGGCTATAACGCTGAAGAAATTGCTATATGGTGCAGATGCCATGTAACGGTGGATGGAATCTGGATTGCTAGTATTATTGCATGTTCTTGAACATTATGCTTTTGTTCAAAATGCTAGGTCTTAGGAATTTTTATATAATTGTATTCAAAAGCACTCTTCGCAAAATAAAGTGAGCCCAAGCCATTCTTTGATTAGCCATACATGTTAAATATTGCATTCTGTGTGTTGACTCGCTGAGCACGGGGTCGGAGTGCTCACGCTCGCTTTTGCGGCAAATTCAGAAGCAGGAATCGGATCACTATGCTTCAATAATACTATTGGGGCACGATGGCGAAGAGGATGAAGATGTCAAGAACTAGGTCGTGAACCTCCAGTTGGCTGCCTGTGGGCATGTCCTGAAGGTCCCACCTGTGTGCTTCGTTCTTCCGCTGCTGCAATTTATCGATTTCGGCCTCATCGGCCCATGAGTAAGTCTGCTATTATATTTACGTTTCCGCATGATATGTACTTTGATATTCAGAACTGTAACTGTGTGCACTATCTACTGATCCAGGGAATAGTGCAGTAATCACAGAGGAATCCGGATGTTAATATCTGGGTCCCTACAGCGATGGTATCAGAGCATATCGACTGCAGGTCGTGACCTAGTTAGCCTGGCCGTTAGTTTCATAACTAGAATTATTTCTTAAAAATCTATTTCCAAATATATAAGTAGTGATGCTCATTCTCATCTCTCTTAGATGATTCCTCTCATCCATATGCTGCCCTAGCCATTTTACTTCTGAAGCTCTCTTATCCAAATTCAACGTGATAAAAATCCAGTATTTCTCTTGTAAACTTTCTATGAAAATGCACTTAGGGCCAAGAGTCATGGTGCTTAATCTTGAAGCTTAGTATCAAATATTGTTTTATTCTTGGAGAAAACAATAGGGTGAAAAAAAATAGATATTTTTTTTGGTGGAGCCTAACGGAAAGGATTAGATTGACTAGATGGATGAATTAAGTTATTCTTGAAAAAAAAGTGGAAGTATGAAAATAATTGCGGGAGTACAACATTGATAAGTAATATAATTCCTCGGAGATGTCTACAATAAGGGAATAATAGGATATGATTGATTGCTTGATAAATTAATGGAGTTTTGAGGGATATGATAACAACTATCGGAGTACAGGCTGGATTAATAACATTATTCCTGGAGGATGTTTATAATAATGAAATAATTCGGAGGTTGTCAGTAAAGATCTAGGTTGGTTACTGGAAGAGTAATTATGATTTTGAATACAATCTTGGATTACTAGGAAGTCCTAATACAAATGATACTGGTGGATTTAAAATTAATAATGTTGGATAATCATTAGAAATCAGAAGTGAAGAGGAGATAGGTAGTAAAGATTTAGCTTGACCATTGGAGAAGCAAACTATGGATTTGAATCAATGACATCAGACTAGATTATTAGGATGTCACAATATGAAAGTCATCAGTGGATCTAAATAATGAATACTAGATCTTCGTTGGATTGGAAAACTGATTGAATTGGCAATTGAGGAACCTGAGATTGGATTTATGAGGATGTGATGGGCATTTGGATTCATATAAGAATTTGGTAATCCCGATTGGAAAAAAAAATTGGGAGAGGCGAAAAAAAAATACTGATTGGTGGGTCCAGAGTAAGGTTATTGGGTTTTCAATAGATTATAGAGTTGACAAATTAATAAATAATTAATCCAAGATTGGGATTATACATACATGGTGAAATACGAGATTCGATTCACAAATTTATGTTGGAAGTAAAGAGTTATGCGAGAATTAGATAACCATGGCTGGATTAATGAAATGGTGGATGACACAATGCAAAAGGGTATGGTCGGTGGAACAATAAATGATGACACTTGTTGTTTGGAGTTTTAGATGACAGTAATACCATGAACAATTAATGGAGAAAGATAGCCTAAGTGCAGTTTGCCAAAGTGGGAGTTAAATCATAAAGGCCGTTGGATTCTAAGCCTTATGTAAAAAAAAATCATATGGGAGTGACTTGATTCAGTGATGGATAGGTGAGCGTTGGAAGAGATTAGGATACCTGGAAAAAAAAGGAATGAGTGCTAAAACTAATAACACTACCCCAGATACTTTCCTCATCTTTCTATTTATTACAAAAGGAAAATTTTGATCCCCTTCTCATACCCCTACTCCAAATTTTAAGGTTAGGAACGTTGAAGATGATTATGAAGATAAGATGGTCTCGTTTTAGACGGATTGTGCATATGAACCCTGCACCCTCTTATGTGTGCTCCCCGAGTAGACGAGGTATTGTTGCAAGATTTTATTTGGCCCTGTGCACTGCCTCTTGCCCTCGGGTGTCCTATTTCGCAGTCACAGGAAAAGCTTGCTTTTAAAATTTATGTGGTTTTGTATCAGCTCAGCCCTTTGGGTGTGCTCTTTTAACATTAACATGGGATAGATCACCTTATCTCCACGACTCAATCCTTACCTCATGCTATTCCCTCTCACCTCTTGCTAAAAAACCACATCAGATCCACATGAGCCAAATAACAGATAATCCAAAACCAAGCAATCAAGAAGAAGCAAAGATTTTTCCAACCTTCCAGTATTTAAGGAAAACAACATCACTATGAAGAAGACGACCCGCCAGGAGAGAACCCACCGAGCAAGGTCATTTGTTCTGCGAAGGACAAGACCCTTGTCCCATAAATTGCTCCTCAAATCTGTTGTTGACCAAGACAGCTAGAGTATAGTGGATGAATAATGACAATCGTCATTTATTTAAGGGGGGTAGCACTAAGAGACAAAAATGTCGAAGAACTACCGCAATGTATATGTTGGAGGTACAACAACCTGGACTCAGAGCAAAGCAAACCAGTACAGGAGGATCTTCAGGACCAGAAGTCTTATAGTGATAAGGACAAGAGACCACCCTATAAATGCACCCATCCTCGTATCGGCATCCCCCAGACCGTCTACTCTCTAGGGCACGGACCATTGCTACCCACCTATCAGTGTGAAATCTATGACCACCATATGTCCAATAGACGATGCAACTATTCCATTTTCCAAAGAGGTGAAGACGACGAAGTCAACAAGCAGGCCTCTGGAAGTCTACGACCTATCCAGGAAAACAAGGTATCTCTCTTCCCTTTTTGACTTCTCCAATGTTAACCCCTATTGTGCAGATTTTCATCCCTCTGTGAAGCTAAGGAACTATACGTCGAGCAACACCTAGAAACCCATTGCTAGCCGATATAACCCACCTCCATTCTTTCTGCTCTACCGGAATCTCGGGGTCGAGATTCATTTAAGGGGGGTAGGTTTGTAACATCCCAAAATTTTAAATTTTGAAAATGAAAGCTTTTGAATTATTTGTGCAAAGAATTTTCTTGAAATTTGGATTTTTAAGGTGCTTCTTAAATTTTGAAGAAGGTTTCAAAAATAATAAGAATACTAATGATAATAATAGTGAGACTAGAATTAAAAAAAATGCCATAAAAGAAAATATGGAAGTAAAAGAAATCTATAATCTTAAATTCAAAAGCTGAAAATATAATTCAACATAAAGAGGGCAATAAAAATAAGTAAATAAAATACATACAAATATGTACATACATATACATGTATATAAAATGTATGGGCAAATAAATAAGGATGTATATACAGGAGTATGTGTAAACATATATAAATGAAATAAACAAAAATATATAAATGTGTATATATACCAGCATATACACCTACAATACATCAACAAAAAGAAAAAAAAATGGAGAGGTCAGGCCGGCCGAAGGCCAGCCCAACCCCTCTCCCTGCTCCTTTCCCTGCACCTCCTATTTCTTTTACCTCCTTCCTCCGCCTTTCATTACTTGTGGACGAGCTCCATCCGCGTCGCCACTGTCTTTTTTTCTCTCGCCCCGCCTGGTCTGGTCTCATCACGCGCGCGCGCTCCAGCTCCCTCGGCCAATCCGCGTGCTGCTCAGAGTCATCATACCGGATCCTTTTTCCCCGATTCTCCACTGCTCTGCCGCGCTGCCTGCGTCCGTCGCCTGCAACGCCGCTGGCCGACGCGACCGAACGGGCGAAGTCCCGAGGCCAGCTCCGTTCCTCCGCGCGCGCACGCCCTTAAGAGCCCCGAGCTGCCTTCTTTCGTTGCTTCCCCGCGCTGCCCCTCTTCTTCCTCCTCCCCTACCCTTTTCTCCCCTTTGGCCCGAGTCAGCCGCGCCTCCATGCCGCCCCGGCCACTCCGGCCAAGCTGTACCGCTCCGACCGCGTCTCGACGTTCCTCCACCCCCCGTGTACGTTCCCTCCAAGTTAATCGGACTCCGGTGACTCGAGCTCGCCGTCTCCGCCGCCAGCGCCCCTCGGTGGACCACAGGACCCTTCAGGTCTCCCTCTGAGCTCGCCCTTGCTCCCTCTCTCTTCTACCTCGCCTAATCGGCCTCTCTTTCCCTACAGGCCACCGAAGAGCTCCTCCTTCACCATCTCCGGCGCCGAGGCTCCACGATGAACCGCCGCACCCCAAGCCGATTGCCCACGCCTGGAGCACCGCCCGGTCACCCCAAAGCTAACCCCTACCTCGCCGGAGCTCCTCCCTTACTCTGGCTTGCCGGCACCGAACCCCTACCTGCGCCGCCGCCGCTCACCGATGCCAGCACTCCTCGTCGCCTCTCTCGCTCGTCCAACTCTTGGGTAAGCTTTCGCTGGACCTTCTAATGCTAGTGCACACTTCAATTTCATCTCTCTTTCCCGTCGGCGCCGCCGCCCCGAACCCACCTCATCGCCGGCCGCTTTACGCTGCCGCCCGCCCGCCTCACCGCCGCTCCGACCACAGCGCCTCCACTCCAAGCCACCTCCTGCTCCGGGCAACCCGTTTTGCTAGTTACGGCAGCCTCCCCGGCCACCGTCCGCCGCCGGCGACATCAACACCGATCGCCGGCGCAGCTCCTCTGTTTTGGCATCTGTTGCAACTCAACACTTTGGGTTTGCTTTCCACCAACCTTTCAGCCCAGGCCACCGGCCCACTTGGCTGCCCGAGCGCGCATAACACACAGAGCAGGTCGTGAGTTCGATTCCAGCCGGCTGCAACTTCTTCCCACCTTTTCGTTTTAATTTTTGTAGCTCATGTCAATTAATAAAAATCAGGAAAAATTTGGGGGATAATCTAGGAAAGCTAATAAATTTAATTAGGATATAAGACCAGATTGTTTAATGTTAAAATGTGGATTAGTTGTCACATATGAATGATTGTGCTCTCCTTTCTTATTTTAAACCTAGATATTAAGTTAAGAGGAATAACTTTGGCTAAATATCCAAATTTAGTAAAGATACCCTTAATCATAGTTAAAACATATATTCAATATTTAACATGCTGTCATTTAATAAATCTTGGAGGTGGATTTTGTTAAGCAACAAATATTAAGAATATGGGACTAATCCACAAATAATACTAAAGTTTATTAGGATAAAGATGAGTTTAATAAATGTTTAATCCTAAATCAAACAACATGTGTTAGTAACTAATATGCTCTGAGTAATTGTTTTAAAGTCTAACTATTAATCAAGGGCATTAGTAAGGAAACAATGGTTTGGTTAGATATCCACACTTAGTAAAGATAATCTTAGTTATAATTAAAACCTACGCCCAATCATTAGCACACTGTTACTTAATAAATCTTAGAGGTAAATTTTGTGAAACAGCAGCTATTAAATATGTATATATGTATATAACCCTATGTAACAAGCTTGCCAGGTGAATAAAATGTAAGGCAAAAATTAAAAGCTCAGCTTAAAAGTAGCTAAAGTATAAATAGAATAAAAATAGTGTCATTAACCAAATCTTAACACTAACTTTAGTGCATAGTAATATTGAGCCTAATTATATATATAGCCATCTAGAACCCCCCGAATAATTGAGCCCTAATTCCAATTAAACATAGACTAGCGATAAAAGGGAAGTACATAAAATATCATATCACCCAATGCTGAAAACATAAACTATAAGATTAACTTGATAAGCTAAAATTTGCAAACATTACTTATATATATGTATATCCCATGCCCTAAAAAGCAACGCTCGACAAAATGATACTCAGCTAGACTTGCACCCCGATTCATAAGTCGAGTCAAATAATAAAAGCGATTATTAATAACAAGACCAAGTCATCGTTTTCTGTCACCGACCTTGCCTCAAATCACCGAATCACCCATTAACTCATAATAAAGCTAAAATTGAGTTTATTCGGATTTATTTGGATCTTTTGAGTTATTTGTTTTTATTTAGGTTCAATCGTTGTCGCGTAGTTAGAAACTGGGGTCCTGGAGATTCTATGGAGCAAGCAAGGACAAGATCAATGCAGACCAGGAATTAAGGATCATCGCATGAGGCAACCTTGTGTGAGCTCAAGACCACGGAAAATTTCGCCAGGCGAGTCAATACTTTGATCATGTTGATCCTATGTTTTCTGCAAATTACTTTGTTTTAAATTATCAAATTGCATGCTGTTAATTTATATGCAAATACATGCTTAATTTAATATTCTAGTTATGTGCCCATTGTTTACCTTGAATAATTATACCCCTCCTTTGGAATATTTAAATGTGTGAACCTTGTCGCCCTAGCAAAAATATAACAGTAACATTTCGAAAATAAGTCCTTAATTGTATGCCATGCTTAGCATTGACTAGGAACCCGGGGCAAGAAATTGTCCCAAGCATCACTTTTAATCATGAGAAAATTTGGTTGAACAGTCATGGTGGTAATGACTGGTATATGTTGGATATAATTATTTCATACTCCCAAAAACCTCAAATTGCTTATTTATCTGGGCGGATGGTTCGGGGGTATGGTGCAGGGGTGCACGAGAGTGTGGTTTGTGGTAGACCGCCCAGATAATTCTAAGGACTGAATCTTGTCATGACCTCCTGTGTAAAACAGTACAACCACAAGTCTGTAAAGTATAGCTTGGCTTAGTAGATGTACCGGACCCCGAAAGTCATCCTTCCAGGAGAGGGTGTGGAGTAGTGCAAGTGGCAGTCGGTGAGACGGCTTGAATGGGACACTCGTAGGAGTGAAGTTCTGCTGTGGCGGGCTAGCAGGGGGGGTGTCCAGCTGCTAGACGTTCAGAAGGAGAACATCCCGCACAACGTATGGGACCCACCGCAAGTGGGAGTGCCCCATAGGGTGAAATGATGGAAGGGGCAAGGTACTTTGAACGGTTACTGTGATGGTCTGCTCAACCACACTTCTAAGGAATCGTGTGGGGCAATGAGTTGATTGTCTCTTGTGGTGAAAGTGTACAAACTCTGCAGAGTCTAAAACTATTCGAATAGCCGTGCCCACGGTCAAGGGCGGACATGGGAACTTAACCAGATATAGTTCTATTTCAAAATGTTTTGTGGGTGGGATGGAAAAGTGGAGGGCAGTGAAAGGCCCTAGTTTGGAGTTGTCCTGGGTGTCGTCCCAGTGGTAAGTTAAGCGGCTATAACGCTGAAGAAATTGCTATATGGTGCAGATGCCATGTAACGGTGGATGGAATCTGGATTGCTAGTATTATTGCATGTTCTTGAACATTATGCTTTTGTTCAAAATGCTAGGTCTTAGGAATTTTTATATAATTGTATTCAAAAGCACTCTTCGCAAAATAAAGTGAGCCCAAGCCATTCTTTGATTAGCCATACATGTTAAATATTGCATTCTGTGTGTTGACTCGCTGAGCACGGGGTCGGAGTGCTCACGCTCGCTTTTGCGGCAAATTCAGAAGCAGGAATCGGATCACTATGCTTCAATAATACTATTGGGGCACGATGGCGAAGAGGATGAAGATGTCAAGAACTAGGTCGTGAACCTCCAGTTGGCTGCCTGTGGGCATGTCCTGAAGGTCCCACCTGTGTGCTTCGTTCTTCCGCTGCTGCAATTTATCGATTTCGGCCTCATCGGCCCATGAGTAAGTCTGCTATTATATTTACGTTTCCGCATGATATGTACTTTGATATTCAGAACTGTAACTGTGTGCACTATCTACTGATCCAGGGAATAGTGCAGTAATCACAGAGGAATCCGGATGTTAATATCTGGGTCCCTACACTAACCCCCACACGATAGCTGTTGCGCTCCACATCTTCTAAGGCACGGTGTCGGCTGATCGCATTGAGAAGACCACCGCTGGACAACACCAACCTTCCTCCATGGCGAAGGACGGCGCTGCCTACTGAAGCATTGGTGCCGGCGTAGCCATGTTGGCAACGACATGCGTCACCTCCTTCTGCTCCTCCAACTTGGCATAGCTTCTCTCCTCCTCTGGAACACCAAGCATCTTTGCAAGCATCTCAATCATTGTGGTAGGGGCAACGATTGACTCTGTTACCAAATGTTGTGGTACAGGTTGGTTGGGTACGGGTCCGAGGACCGAGGGTAGAACGCTCGTCCTCATCTAACTACAGGCAGGGCTCTTTCCTAATGTGGTAGAAATGCTCTGAGACCTAACTTTAGAAGAAGGGAGAGACTAGAGACTTGATTCATTGTTAATTACTTAATTATGAATGGTGCAGCTCCTCTCTTTATATAGTTGAGGTTAGTCCCTAAAAATATGAAAATTAACATGATCTAATGCAACCAATCAACTAAAGATAAAATTATATCCATACTATCTAAATATGAAGATATGTATCTAAATATTCCTAATGATTCATTCTTAAAGCGCTTCTTTCTCTCGGTCGTTGAGCACTGTATCTTAAGGATGCTAGATCGTGGTGGCATTAGTGGGGTTGAATATTCAAAGCTAGGTTGCTAAATCATGTTATTATGTAGTTTTATATTTTTATGATGTTTTACTATCCCCTATTAATTTATGTGTTGTCATGCTTCTGCGTAACCTTTTGTTTCTGGGAAGGTGCTGCCGGATTTCCTTGTAATCCAGTGGGTCGTAAGTGTAGTTTAGTAACATCCTGGAATAATGTGATTCCTGGGGTGTTACACTTCTCATGCACAGTTTTCAGTTGCTGACCACTAATTGAAATCACCAACCAGGGAACAATACCGAGCACCTACATGGCAATCCTTCTTTCAGTAAATGAATGTAACAAATGTTAAGTTTAATGTTAAAACACAAAAAAACTTATATCAAAGAGGATGCAGCAATGCCCAGAAGTATATCGAATATAACTCACATGTAGAAACTGCAACTTGATATCGGCTTGGAAGACTCCCGGCGTGGCAGATTCACAACGCCTCTCCGGCGGCACCGCCCGAGCCGTCGAGAGTCTTGAGGTCCTCGGTCACCGCCCGCGCGATCGGTTCTACGCCTGCCTTCTTCTCCCACACGAACCGTGAAGTAGAGGCTCACGTGTAGAACTCAAACTCACACACGCGAAGGAAATGGAGTTTTGCTGCACTGAATCAACACATCTTTTCTGTTTTCTTCATGCTATATATACATGACTTTACACCAGTTACGCCCTGGTAGTTTTCCAGCCTTACACATAAGCAACGCGATGCCTGACTCTTCGCGGAAACGCTGCGACATTTCGGCAACCAGCGCGTACAGTTACGTATACATGAACAGTAACGTACATGTGAACAGTGCCATACACGCGCGGGATTTATTCTATCATTTCACCCCCTAATCCCCGTGCCACTTCTACCACACCCAGCTGCTGTCGTAACTCGATGTACTTGACCTAGCACCTTGGTCAGAATGTCCGTCAGCTGCCCGACGGTACCGACGTGATCAATCTTCACCCTGCCTTCTTCAACACATTGTCTCAGGAAATGAAATCGAGTGTTTATATACTTATTGTGTTCATGATACACCGGGTTTCTGCTGAGTGCGATTGCCGACTTGTTATCCACCCATAGTCTGACTGCAGGTGCATGCCGGCCTGTCAGCTCGCCAAGGAGACGACTGAGCCATACACCCTGACACGCCGCTGCCGCTGCTGCAATATATTCAGCCTCACATGAAGAAAGAGCAACGACCTTCTGTTTTTGCGACATCCAGGTGATCAAACTAGAGCCGAGGAAGAATACATAGCCACTAGTGCTCTTCCGATCATCAACATCACCGGCGTGGTCACTGTCACTGAACCCTACGAGCGCCAGCTCCATGATCTCTGCCTTCCTGTAACAGCACCCAAATCCAATGGTCCCTGCTAGATAGCGCAGAATCTGCTTAACTGCTGCCCAATGTTGCACCGTAGGAGTTTCCATGTACCTGCTCACAATTCCAACAGAATAAGCAAGATCGGGACGAGTATGTACCAAATAGCGCAGGCTGCCAATTATGCTCCCGTATCTTGTGGCGTCAACTGGTGCTGTGCCATCCTTCTTGCTCAGCTTCAATCGATTCTCCATTGGGGTGTGGCTCGGATTGCATCCCTTCATGCTGACCACCTCAAGTATCTTGGATGCATAAGCACTCTGATTCAAAGTGATCTCACCATTGCCTTGCTTGACTTCAATGCCCAAGTAGTAGCTTAACAGACCAAGATCACTCATGCTAAAGCTCTTCATCATCTGTTCCTTGAATGCTGCAATGACCTCCCTACCAGGACCGATGATGATCAAATCATCAACGTACACACTAACCAGCAGGAGATCTGCACCGCCACCACGCTTGTACACAGTGTGCTCCAGATGATTGCGCTCAAAACCGAGCGCCAGCAGCTCCTTGTCGAGGCGCGCGTTCCAGGCACGGGGCGCCTGCTTCAGCCCGTATAAAGCCTTACGCAACCTAAGAACCTTGCTTTTGTCGTTGTCGACAATGAATCTAGGGGGCTGATGCACATAAACTTCCTTGTCCAGGTCACCATTCAAGAAAGCGGATTTAACATCCATGTAGTGTACCTGCCAGGCGCCATGCGCGGCGAGAGCGAGTAGCAGACGCACCGTCTCCAGCCGCGCCACGGGTGTGAAGACCTCATCGTAATCCACCCCCTGTCACTGTGCATAGCCCTTAGCTACTAACGTGCCTTGTGCTTAATCACATTACCAGCTGGATCCTTTTTTTACCTTGAAGACCCATTTTAGTCCAATTGCCCGGTGTCCATGCGGAAGAACTACCGGTGTCCACGTCTTATTGGCATGAATCGAGTTCATCTCCACCTTTATTGCTTCACGCCAGCAATGTTCCTCAAGCACCTCTTCAACACTCCTAGGCTCCTCGGCGGCGAGGAGACAGAGGCCGCTGTATTCGTAGTCGAGGATCTCGTCGGTGGTGTCAAGCAGATTCTGTATCGTGCGGTACCTGCCCTCAGTGTCGTACGCTGCATCGGTTGGCGGGGTCGCATGCTCGATTGTTGGAGTAGCTGGTGTCGCCGGCACCCCCGGAGTGTGTGCCTCGATTGATGTTGGTGTAGTCGGTGTCACCGGTGGTGACTCACCAGTCACTTCGCTCGGAGTTGCCACTGTGTAGTATTCCACCGTGAATGTCGCGGGCAATGTCGCGACATCGTCCCCCGCGTTCCAATACTATGCGCGGTTCTCCTCGAACACAACATCGCGCGTGACGTGCAGCTTCTTGGCCACTGGATCATACACCCGGTAGCCTTTTGTCCTGGGTTCATACCCGAGAAACACCATGGGAGTCGATCGATCTGAAAGCTTGCTCACTCCTGGGCCGAGTCGCTTGACATGAGCGACACACCCAAAAGTGCGTAGGTGATTGACCTTCGGCTTCCTCTTGTACCATGCTTCATACGGTGTCCGTCCTTCGAGTCCCCTTGTGGGCGCGCGATTGAGGATGTAAACAGCCGTCCTCACCGCCTCGCCCCAGAATTCAGCTGGGACCTTGCTTTTCAGTAGACATCGCGCCATCTCCACCACCATGCGGTTACGCCGCTCGTCGATGCCATTCTGTTGAGGTGAGCATGGCGCGGTGGTGAAATGTTTGATGCCCTGCTCATCGCAGAACGTCTCGAACTTGAGGGAGTTGAATTCTCCACCCCGATCTGTGCGGAACACCTTGAGCTTGCTGCCGAGCTCATTCTCGGTGAGAGCCTTCACCTTGCGAAAATACCTGAACACCTCGTCCTTCGTGGCCAGCAGCTCAACCATATGAAACGACTGTGATCATCGACAATTAGTAGGAAGTAGTTTTTACCCCCCGGGGTGCTGGGCTTGATATGTCCACACAGGTCGCCATGGAACAAGTCCAGAGGTTGCTCGCCACGGTACTGTGCGACAGCCGGGAACGGAGAGCGGTGCTGCTTGCCAAGGGCGCAGCCGTCGCAGAACTGTTCGACGCGCTTGATCACTGGTAGCCCCTCTACCATCTTTTTTGTGCCCTACTCCCGGAGTGATCGGAAGTTGATGTGGCCATAACGAGCATGCCATAGCCACGCTTGATCATCTGCCTTGGCCACCAAGCACACCGGCGCTACCAGGTTCAGTTTCAGAGTATACAACCGATTCCTAGTGCGCGGCGCACGGATCAGCAGCGTGTGTTTAGCGTCGAGCATGCTGCAGACCCCATCGATGATATCAATCCTGCACCCTCCTTCCTCAAGTTGCCCCAAACTTATGGTATTGCTTTTCAATTTCGGAATGAAATATACCTCCGTCAGGACTTTGTGCCCGGTGTCCCTTGCTTTCATCAACACCGAGCCGAGGTCGGTGATCTCAACAACAGAGCCGTCGCTGAATGTCACCGATTCGCGCACGCTTTCGTCGAGGGACGCCAAAATTGCACGACATCCTGTCATGTGATTACTGGCCCCCGTGTCCAGGTGCCAGATGTTGTCGTCGTCCTTGTCGACGGGGATGACGCGTTGCTCATTCAGGTGCACGAATTGCGGTGTCATGCGTGTGATCATGCTCGATGTCGCCTTGAGCAACGCCGGCTGATCAACCTCCGCAGTCGCGAGATGTGCTTCCGCCTTGCGCTCGCGCTTGGGCCTCTTGCACTCCTTGGCCCAGTGCCCGCATTTGCCGCAATTTCGGCAACTTCCCTTCCAACGTGGTGTACCTTCAGAGGTCAGCTTCACGGCGGTGTTGCGGTTTTCCTGCCGCGCTCCGCCCTTGTTCTTGGGATGGAATTGCCCGTACGCCTTCTCCCCGCTGGACGAGGATTCAGGCATGAGGCGGTGCTTGTACTTTGCAAGCCAATCTTCCTCGGCGAGCATTAGCCACCCTGTCTTGTCGGTGATGGCATCGACGTCAAAACGATCCTCAGCCACCCGTAGTCGCTTGTCGGACCTCGGGTTGGCAAAACCCAGATCCTCTGTGATTCCACCGCACTATTCCCTGGATCAGTAGATAGTGCTCACAGATACATTACTGTATATCAAAAGCATATCATGCGGAAGCTTAAATAATACAGTATTACTTACCCATGGGCCGGTTAGGCCGAAATCAATAAAATGCAGCAGCGGAAATCCACACAGGTGGGACCCTCAGGACTTGCCCACAGGCAGCCAACTGGGGTTCGCGACCTAGTCCATGGCCTCTTCGTCTTCCAGCTCTGTCGACCCCTTTTTAGCGTCGCAGGGCTTGACATTCCTGTTCTTTCTGACTGAACGGTAGCAATTAAGCAAGAATGAGTACGATGATACTCAGCAAGCCACCACACAGGATGCAGTAATAATAGATGCAAAGTTGTCAAGGGAGGCTTGAGGCTCTTTTATTTGCTAGAATCAGTGTTTTGAAATTACAATAAATAGGAAAACTCCTGAAACTTAGCAATTTTAACTGAAACAGATTTTATGAAATTGATTGTGAGAATGTGATAATAATAGAAGTGTAGGTTACATCCACCTTTTACAGTGCATGGTTACCCCCACCTATGCTAGTTTTCACCACTGGAGTACTTCCCTCCAGGAAAAATTCAAAACTCAGAGTACGTCCCTCTGACTGGTTTTATCCCACCCACAAATGTTTTTGGAAATAGAACTAACTCGAGTAAGTTCCCATGTCCGCCCTTGACCGTGGGCACGGCTATTCGAATAGTTTACACTCTGCAGAGGTTGCACACTTTCACCACAAGAGATAAGTCATCTTAATAGTCAACATGCTTCCTTAGGCGTGAGACACAGATGAATTATCACAAAGCCTTTACCTTACTCCGATCTAGCTAGATACCACCCGCTGAGATTTCACCGCTGAAGGGTTCTATCCGCCACAGTCAGAGGCCCCCTCTTGCGCCGTATGGGTACAGTCGGTCCCTGTATCCCACTGTGAGTAAACCAGTATGTCCTGGTACCCACTTACCACTGGTGATATCCGAACTAAATCTTTGTAAGTTAATCAGCTAGGTCGTACCCATATAGACTTGTGGTTGTACTGTTTTACACAAGGAGGTCGTCACAAGATTTAGTCCTTAATTTGTCCAGGCGGTTCTTACCACAAACCACGGGTTCTCGTGCGACATCGGCACCATCCTTTCTCACCAACCGCCCAAACAGGTAAAGCAGATTTTGAGGGTTTTGAGAAGCATAAACAAGTCGTAACAAACTATTCAGCCACGTACATCCCATGACTGTCCCAAAATAAATTCTTTTGTTGTAAAGATTGATGATCAAGACGTCTAGCGCCCTGGACTTGACCGGACTAGCATAGCATTTTAATATAATCTATAGCTAGAGAAGATTGACATTAATATCTATGGCGACAAGGATTAAATGATTCAAGTGTCAAGGAAAGGCATACTAAATTTAATCCAACAACAAATGGGCATGTAGCTACCTTAAGTTTTGACATACATTTGCGTATTAAATTAGGCATGCAGGTTGATAATTTAAAGGAACATAAATTTGCATAAAATGGGGGAGCAATATGATCAAAGTGATGACTTGCCTTGCTTGGTTTACCATGGCCTTGATTCAACTCAAAGCCTTCTCAATCAATGACTTTGAATTACTGGTCCTCGCTTTTACCCAGTCTTACTGTTCGAATCCGTTGCCTCGTCGAGTCTTCAAATTCTAATACGCAGCAAAGAAAAGAAAGACCAATAAAACCAAATACTATAAATGCCCAATTAACTTTAGATTATCAATTTTATTATGATTTTGAGAATAAGGAGATGATTTGGATTAATGCACCTCAAACACAGCCGTAGCTGGATTTGAGTGAGAGATTGAGTTGTCTGAATAGCTTTACCGTGAGGGAAAATTTTAGAATAGCGATGGGTCAAAAGTGAAGTAGTATCTACAGGGATTATCTGTTTGGGAAAAAGAGGTGGCCAAGCACAGCCGATTGGGAAAAGGCGAGGCTCGACCTTTTGTTTGATGATTTCTTTTAATTGATTTACATTTATCAAGGAAGTTCCATGAGTCGGGCAGGACTTAGGGACAGATATAAGAGAGTATCGAGGGTAGTATAGAGAAACATGATTTTATGATTTTAGGATGCGGATACGAAAGATAAGTATAATTGTATATGTGGTGTAACCTTGATATTTCATGTGGCAGAACTTAACTGGGATAGCAGCAGCCAGCTTAATGAATCATTGTTTTTAACAACTTAATTAGGATATGAAATCTAATCGCCTAACCAATTAATATTATGCACAAGATTGATTATTTTACTAGCTAACCAATCTTATTATTAGCGGTTGGCATTTTACTGAATGAGTGATCCTTGGTTGATATTTTATGTGGCGAAATCTTGCCAAATTGATTTAGTTTGCTTTAGATGGACGTAGGAAAAATAGCCATCATGATTTTAGAGATAAGTAACCCACACTTGATATTTTATGTGGCATGCAATTAATCTTTGAGGGTTAAACTAATTAAACATGGTAGCTTCAAATTCGTACCAGAGAATTGTTATAATTGATGATACATTCATTCAAATTATTATATTAATTACTTTTGTTGCCAAAGTTTTATTTATCCTGGATTTAGACAAAATGAGATGGGGAATTTCTTATGCTTTAAAATCAAGATATTTTAGCCATGGCATTCTCTTTATTAGCACTATTACTATTTTATCACCTTCATGTTAACTTCTTGATAATAAGAGAAGGAGTTCCTGGCATAAGTTCATTTGGATTAATTTTGTATATGAGGACTAGCTTATTAATACTGCTTGACATATGAATGCATTAACCAATTGTTAAGTTTCCAATTTGGTCTTATACATCTTTTCATTATGAACTCAAGTAAAGTTCTTATTTGTACCATTGTTCCCGATTTTTCTTTACTGGACATGCTTACATGAATATCCTCTTTCTTATGAGTTTTACCAACTAGCCAAAAGAGTAATAAGCATTGCAGCTCTTTCTGGTTGGGCCCACAGGACATCCACACAGTGAGCTGCCTTCGGCTAGCTCAGAACAGAGCAGAGCAGAAACAGCAGGGACAGAGGAGGGGGAATGCCGAGCATGGCAGCGGCGGCGCCGGCGGGGAGAGACCGGGGAGGCGGCGGCGACCGGCGAAATGGAACCCCCTAGCGCCAAGGAAGCTCACGGTAGCAGCTGCGTCGGCTGAGGTGGCGTCGAGGCGGGCTGGCGGCGGCTTAGGCGCTCGGCGGTGAGGGAGGAAGGGGCGCCGGCGGCTGAAAGGGAGAGGGAAAAGACAGGGGCGCACGTGAGTATAAGCGGGGTACAGAGAACTCACCAGAGCGGCTGAGCTGGCCAGTGTTGGTGATATGCCCTAGAGGCAACATGGAGATGTTGAATATATCACATACTATGTTTATGATACATTGCTTTGTTCCTTGAAATAGACATTATCATTATTGATCAATGAGTATGTGACTTATTCATGAGACTCTTAATGCCAAAATGTTGCTATTTCTAAATGATCCCTGATCATATATCATATGAGGAACATATATGATTCAAAGATCAGCATATGTATTGATTGATGATCATGTCTCATGGATCATGGTATGGAGATACCAAATCAATAATATGGACATGTGTTAGTGAACATATGTTGGATAGACCCGCCATGAGACACTGCAGAGATTCCATGTGTCATTAGTTGGTCTCAAGTAGTGTTTATGTAGAATCGTTAGACTTGAGATCATCATGGTTCCCAACATGCGTAGTAGCCTATTTTGGGACTACTAACCACTACTCCGTAACTGGGTAGTCATAAAAGTAGTCTTCGGGTTTGCTATGAAACATGTAGTGGGATGTGAATGATCAAGATAGAATTTGCCCCTCCTTATGGGAGAGATATCTCTGGGCCCCTCGATGTAATGGATTATGAAAGTGCATGGCCATGCCAATGTGATTGAGGAGTCAATCACAAGTTTATAATCCATCACGGAATCGAGAGAGTGATTGAGCCATTAAGAGGATGACACAGGTCTCGCCTTGAGCTTAATCTATATCGTGAGGCAAAAGGATTCGTACATGAGAACATTACAGGTTCAGCCGATATGATCTTTACGTATACTTTGGGGTTAATATGTCTTGCTAGAGGCCGCTATTAACAGGGTGACCGGAAAGGTGTTTCCGGGTCGCGACCAAGTATACGTGAACCTACAGGGTCGCACACTTAACGGGTTGGAACACTAATTCGAATGTGATTCGGATGTGGGCTCAATTCGGATAGAGATCCGGATAGACTCTTATTGGGCCTCGGTCCACGAGGCCCAAGTGAGGAGGTCTATATATTTGGAGGCGGGGGGGCTGAGGGAGGCACGCATATGTTCCTCCCGAACAAAACCCTAGCCGCCACCTCCCGAGCCAAACCCTAGCCGCTCGCGAGTGCTGGTACACTCGCGATCGGAGTTCCAGCCCCGGACGTGTGGATACCGGTGGAGGCGCTGCTCGTTGCGGCGTTGATCGGCATCAACAAACTACAGATTGGATCTGCTCGTGGTGTGGTTGATCGCGTGGAGGAGACGATCTGTTCGGGACGATCGGCTACTTCCACTACTACCTCGACGCGCGTGGTTGGATCGGCTTCTCCAACTCTTCTTCCGCTGCGCTGCGCGTCTAGTGGTAACGATCTATGATCCCTTCTTAGCATGATGTCCTGGTGTGCGCGGTAGAAATTTTTTATTTTCTGCTATCGTAGCCTACGCGCGTTCCTTCAGTGGTATCAGAGCCATCTTGCTTAGTTTGCGATCTGGATCAGCGCATATGATGATATGCGGTTGTAGTAGATTGGATCTATTACAGTCTAGATCAGTCGGTTCATGTGATGAATCGATGGTAGCACGGGTTGATGAGATCAATCGGTGAATAGGGGTTGGATGAGGCGCAGATTGTATCACTACTAGTGCCCTAGAGATTGTCTCGGATCGGCATAAGGTGGTTATGTCGAATACTAGTAGGATACGAATCTGATAGCCTCGGGCCAGTGGGAATACTAGTGCCCTAGAGATTGTCTCGGATCGGCATAAGGTGGTTATGCCGAATACTAGTAGGTTACGGATCTGATGGCCTCGGCCCAGTGGAAAAACTAGCATCCTAGAGAATGTCTCGGATCGGCATAAGGTGGTTGTGCCGAATAGTTTTTCCATTGCGATTTCATAGATTGGATCTGTAAATTTCGTAGGGACCGCCGTGCGTACCCGCCTTGTATAGCGTCTTGGGTTCACATCGTTAGGTAGAATACGATTCTACGTCTAACTTGTTTTTGCAGAGAATGACGTGAATAGTATGGCCCTATATCTTATTGGAATGTATGAGATGTATGTGATGCATGTAACATTCGTTCATGGCCTGCGTGTCATGATTATTTCAGCTATTGTTAGCTGTCTATATTGTATTTAACGACCTGCGTGTCGACCTTAATGCTTGAATCTATCTTTGTAATCTTCAATTTCTAGCTATTATAGGTAGTAGCCTAGTTTTGAGGTTACAAGCTTTCAAGCATGGTGGCCTAAAGGAGTGATGTGGAGGATGGAGATCGTCTACACCTACATGGAGATGGAGATCACCATTTGTTTGGGCCATACTACTTCACAGTTAATTGTGTTTATCTGTGATATTATCTATCTTATTCTTATGCAATGTTTTTGTCATATGTTGCTTTGGTAGGATAGAATCCCTCATAAAATTAGGTGTTCATGCCCTTCCATATGTTGCACCAAAAGATAATGATCACCGCATGGTAGGTCTACCAAAGTAGAGTGCCGTCGGTTATCATCATTATTTGGGGTAGATGTCGGACATCTACATGCGGAAGCATTTGGTTTACTTAACAAGGTTATCAAAACAGTTTTGGACCTTGGGGCATAGATTGGGGCCGGGGCATGTTGATGTCACCCAACAAGCAAGAGTCACATAGGGATGTGATTAGCAAGGTGTTGCTTACCCATGTCACTAGTTTTCTAGCCGTGATGCCAAAGCTCACTAGGAATTAGTGAAATGAGGTTCTTGACCCACTATGTAACTTAGAGGGAGTTTTGTTGCAAAACACATAGTGGGAGTCTTTTGTTAAATTGTTTAATAAAAGATGAACATAAACATAGTGCTAAACTTTGCATATTCTTTGTTGTAGATCATGTCAACTAATGCCGCATCCAGTTCTTTTAATTTGCGATCTATTCTTGAGAAAGAAAAACTCAATGGAACGAACTTTATGGATTGGTATCGCAACTTGAGAATTGTTCTCAAGCAAGAGCGCAAGGAGTATGTCCTTGAGTCTCATTATCCTGATGACTTGCCTGATAATGCTACTGCGGCTGCACGGAGAGCTTATGAGAAGCAAACGAATGATTACCTTGATGTGAGCTGTCTCATGCTTGCCACAATGTCCTCTGAGCTTCAGAAGCAATATGAGAACACAGATGCCTACAATATCATTGTGGGGTTGCGTGGTATGTTTGAGAACCAAGCAAGGGCTGAGAGGTTCAACACTTCAAAGTCCTTGTTTGCGTGCAGGCTTGCAGAAGGGAATCCCGTCAGCCCTCATGTGATTAAGATGATTGGCTACATTGAGAGTCTGGAAAAGCTTGGTTTTCCCCTTAGCCAAGAGTTGGCTACTGATGTGATTCTCCAGTCGCTCCCCCCGAGCTTTGAGCCATTCATACTGAACTATCACATGAACAACATGGATAAGACCTTGGCAGAGTTGCATGGGATGCTAAAAGCTGCCGAGGAAAGCATTAAGAAAAGCAGCAATCATGTGATGATGATGCAGAAAGGCAAGGGCAAGCCCAATGTCAAGAAAGGCGCGGTCAAAAGAAAGTTAGCTCCCGATGAGATCGCGAGCAGTTCTAAGGCCAAGCAAGTCAAGAAGGGCGCTGCTCCTAATGCAGATTGTTACTACTGTAAGCAATCAGGTCATTGGAAAAGGAACTGCCCAAAGTACTTGGAGGATCTTGAGAAGAAGAAGGGAAGTACGACTTCCTCTCCAGGTATAAATGTTATAGAGATCAATCTTGCTACTTCATCCACTGATTCTTGGGTATTTGATACCGGATCGGTTGCTCACCTTTGCAAATCGTTGCAGGGGCTAAGAAGAAGTAGAAGTTTGAGGAGGAGCGAAGTGGATCTTCGCGTTGGCAATGGAGCAAAAGTTGCTGCGGTCGCTGTTGGCACCATGCCATTGTCTTTACCTTCAGGATTAGTTTTGGAATTGAATAATTGTTATTGTGTTCCATCTCTTTCCAAGAACATTATTTCTGCTTCATGTTTGCAAGCAGAAGGTTATGACTTTAGATCTGTGAACAATGGTTGTTCTCTTTATTTCAAAGATATGTTCTATTGTCATACTCCATTGGTGAATGGGTTATATGTTCTTACTCTTGAAGAGTCACCGGTCTATAACATTAATGCAAAGAGGCAACGTTCGAATGATTTGAATCCCACGTTTATTTGGCACTGTCGCTTAGGTCACATAAATGAGAAACGCATGGAGAAGCTCCATAGAGATGGTATTCTGCACTCATTTGATTTTGAATCATTTGAGACATGCGAATCTTGTTTACTTGGCAAGATGACAAAGGCACCTTTCACCGGTCAAGGTGAACGGGCAAGTGACTTATTGGCACTCGTACATTCTGATGTATGTGGACCAATGAGCTCAACAGCCAGAGGTGGTTTTCAGTACTTCATAACTTTTACTGATGATTTTAGTAGATATGGGTATATCTACCTGATGAAGTATAAGTCCGAATCCTTTGAAAAGTTCAAAGAATTCCAAAATGAAGTGCAAAATCATTTAGGCAAGACAATCAAGTTTCTACGATCTGATCGTGGAGGCGAGTATTTGAGCCATGAGTTTGGCAATCATCTGAAGGATTGTGGAATTGTTCCACAATTGACTCCGCCAGGAACACCTCAATGGAATGGGGTATCTGAACGGAGAAATCGCACCTTATTAGATATGGTGCGCTCCATGATGAGCCAAAGTGATCTTCCGTTGTCTTTTTGGGGGTACGCTCTTGAAACAGCCGCTTTCACACTAAACAGGGTTCCATCAAAATCAGTAGAAAAGACACCATATGAGATGTGGACAGGACAACGTCCTAGCTTGTCTTTTCTTAAGATTTGGGGATGTGAGGCTTATGTAAAACGTTTACAATCTGATAAGCTCAGTCCTAAATCTGATAAATGCTTCTTTATCGGGTATCCTAAGGAAACAAAAGGATATTACTTCTATAATCAAGGAGAAGGCAAAGTGTTTGTCGCCCGGCATGGTGTCTTCTTAGAGAAAGAGTTTCTCTCAAGAAGGGATAGTGGGAGCATGGTGCAACTTGAAGAAATTCGGGAAACACCTGAAAACGTTTCAGCTCCTACAGAACCACAACAGGATGAACAAACTGTTGAAGAACCTGTTGTGGACACACCGGCACCACGTAGGTCAGAGAGGTCACGTCGTGCACCTGAAAGGTACATGTTCTTGACTACTCAACAACGGGACATATTGTTGTTAGACAACGATGAGCCTAAGACCTATGAAGAAGCGATGGTGGGACCAGACTCTGAGAAATGGCTTGAAGCCATGAGATCCGAAATTGAATCCATGCACAGTAATCATGTTTGGAACTTGGTTGATCCACCTGATGGTGTCAAAACCATTGAGTGCAAATGGATTTTCAAGAAAAAGATAGACATAGATGGAAATGTTCACATCTATAAAGCGCGATTGGTGGCCAAAGGTTTCAAACAAATTCAAGGTGTTGATTATGATGAAACTTTTTCGCCCGTCGCAATGATAAAGTCTATTCGGATCATTCTAGCGATTGCTGCATATTTCGACTATGAAATATGGCAAATGGATGTCAAAACAGCTTTCCTTAATGGAAATCTGAGTGAGGATGTGTACATGACACAGCCCACGGGTTTTGTCGATCCGCAATCAGCTGGAAAGATATGCAAGCTGCAAAGATCCATTTATGGATTAAAGCAGGCATCTCGGAGTTGGAACATTCGTTTTGATGAAGTAATCAAAGGGTTTGGTTTCATCAAGAACGAAGAAGAGCCTTGTGTTTACAAAAAGGCTAGTGGGAGCGCACTCGTGTTTCTGGTCTTATATGTGGATGACATATTACTGATCGGAAATGACATTCCTATGCTCGAATCTGTTAAGTCTTCATTGAAAAATAGTTTCTCTATGAAAGACTTAGGAGAGGCGGCATATATTCTGGGCATCAAGATCTATAGGGATAGATCAAGAAGGCTAATTGGATTAAGCCAAGATACGTACATTGATAAGGTGTTGAAAAGGTTCAACATGCAGGATTCCAAGAAAGGCTTCCTACCTATGTCACATGGTATACATCTTAGCAAGAGTCAGTGTCCTAGTACACCTGATGAGCGGGATAAAATGAATGCGATTCCATATGCTTCGGCTATGGGATCCATTATGTATGCCATGCTTTGTACACGTCCAGATGTCTCGTATGCTTTAAGTGCTACAAGTAGATACCAGTCAGATCCAGGTGAAAGTCACTGGATTGCCGTAAAGAACATCTTGAAGTACTTGAGAAGAACTAAAGATGTGTTCCTCGTCTATGGGGGTGAGGAAGAGCTCGTTGTAAATGGTTACACCGATGCTAGCTTCCAAACTGACAAAGATGATTTTAGATCGCAATCTGGATTTGTGTTCTGCCTGAATGGCGGTGCGGTGAGCTGGAAGAGTTCCAAGCAGGAGACGGTTGCTGATTCTACAACAGAGGCCGAGTACATAGCAGCTTCTGAAGCTGCTAAAGAGGCTGTTTGGATCAAGAAATTTGTTTCTGAGCTTGGTGTGGTGGCTAGTGCCTCCAGCCCAATGGACCTCTACTGTGACAATAGTGGGGCCATTGCGCAAGCCAAGGAGCCTAGATCGCACCAGAAGTCCAAGCACATTCTACGGCGATTTCATCTCATCCGCGAGATTGTGGAGAGAGGCGATGTGAAGATATGCAAAGTACAAACGGATTTGAACATTGCAGATCCGTTGACAAAGCCGCTTCCCCAGCCAAAGCATGAGGCTCACACTAGGGCAATGGGTATTAGATACCTACATGGTTGACTCTAGTGCAAGTGGGAGACTGTTGGTGATATGCCCTAGAGGCAACATGGAGATGTTGAATATATCACATACTATGTTTATGATACATTGCTTTGTTCCTTGAAATAGACATTATCATTATTGATCAATGAGTATGTGACTTATTCATGAGACTCTTAATGCCAAAATGTTGCTATTTCTAAATGATCCCTGATCATATATCATATGAGGAACATATATGATTCAAAGATCAGCATATGTATTGATTGATGATCATGTCTCATGGATCATGGTATGGAGATACCAAATCAATAATATGGACATGTGTTAGTGAACATATGTTGGATAGACCCGCCATGAGACACTGCAGAGATTCCATGTGTCATTAGTTGGTCTCAAGTAGTGTTTATGTAGAATCGTTAGACTTGAGATCATCATGGTTCCCAACATGCGTAGTAGCCTATTTTGGGACTACTAACCACTACTCCGTAACTGGGTAGTCATAAAAGTAGTCTTCGGGTTTGCTATGAAACATGTAGTGGGATGTGAATGATCAAGATAGAATTTGCCCCTCCTTATGGGAGAGATATCTCTGGGCCCCTCGATGTAATGGATTATGAAAGTGCATGGCCATGCCAATGTGATTGAGGAGTCAATCACAAGTTTATAATCCATCACGGAATCGAGAGAGTGATTGAGCCATTAAGAGGATGACACAGGTCTCGCCTTGAGCTTAATCTATATCGTGAGGCAAAAGGATTCGTACATGAGAACATTACAGGTTCAGCCGATATGATCTTTACGTATACTTTGGGGTTAATATGTCTTGCTAGAGGCCGCTATTAACAGGGTGACCGGAAAGGTGTTTCCGGGTCGCGACCAAGTATACGTGAACCTACAGGGTCGCACACTTAACGGGTTGGAACACTAATTCGAATGTGATTCGGATGTGGGCTCAATTCGGATAGAGATCCGGATAGACTCCTATTGGGCCTCGGTCCACGAGGCCCAAGTGAGGAGGTCTATATATTTGGAGGCGGGGGGGCTGAGGGAGGCACGCATATGTTCCTCCCGAACAAAACCCTAGCCGCCACCTCCCGAGCCAAACCCTAGCCGCTCGCGAGTGCTGGTACACTCGCGATCGGAGTTCCAGCCCCGGACGTGTGGATACCGGTGGAGGCGCTGCTCGTTGCGGCGTTGATCGGCATCAACAAACTACAGATTGGATCTGCTCGTGGTGTGGTTGATCGCGTGGAGGAGACGATCTGTTCGGGACGATCGGCTACTTCCACTACTACCTCGACGCGCGTGGTTGGATCGGCTTCTCCAACTCTTCTTCCGCTGCGCTGCGCGTCTAGTGGTAACGATCTATGATCCCTTCTTAGCATGATGTCCTGGTGTGCGCGGTAGAAATTTTTTATTTTCTGCTATCGTAGCCTACGCGCGTTCCTTCAGCCAGAGGGTGGCGGAGGCGAGCCGGCGACGCGTGCAGGCGGCGGCGCTGGAGGGCTCTCGTGGCCAGAGAGTTCGAGCGGCGGGGAGCTCCAGCCGACGGTGGGAAAGGCTTCGGGGTGATGAGGTGCAGCTCCCACAGCGCGCAATCAGCCCGGGGTCGGCCGAGGTGGAGGCGGCGGCGGAAATGGTGATGGTCGGCCGGAGGCGGAGGAGGAGTGGGCGCGGCGCTCTCGATTGTCGATTCTTCAATTAAATTGGAGGAGAGGCAGAGAACACTCGGGCGCATGCCCTGACGCGAGCGGATTGCGGAATGCTCACCGGAGATGGCCGGGACGGGGAGGAGCGGCGGCGGCACAAACCCACCGCAGCTTGGATGGGCGCAAGGGAGAGGGGCAACTGAGGTTTGGCCAGCATTTTATAGGCAGCGAACACGGGTGACAACTGGGCGAGGGTGAACCTGGGGCGAGGCCAAGCGAACCTGGGGGCGGCGCTAGCTGGACCGCGGCGGAAAGAAGGGAGGAGGCGACGCGCGGCCGAGCTAGGGAAGACAGGGGCGGTGCTAGGCCAGTGGTAGGGGAGTGAAGGCGCGTACGGAGGCGAAGCCGGGGTGGAGCTGGCGCGGGCCGGGCCGGGGCGAAGCTGCGCGGGGAGGCAGGCCGGCTCGGTGCAACGGGAAACCAGGGAGGAGGAGGGAGGAAGAAGAACCAGGGAGGAGGAGGACGGCGCTGGCTGGGCCAGGAGAAAAAGGAGACCGGGCAGACCGGGGAAAGAAAAGGAGTGGGCCGGCCCAAGAGGAGATTTAGGGGATTTTATGATTTCCTGAATTTTGTGATTTTAGGGTTGGGTTTGCATGAGTATATTTTAAATTTGGAAGCTTGGCTCAATTTCTGCGGTTCACATTTTAAATTTTTGGGGTTCAAGTTTTGATAAATACTTCTAAATTTTCTGGATTGAATTTCCGGATACAAAAATTGGATGGAAGGGCTTTATAATGATTGACGATTTCTATTGTTGGCCTTGAATGACCAAGATTAAATTTTAATTTTTGAGATTAATGCTCCCAAGGTTTCAAGTTTTATCAACCGGGCTTTCGGCTAGAAGTCAACTCGAGAAATTCGAGTAACACCAAAGATTTTTGAAAAACCCAAGAAAACGATTAAAAGATTTTACATTTTTCGCAATTACAGTAATTCCCTATTTGGGATGTTACAAATCCTACCCCCCTTAACATGAATCTCGTCCCCGAGATTCGGGTGGAGTAGAAAGAAGTAGGTGGGAACAAGCTGGCTAGCAAAAGGTTCTAGGTTACTACTTGATACTACGCGCACTGCTCTTGATGCTGCCGGAAAGGAGGGAAACTGCACAAAAGTGGGTTAACATTTGGAAAGAAGCGTCGTAGAAGGGAACCCTTGCTCTTCTAGATCGGTTGCAACTGGCTTCACTCCATTGCTTGACATTTCTGGGGCTTTTGGTTTCTTCACTGCTGATTGCTAACTTATTTTTTTTTTCACTGGGGTGGTGGTAGGGCCTAACATCAAGGTGTGCTGATACTTCTTGGGTACTCAGGCTACCCCCCTTAACATGTCGGGTGGCCAGTAGTAATTTCTCTTATCAGCTTTCGACATGATGAGTCCGATGGAAGCTTGAAAGCTCATTCTCTGTATCTCAGCAGTCTTGGTCAGCAACATGCTCATGGGGCAATCCTTGGGGCAGTGGTCTTGTCCTTCACAGAGAAAACAGGTGATCTCGCTCGTTGGACACTCTCCTGGCGGGTGGTCTTCTTCGCAGTTGGGGCAGTTTGCAGTACATTGATTTTTCTAATGTCCCTTTTCTCCACAGCGTATACATGCCACTAGGTTCTTGAGACAGCCTTCTGGTAGAGGGTGTTTCTTGCAGTAAGGATAGTATGGAGCTAGGCAATTGTAGCTGTAGTGTCCTATTTGACCACATGTAACCTGACGTAGTGGAGGGCAGGATTGGGCGTCATGTCCTGATTCACCACATTTGAAGCACTTAACTTCTTTGTTCTGCTTCTTCTGGGGGCACCGGTTAGCATAGTGTCCAATATTTTGGCAATAGAAACAAACAATATCCTTTCGATGTTTGCTTGGTGTCATACCACTGTTATTCCCATTGTGATGGTTGCTTTTCAGTAATGTATGTAGAGTAGGTCCGAGTGAATACTTGGTTGAGTGGTAGGGGCCAAAGCGAGTATAAATCATTAGTTGCTTCTTCTTGCTTCTAGTCTTATCTTTGGCCATTGCTTGCTTAGTGATGATTTGTTTCAGTAAGTTTGCCGTGAGATGGGAACTTGAGTCTTGATCCTTTGGGGGGGCTAAGGCCTCTCAGTTGTTGTCTTTTCCTAAGGGGTTGCCTCTTTAATTTTCCAATTTTTTTTGAGAATCTTGTCTTGGCTATCTGCTACCTCTTGCCTACAGACCTAACAAGGTTCACAGCAATAAGATGAGGGGGAATTAGCATGAGGTACGGAAAAGATTACGGGGATGAGATATTTTAACCCATTCTAAGGAGTGCACACCCAGAAACTGGGGCAGTACACAAGCCACACAGAAAAACCAAGCTTTTACAAACAAACTTTTCCTGTGACTACGAAATACAACGCCCGAGGGCAAGAAGGCAGTGCACAGGGCCAATAAAATCTTTTTGACCAAGCAACGTCTATGCGCAGAAACACACGCAAGAAGACACAGGGTTCTTAAAACTAAGTTTGCTGAAGCGATGCCACCAAATCTCCATGAGTATTCTTGACGCCTTTGAGCTCATATATATATATATATATATATATATATATATATATATATATATATATATATATATATATATATTAGAGAAAAGGAAAGGAGAAAACCAAATTTCCTTTTGTAGACAGAAGCAGAGAAGGAGAGGGTTGAGAAGTGTGTTGGTGGCGAAGCTCGTGCTTCTTATTATTATTTTGGAAACAGAGCTTTTTAGAAATCAATTTTCAAAATGCTGAAGTTGAAAATATTTTCTTTTTCAAGATAAACCCCATCAAAAGTTTTTAGAGCTAGTAGGTTCCCAAGTTTTGGTTTTAAAAGCAACTTCTTGGGAATTAAGCTTTTGGGTTTTCAATTATGGGGCCAAGTTTTCAATGTAACTTGAAATCAAATCTCTTTGCAATGATGATGCACTATATATTTTTGATATAGAGCTCTATAACAAGATTTTCCTGAAATGGTTTTGGAATACCTAAACTTTTAAAATGCTCCCTTTCTTTACGCAAGGTATTCTAGCATTCTCCAATATCACAATATCAATATACTAATTTACTCCCACAATATTTTTATCCACCAGCTATTACTTCAAGGCCTTGTTAATCTGGCGTATACTTGATTGAATTTAAAACTGACTTCCTTTATTACTTAGTCTCAGCATGATTGTTTGTCTAATACTCCAACCACTGAGTGTTGTCATTTATTCGATTCACAAGCCATATCATCTCCAGGGCTTTTCCAATTCTGCTCATTCCTGATTAATTCGGGTATCCTCCTTCATTGCTTAGTCACTGCACAGCTGGTGTCCAGTAATCCAACCAGGGAGTGTTAACAGTTATCTGATGCACAAATTATATAACCTTCAAGGTATCATCTATAATTTCATTCGTCAAATCAGGATTACCTATTCCCCAATTGGATCTCCCTTTTCTTATATAATATTATAAGTCCAGTCTTGGGTTCATTAGTCATCAATCCCATTCAGCCATTTATCCGAGCATTGCTCCAATTGCTTTACCTTTAGATCCACTCGTACCTGTTTGTATCAGGATTCCAATATTAGCACTTTTTAGATACACCAGCACCATTCAACATCTTTTTCATACTAAAGCCACCGGTATCACTCGTATTAGGGTTTCAATATTCCCATATTTTAAAATCCACCAGTACCCCTCACACATTTTTTGTTTAAATCCACCGGTGTTACTTGTATTATGGTTCTGATATCTCAATCCACCAATAACTTTGTATTATAATCCAACCTTTTTCCACCATTGATATATACTCATAATCTACTTATCAAGTGATCAGTCTTACTATCCGCAATTTCCTTTCAAGCGACTTTTTTTGTCATAAACATCCACCGGTAAATAAGACTATTACGCAATTCTATAAATCAAGGGTTATTATTAGGTCTCCTAATTTCCTCAGACTTTTCAATAATCCAACCAGGAGCCTGCTATATTCCATTATCCCACCAGTGTAAATATTCACCGGGGATCATATCGCTTATTAAAGCTGCAATCCAACAGTTGTAATTACACTCCCCGCTGTTCTAAAATTCCATTGATCCAATTATTTTAGCCAATCCAATCTTTTTTAGTTGGTCCACTTATTTAGTCAATTCAATCATTGATATCGCTCCATTTATTTAACCAATCCGATTATTTTAGCCAATCCAGTCCTTCTACATTGGGTCGACTTATTTAGCCAATCTAATCATTTAAATTGGTCAACCCATTTTAACTAATCCAATCATGTAAACTGATATGTCCATTCAGTCAATCCAATCATTAAGTTGGTTCACCCATTTTAACCAATCCAAACATGTTAATTGATCTATCCATTTAGTCAGTTCAATAATCCAGATTGGTTCACCCGTGTAGCCAAGTCAATCACCCAAATTGATTCGCTAGCTTTTTATCTTGAAATTCACACCATAGATTCTTTCTGTCGATTGACATGAATTCGTCAAGATTTTACACATATATCCGAGAAATCCAAGCGAATACTTAGATTAAACTAGCAGGGAGTCAAATTTTGGAAAATTTTCCTTGGAAGCTTAGGCTTGCTGAAATGAGCTTGGAAATAAGCTTGTCAAATAATTATGATAATTTAATCCTTCCAAGGGTAAACAACTTTTGCAAATAACTCTCAATATAAGTTTCATGATTTTGGCCCAAGGTAGGTTTTTTTTTAAAGGGAACTCAGGCTCGCGTCAATTTGAATTCAGGATGAGAGAGCCTTGGAGCTGAAAATGGCCAGGGCAGCAAGTAGATGAGAAGGAATCATTTGAGAGGGATGAGAGTTGCAATACTACTTATATTTTGCAATTAGGCTTTAAAGAAATAGTCCTAGGAATAGAACTAATGGCCATGCTAACTAAGGTTACGACCTACAGTCGATATGCTCTGATACCTGCTCTGTCGGACCTCGGGTTGGCAAAACCCAGATCCTCTGTGATTCCACCGCACTATTCCCTGGATCAGTAGATAGTGCTCACAGATACATTACTGTATATCAAAAGCATATCATGCGGAAGCTTAAATAATACAGTATTACTTACCCATGGGCCGGTTAGGCCGAAATCAATAAAATGCAGCAGCGGAAATCCACACAGGTGGGACCCTCAGGACTTGCCCACAGGCAGCCAACTGGGGTTCGCGACCTAGTCCATGGCCTCTTCGTCTTCCAGCTCTGTCGACCCCTTTTTAGCGTCGCAGGGCTTGACATTCCTGTTCTTTCTGACTGAACGGTAGCAATTAAGCAAGAATGAGTACGATGATACTCAGCAAGCCACCACACAGGATGCAGTAATAATAGATGCAAAGTTGTCAAGGGAGGCTTGAGGCTCTTTTATTTGCTAGAATCAGTGTTTTGAAATTACAATAAATAGGAAAACTCCTGAAACTTAGCAATTTTAACTGAAACAGATTTTATGAAATTGATTGTGAGAATGTGATAATAATAGAAGTGTAGGTTACATCCACCTTTTACAGTGCATGGTTACCCCCACCTATGCTAGTTTTCACCACTGGAGTACTTCCCTCCAGGAAAAATTCAAAACTCAGAGTACGTCCCTCTGACTGGTTTTATCCCACCCACAAATGTTTTTGGAAATAGAACTAACTCGAGTAAGTTCCCATGTCCGCCCTTGACCGTGGGCACGGCTATTCGAATAGTTTACACTCTGCAGAGGTTGCACACTTTCACCACAAGAGATAAGTTACCTTAATAGTCAACATGCTTCCTTAGGCGTGAGACACAGATGAATTATCACAAAGCCTTTACCTTACTCCGATCTAGCTAGATACCACCCGCTGAGGTTTCACCGCTGAAGGGTTCTATCCGCCACAGTCAGAGGCCCCCTCTTGCGCCGTATGGGTACAGTCGGTCCCTGTATCCCACTGTGAGTAAACCAGTATGTCCTGGTACCCACTTACCACTGGTGATATCTGAACTAAATCTTTGTAAGTTAATCAGCTAGGTCGTACCCATATAGACTTGTGGTTGTACTGTTTTACACAAGGAGGTCGTCACAAGATTCAGTCCTTAATTTGTCCAGGCGGTTCTTACCACAAACCACGGGTTCTCGTGCGACATCGGCACCATCCACTCTCACCAACCGCCCAGACAGGTAAAGCAGATTTTGAGGGTTTTGAGAAGCATAAACAAGTCGTAACAAACTATTCAGCCACGTACATCCCATGACTGTCCCAAAATAAATTCTTTTGTTGTAAAGATTGATGATCAGGACGTCTAGCGCCCTGGACTTGACCGGACTAGCATAGCATTTTAATATAATCTATAGCTAGAGAAGATTAACATTAATATCTATGGCGACAAGGATTAAATGATTCAAGTGTCAAGGAAAGGCATACTAAATTTAATCCAACAACAAATGGGCATGTAGCTACCTTAAGTTTTGACATACATTTGTGTATTAAATTAGGCATGCAGGTTGATAATTTAAAGGAACATAAATTTGCATAAAATGGGGGAGCAATATGATCAAAGTGATGACTTGCCTTGCTTGGTTTACCATGGCCTTGATTCAACTCAAAGCCTTCTCAATCAATGACTTTGAATTACTGGTCCTCGCTTTTACCCAGTCTTGCTGTTCGAATCCGTTGCCTCGTCGAGTCTTCAAATTCTAATACGCAGCAAAGAAAAGAAAGACCAATAAAACCAAATACTATAAATGCCCAATTAACTTTAGATTATCAATTTTATTATGATTTTGAGAATAAGGAGATGATTTGGATTAATGCACCTCAAACACAGCCGTAGCTGGATTTGAGTGAGAGATTGAGTTGTCTGAATAGCTTTACCGTGAGGGAAAATTTTAGAATAGCGATGGGTCAAAAGTGAAGTAGTATCTACAGGGATTATCTGTTTGGGAAAAAGAGGTGGCCAAGCACAGCCGATTGGGAAAAGGCGAGGCTCGACCTTTTGTTTGATGATTTTCTTTTAATTGATTTACATTTATCAAGGAAGTTCCATGAGTCGGGCAGGACTTAGGGACAGATATAAGAGAGTATCGAGGGTAGTATAGAGAAACATGATTTTATGATTTTAGGATGCGGATACGAAAGATAAGTATAATTGTATATGTGGTGTAACCTTGATATTTCATGTGGCAGAACTTAACTGGGATAGCAGCAGCCAGCTTAATGAATCATTGTTTTTAACAACTTAATTAGGATATGAAATCTAATCACCTAACCAATTAATATTATGCACAAGATTGATTATTTTACTAGCTAACCAATCTTATTATTAGCGGTTGGCATTTTACTGAATGAGTGATCTTTGGTTGATATTTTATGTGGCGAAATCTTGCCAAATTGATTTAGTTTGCTTTAGATGGACGTAGGAAAAATAGCCATCATGATTTTAGAGATAAGTAACCCACACTTGATATTTTATGTGGCATGCAATTAATCTTTGAGGGTTAAACTAATTAAACATGGTAGCTTCAAATTCGTACCAGAGAATTGTTATAATTGATGATACATTCATTCAAATTATTATATTAACTACTTTTGTTGCCAAAGTTTTATTTATCCTGGATTTAGACAAAATGAGATGGGGAATTTCTTATGCTTTAAAATCAAGATATTTTAGCCATGGCATTCTCTTTATTAGCACTATTACTATTTTATCACCTTCATGTTAACTTCTTGATAATAAGAGAAGGAGTTCCTGGCATAAGTTCATTTGGATTAATTTTGTATATGAGGACTAGCTTATTAATACTGCTTGACATATGAATGCATTAACCAATTGTTAAGTTTCCAATTTTGTCTTATACATCTTTTCATTATGAACTCAAGTAAAGTTCTTATTTGTACCATTGTTCCCGATTTTTCTTTACTGGACATGCTTACATGAATATCCTCTTTCTTATGAGTTTTACCAACTAGCCAAAAGAGTAATAAGCATTGTAGCTCTTTCTGGTTGGGCCCACAGGACATCCACACAGTGAGCTGCCTTCGGCTAGCTCAGAACAGAGCAGAGCAGAAACAGCAGGGACAGAGGAGGGGGAATGCCGAGCATGGCAGCGGCGGCGCCGGCGGGGAGAGACCGGGGAGGCGGCGGCGACCGGCGAAATGGAACCCCCTAGCGCCAAGGAAGCTCACGGTAGCAGCTGCGTCGGCTGAGGTGGCGTCGAGGCGGGCTGGCGGCGGCTTAGGCGCTCGGCGGTGAGGGAGGAAGGGGCGCCGGCGGCTGAAAGGGAGAGGGAAAAGACAGGGGCGCGCGTGAGTATAAGCGGGGTACAGAGAACTCACCAGAGCGGCTGAGCTGGCCGGAGGGTGGCGGAGGCGAGCCGGCAACGCGTGTAGGCGGCGGCGCTGGAGGGCTCTCGTGGCCAGAGAGCTCGGGCGGCGGGGAGCTCCGGCCGACGGTGGGAAAGGCTTCGGGGTGATGATGTGCAGCTCCCACAGCGCGCAATCGGCCCGGGGTCGGCCGAGGTGGAGGCGGCGGCGGAAATGGTGATGGCCGGCCGGAGGCGGAGGAGGAGTGGGCGCGGCGCTCTCGGTTGTCGATTCTTCAATTAAATTGGAGGAGAGGCAGAGAACACTCGGGCGCATGCCCTGACGCGAGCGGATTGCGGAATGCTCACCGGAGATGGCCGGGACGGGGAGGAGCGGCGGCGGCACAAACCCACCGCAGCTTGGATGGGCGCAAGGGAGAGGGGCAACTGAGGTTTGGCCAGCATTTTATAGGCGGCGAACACGGGTGACAACTGGGCGAGGGTGAACCTGGGGCGAGGCCAAGCGAACCTGGGGGCGGCGCTAGCTGGACCGCGGCGGAAAGAAGGGAGGAGGCGACGCGCGGCCGAGCTAGGGAAGACAGGGGCGGTGCTAGGCCAGTGGTAGGGGAGTGAAGGCGCGTACGGAGGCGAAGCCGGGGTGGAGCTGGCGCGGGCCGGGCCGGGGCGAAGCTGCGCGGGGAGGCAGGCCGGCTCGGTGCGACGGGAAACCAGGGAGGAGGAGGGAGGAAGAAGAACCAGGGAGGAGGAGGACGGCGCTGGCTGGGCCAGGAGAAAAAGGAGACCGGGCAGACCGGGGAAAGAAAAGGAGTGGGCCGGCCCAAGAGGAGATTTAGGGGATTTTATGATTTCCTGAATTTTGTGATTTTAGGGTTGGGTTTGCATGAGTATATTTTAAATTTGGAAGCTTGGCTCAATTTCTGCGGTTCACATTTTAAATTTTTGGGGTTCAAGTTTTGATAAATACTTCTAAATTTTCTGGATTGAATTTCCGGATACAAAAATTGGATGGAAGGGCTTTATAATGATTGACGATTTCTATTGTTGGCCTTGAATGACCAAGATTAAATTTTAATTTTTGAGATTAATGCTCCCAAGGTTTCAAGTTTTATCAACCGGGCTTTCGGCTAGAAGTCAACTCGAGAAATTCGAGTAACACCAAAGATTTTTGAAAAACCCAAGAAAACGATTAAAAGATTTTACATTTTTCGCAATTACAGTAATTCCCTATTTGGGATGTTACATCGCTTGACCAGTTCCTCGACCGAGAGTTCCTTAAGATCAAGGAGAGTCTCGATTGAAACAGTGATCTGAGAGTACCGGGGTGGCACTACTCGTAGGATCTTTTTGACGACGAGCACAGCTTCGACTTGCTCACCTAGCAACCGAAGGTTGCTGACGAGCCCGGTAATGCGCATGGCGAAGTCGGTCACCGTCTCTCCATCCTTGAACGTGATGGTCTCGAACTCCTTCAACAGCCGCTGGGCGTTGGCTTCTGCACGTGGGCGACGCCGATGTGCATCGTCCTCACGGCCTCCCACGCCTCCTTTGCCGTTTTCTTGACTGAAAGAGCTGCACGCATCTCGGATGGCACCGCGCGAAGGAGAGCGGCCAGGGCCAGCCGATCCTCCTGGCGCTCAACCTTAGTGCTCTCGATTGCCTCCCACAGTCCTTGAGCTTCGAGATTCACCTGCATAACCAATTCCCACTCGTGGTAATTTGTGCGCGTCAACTCGGGGTAGACAGCCGACGCGCTCATCTCCCGCACCACGCGCTCTACCACGACTTCGCGCGGCGCGTTGTTGCTTCCATCTCCGCCGGTCATCTTCACGACGCCAATCGCGTCTCACGGAACGTGGCTCTGATACCTCGTGTAGAAACTACAACTTGATCTCGGCTTGGAAGATTCCCGGCGCGGCAGATTCACAACGCCTCTCCGGCGGCACCGCCCGAGCCGTCAAGAGTCTTGAGGTCCTCGGTCACCCCCCGCGCGATCGGTTCTGCACCTGCCTTCTTCTCCCACGCGAACCGTGAAGTAGAGGCTCACGTGTAGAACTCAAACTCACGCATGCGAAGGAAATGAAGTTTTGCTGCACTGAATCAACACATCTTTTCTGTTTTCTTCATGCTATATATACATGACTTTACACCAGTTACACCCTGGTAGTTTTCTAGCCTTACACAGAAGCAACGCGATGCCTGACTCTTTGTGGAAACGTTGCGACGTTTTGGCAACCAGCACGTACAGTTACGTATACATGAACAGTAACATACATATGAACAGTACCATGAACGCACAGGATTTATTCTATCATCACACAGCAGCATCTCAACAGTCAAGTAAGATGACAAGTTCCAAGTGGCTAACATAACATGTTCAGTTTGAGAATAAAACAAGGTGCGTACAAAAAATCACTACTACAGAAAGGCTAATAGTAGACGGCAAATCACAGACGGTTTTGTGAAACCGTCTGTAATGTAAACTATTACAGACGGTTTTAATTTGAAGGCCGTCTGTGGTATTTGTGGCGGGAAAAAGGAGTATCACAGACGGTTCTTACTGCTGAACCATCTGTGATACTGGAATATCACAGACGGTTTTTATTAAAACCCGTCTATGATAATCTGGGATTATCACAGACGGTTTTTTATTAAAAACCGTCTGTGTTGTGTCTACTATCATAGCCGGTTGTTGTTAAGAACCGTCTGGGAATGTTCACATACGGTTTTTCACAAGAACCTGCTGTGATGTCCCTTTGTCTGTCATATTCTAGATCAGAGGTTAATATATAAGTACACATTGCTTTTAATAACTTAACTACAGAACTACTGAGACAAGAGGTCACAAATTAAAGGCAAATTTATTAATTTCAATTAGAGGCAAATTTATTACAAAAGTCGCACAGGTAAAGAGTTTCCCAGATTGTATTCTTTTGGGCTTCGTAAGCTTCTTCTTCAACTTGGGGACTTGAAGGATCAGCCGCTAAATTCTCGAACGCCGTTAAGATTGCCCTTGTCCTCAGCACTTCCTCGTGCAGCCTGGGCAAATGATCAGCAGCATCCATCATTTCGTACAGGATAGCATTAAAACATTCCTCACAATCTGCCATTTCTGCATGAGCGGCAAGGCTATCCATCAGTCTGTGCAATGCGAGTAGAGCTTCTTCCGCATTGCGCACATTGTGGAGAAGAACCAGAGTGAGAGCTGTTTCCCTTTCTTGAGCGGCAGCGAGACGCCTCCGTCGACGGCGGAGGATCAGGTCAAGCTGACGGATGCAAGAAAGTCGGGGAAGGAGAGCAGGGCGGGTGCGGAGAAGCTGCTCCAGATGCAAATTGCTGGCCGCCTGTGTAAGGTTCCGGCCGAACAATTCGTGATGAACAGATGAGAGGAAGGAGATGATCACAAGAACAGTAGTAGAAGCCATGTTGTATTGTATATTGTATTTGTACGTACGTAGAAGCTAGAGACCTAGATTAGGAGCGCATATTTAACCTTTAGCACAAACGGTTCGTATACCCAAACATGAATGATATAGACGCTTCGTATAACGATCGAGAGACGTTAATTAGACGATCGAAACACGAAGCGTTCTGGTATGAAGCTTATCACAGACGGTTTTTTATTAAAAACCATCTGTCATAACTGGTTATCACAGACGGTTCTTAGTTAAAAACCGTCTGTGATAATGACTAAGGCATTTATTGCGCTGCTCAGACCGCATCGTCTTCATTTCGATCCAGATCTAGCCACTGCTGCGCACTTTTTCACTCTGGAGGAAGCTAGAGCGATTTCACTTTTTCAGACTTTCCTGGTTGCTGTAGATATGGTTAGTAATAAAATTTATTTATTTTTAATTGCATTACAATTTAGGTGTAAGTAATCCATGAGTGGTTATTGAAGATGGTTAATTAATTTGCAAAATTGTTGGTTATATAATAGCTATTGTGTTTGTAATATGAAATTGAGCTAGGAAATTAAGTCTCAATATAATAAATGTGGCCGGTATATATGTAGTTATAATTAGTTATTCTAGATTTTAATACTAAGTTGTTATATATGTACGTAACGTAGGACCGAAGTTGGATGTATGCCGCGAGCCGAGTGAGTGAAGAGTACATTAATGGCGTTTCTGCTTTTATAAGAGCCGCCGAGGAGGATATGTTGAATAAGGGGGTGGAATATATGTGCTGTCCATGCACTGACTGCGAGAATTTGAAGATGTTTAAGAACCGAGGGCAAATTGAAGCGCACTTGATTCGGAGGGGTTTCAAAAAGGATTATACGTGTTGGACCAGTCATGGCGAAGTGAATGATCATATGCCGCCGGATGACATCTCCGGTGAAGTGAATGATATGCCCCCAGATGACATCGCAGGTGAAGTGAATGACATGCCGCCGGCTGATGTCGATTGTGGCTCGGATTCGGATAGGTTGCACGATGATAATCTGGATCAGATGCTTCGCGATGTAGAAGAGAACTATGATGAGAGAGAGTATGTTAAATTCCGTGGCTTGATGGAGGACTCAGAGAAATCTTTGTACACGGGCTGCAAGTACACGAGGTTGTCGGGCGTGCTTGAACTGTTGAAATTGAAGGCAAGCAACGGTTGGTCCGACAAGAGTTTCACGGCGCTGCTAGGTCTTTTAGCGGACATGCTTCCGGAGGGAAATGAGTTGCCTAAAACCACGTATAAAGCCAAGAAGGTTCTTTGTCCGTTGGGAATGGAAGTAGAAAGAATACATGCATGCCCGAACGACTGTATCCTCTACCGTAAAGAGTATGCAAACATGCATGTATGTCCGGTGTGCAACACATCCCGATACAAACGTAACAATCAATCAGATGATGGCGTGGGAACAGAGGCGAAGAAAGGACCTCCTGCTAAGGTGGCATGGTATTTTCCTATAATTCCCCGTTTGAAAAGGTTTTATGCAAATCCAAAGGAGGCAAAACTGCTACGTTGGCACTCGGAGGAGCGCAAGAAGGATGGAATGCTAAGACACCTTGCTGATTCCGCGCAGTGGAGAAACATCGATAGGAGTTTTGCAGAGTTCGGTGCAGAACCAAGGAATATAAGGTTTGGACTGAGTACAGATGGAATGAATCCATTCAGTAGCATGAGCAGCCGACATAGCACATGGCCCGTGACTCTCTGCATCTATAACCTTCCTCCTTGGTTGTGTATGAAGCGAAAGTACATTTTGCTGTCGATACTAATCCAAGGGCCAAAACAACCTGGGAATGATATCGATGTGTTCCTAGCACCGTTGGTGGAAGATCTAAAAGTACTGTGGAACGAAGGGGTACAGGTATGGGATGCATACAAACGAGAGAACTTCACTCTGCGCTCTTTATTGTTCTGCACCATAAATGATTATCCTGCCCTTGGTAACCTATCGGGCCATAGTATAAAAGGTGCCAAAGCTTGTACTCACTGTTTAGATGGTACCGAGAGTGTGTGGCTGAGACACTCACGCAAAACCGTCTACATGCGTCACCGCCGGTTCCTTCGGAGGGCTCACCCATACCGCAAGATGAAGAAACAATTTGACGGAGAGAAGGAAGACGGTTCAGCTCCAAGGCATTTAAGGGGACACGAGGTTTATGATATGGTTAAGGATTTAGATGTTGTCCTCGGAAAGGGACGTAAATTGAGGGCTCATGAGAAGAACACCTGGAAGAAGAGATCAATATTTTGGGACTTACCTTATTGGGAGTACCTAGATGTTCGGCACTGCATCGACGTCATGCACGTAGAAAAGAATGTGTGCGACAGCTTGATTGGTCTCTTACTGAACATCCGTGATAAAACAAAGGACGGCGTCAACGCACGGCTTGACTTGGCTGATATGCACATCAGGCCTGAGTTAGCACCGACATGCACTGATAATGCACGAACGTACCTTCCCCCTGCGTGTTACACTCTGTCCAAGGCTGAGAAAACAGAACTGTGCCAGTGCTTGCATGGTGTCAAAGTTCCGTCTGGTTACTCCGGCAACGTGAAGAAACTTGTTTCGATGCAAGATTTGAAGTTAAATGGCATGAAGTCTCATGATTGTCATGTGCTGATGACACAGATGCTCCCTATTGCAATTAGAAATATTTTGCCGATCAAAGTCCGAGAGACAATCATGAGGATATGTTATTTCTTTAACACAATTGCTCAGAAGGTCATCGATCCCGAAGGACTAGATGCTCTGCAGGACGAGGTGGTGATGACTCTATGTCACCTTGAAATGTATTTCCCTCCTTCGTTTTTCGATATCATGGTCCATCTCATTGTTCATGTTGTGTGGGAGATAAAAATGTGCGGGCCCGTATTCCTACGTAGCATGTACCCATTTGAGAGGTTCATGGGAATTCTCAAGTCCTACGTACGGAATCGTTCTCGGCCGGAGGGCAGCATCGTCGAAGGTTGTGCAAGCGAAGAGGTCATTGAGTTTTGTGTCGATTATATGGCTCAGATTCAGCCGATAGGTGTCCCTCAATCTCGTCATGAGGGGAGACTGAAGGGTCTCGGAACTATCGGAAGGAAAGCAATCACTCCAGATATGGACATGTATATTCAAGCCCATTTCACGGTGTTGCAACACATGACTGAAGTGGCGCCTTATGTGGACCAGCACAAGGGTGTGCTTCGGCAACAGAATCCAGAGCGGCCGGATGTTTGGATCATGAGGCAACACAACCGTCGGTTCAACCAATGGTTGAAGGAGCAAATCGCTAGGAGCTCGCCGAGTGAGACGCTGACATGGTTGGCAAAAGGGCCGACATTTACAGTTGTGACATGGCAAGGATATGACATAAATGGGTACACATTCTATACGCAGTCTCAGGATGTCAAGAGCACTAACCAGAACATCGGTGTCCGCATAGATGCATTCAGTACCGATGGGTCGAGAAACTCGTACTATGGCTTCATAGAAGAGATTTGGGAGCTCGACTATGTGGTTTTCAAGATCCCCTTATTTCGCTGCCGTTGGGTGCATCTCCCACAGGTGAAGGTTGACAAGTACGGTGTCACGACCGTGGACCTCCAACGTGTCGGGTACAAAGATGAACCATTCGTACTCACCAATCAAGTTGTTCAAGTTTTCTATGTAACCGACCCGGCAAATAAGAAACGTCATGTAGTTCTTCATGGAAAAAGGAGAATTGTCGGAGTGGAGAATGTAGTGGACGAGGAGGAATACAATCAATTTGACGAGTTACCTCCTTTTGGAAAATGGCATAAGGGTCGACGATGAACAACGTGACGAAACTAGTTACGTACGCATTGATCATGATGAAGGGCTAATTTTTAAAGGAAATAAGCAAGTACAATAAGAATGTATATGTGAAAATGTGTGACAATTTTGAGATGTATATGTGAAAATGTGTGATGTAGTCAATTTTGAGATGTATATGTGGAAATGTGTGATGTAGTCAATTTTGAGATGTATATGTGAAAATGTGTGATGTAGTCAATTTTGAGATGTATATGTGGAAATATGTGATGTAGTCAATTTTGAGATGTATATGTGGAAATGTGTGATGTAGTCAATTTTGAGATGTATATGTGGAAATGTGTGATGTAGTCAATTTTGAGATGTATATGTGAAAATGTGATAGTCAATTTTGAGATGTATATGTGAAAATGTGTGATCTAGTCAATTTTGAGATGTATATGTGGAAATGTGTGATGTAGTCAATTTTGAGATGTATATGTGCAAATGTGTGATGTAGTCAATTTTGAGATGTATATGTGAAAATGTGTGATGTAGTCAATTTTGAGATGTATATGTGAAAATGTGTGATGTATTTGAGAATGACAAAATGTATCAAGAAATACACTGTGTGAATGCAGCTGGTAGGTGTTGTATATGAATGCAGCTGTTTGGTAGTTGATATGAATGCAGCTGTGTAGTTATTGGTGGTCTTAATTGCAACAGCCGGCAAAGGCTTATCACAGACGGTTCTAAATTTAGAACCGTCTGTGATAACATATCACAGACGGATCTAAGTTTAGAACCGTATGTGATAGTAAACTATCACAGACGGTTTTTAACTCAAAACCGTCTGTGATATGTTATCACAGACGGTTCTAAGTTTAGAACCGTCTGTGATAATCTTCCTACATATACCCTCTCGCTAGGGTTTTCCGTGTGCGCTGCAGTTATTCGATTAGATCTAAATCCCGAGCCCGTCGTCGCCGCCGCCTCCCCGAGCCCTCGCCGGCTGCCTCCCCCAGCCCTCGCCGGCCGCCTCCCCGGACGAAGACGTCGCCGCAGCCTCCTCCTCCTCCGTCGCCGCCTCCCCGAGCCCGTCGCCTCCTCCTCCGTCGCCGCCTCCCCGAGCCCGTTGCCTCCTCCTCCTCCGTCGCCGCCGCCTCCTCCTGCGTCGCCGCCTCCTCCTCCTCCGTCGCCTCCCCGAGCCCGTCGCCTCCTCCTCCTCTGTCGTCGTCGCCGCCTCCTCCTCCTCCTCCTCCTCCTCCTCCTCCGTCGCCGCCGCCTCCTCCTCCTGCGTCCCTAAGGTCACCAAAACCGTAAGGTCATCAAATCCCTCCGCGAGCTTCATGCTTACTATTAGTGTTTAGGGTTGATGCTTGATGCTTCATACTGTTATGGTTAGTTGCTTAGTACATATTTAGGGTTGATGCTTCATGCTTACTGTTAGTGTTTAGGGTTGATGCTTGATGCTTCATACTGTTATGGTTAGTTGCTTAGTACATATTTAGGGTTGATGCTTCATGCTTACTGTTAGTGTTTAGGGTTGATGCTTGGTACATATTACATTGGTACATTGTTTACTGCAGTAGCTTAATTAGTTTGCTATTTGGTACATATTACATTGTTACATTGTTTACTGCAGTAGTTTAATTAGTTTGCTATTTGGTACATACTACATTGGTACATTGTTTACTGCAGTTGCTTAGTTTACATTGGTACATATTGCTTGTTGTGTTACTATATAGTATATAGTATATAGTATATAGTATATAGTATATAGTATATAGTATATAGTATATAGTATATAGTATATAGTATATAGTATATAGTATATAGTATATAGTATATAGTACATAGTACATAGTATATAGTTTGAAATCATTTGGGTCCCCCTTCCCTCTACTCCTCTCCTCCCTTCTCCCCCTTCCCTCTACTCCTCTCCTAATCTCTTTCTAGTGTATCTGGATAAAGAAATCTTGCGATTATTGCAAAAGATACATTGACCATTTGGGTGGAAAGAAATACATTGTGTCGTCAGGCTCATGACTGCCAATTTGAAGCATAGCGTAGCATCTGAGGCACATCCAAGGCCTGCAGCTGTGTCTTGAGGAATCCCAAGAGCTGGTCTTCAGATGTGGCATTCCTCAAACTATAAATTATGAATCTTATTCTCATAACCCATCTGAATACCAGCTCTTGGCATTCCTCAAGACACAGCAGCAGGCCTCGGATGTGCCTCGGATGCTATGCTATGCTTCGAATTGGCAGTCATGCGCCTGACGAAACAGTTGATCTTTCCACCCAAATGCTCCATGTATCTAGACAAAAAACAGCAAATGAAGCAAGTGACATACTATAGTGTTCCCGTTCAATGAACCGGATACACTAGTTTGTGTCATTTGCTTCATAGACCTTTGTTTAGGGACTTTGCTATTTGGTTTATAGTTTTAGCAACTAAAGTAGGTGCTAGGATAGGCACCTTGTTTAGAGACCTTGTAGTAATAGTATTACAAAATTCAAGGAAATTTTAGTACAGAAGTTCAAAAAAAACAAATTCCCAGATTCTTCGGTGAGCAGCCGATATAGCCGACTTCTTCGGTGAGCGACTATCCATCTGCTTCTTCCCACTCCTTCTCTTCATCTCTGATCTCTGGATCACGTACGCCAGTAGCGATGATTCAGTTAGATGAATCATCGCTACTGGCGTACGTGATCCGGAGACTAGAGATGAAGAGAAGGAGTGGGAAGAAGCAGATGCATAGTCGCTCACCGAAGAAGTCGGCTATGTCAGCTGTTCACCGAAGAATCTGGAATGTCTTTTTTTTGCACTTTTGTAATAAAATTGACTTGAATTTTGCGGGAAAAAGAGGGACTTGATACATTGGTACATTGGTAAGATAGGCACATCACCCCCTCTCTATGTCCATATCACCCCCTCCCTTCTCCCCCTCCCCTCTACTCCTCTCTTGTCTTGCAATTCAATATGATTACTTTCTCATCTTATCTTAATAGACCCACAAAATGAGCAACATGTCACCCGCGCATTCTTCAACATCATCGCTGGAGGCGTCCGCTCCAACATCAAGACGCCAAGGAAGAGGGCTATCAAAGAAGCCTGAGGGCCGACAGATCATCATAGCGGTGAATGCATCTGGGGTCCCTATCCTTCCTCAAAAAGCAGTAAACGCATTCCGAACCATGGTCGGAGTAGTTGCACGAGAACAAATTGAGATCACATACAATTCGTGGAAGAACGTGCCTGACACTCGGAAACGTGAGCTGTGGACCGAAATTTTGGCATCGTTCGAGTTCCCAGAAGAACACCTGGACGCTGTGCAACAACAAACCTACAAAGCGGCGTGCAAAGCATGGAAGAACTTCAAGAGCACGCTTGTCAAGAAATACGTGGAGACGGACGAAACGCCTGTTCATACATACCCATTCCTGGAACCACAATGGGAAGAGTTCAAGGCGATGAAAACGGCCGAAGATTTCAAAAGTACAAGTGTGGCGCACAAGGCCCTCCAGGCAAAAAATACACACCCTCACAGACTTGGCACAGCTGGGTATGCGGGTAAAATCGCGCAGTGGATGAAGGAGGATGAGCTGGCAGCTGCACAGGACATCGCCCCGCCGTTTTCCAATATCCCGGACGACCGCGCTCGAAATTGGATTAGAGCAAGGTCATCTACAACGACATCAGGGGACATCACCTTTCGAAACCCTTCAGACCAGCAAGTGACCGAGCGCCTGGTAAGATATCGATGGAACTACGTAGCTTGTAATTACTCCACAACTTCGTACGAATTGAAATGACATGTCGTGCTCTTGCAGGAAGAGCTGAGTTTTCAATCTACCCTGGGATCATTCCAGGGAACAAGGGAGAATGATATGCTCTCCGTGGCCCTGGGAAACAAGGAGCACCCGGGCCGTACGAGAGGCCTTGGGCTTTACGTTCCTTGGAAACATGGTTTCCAAGATGACTCCGACATGTATCGGCGCAGGAAGAGAAACAAAGCCGAGCGTGACGCACAGCTACGAGAAGAGCTCAAGGCATCTCTTAAAGAGGAGATACTAGGTTCGATGGCTGATATAATCAGAGATGAGGTGCGGAAACAGACAGAAAGTCAGCAGGCCGCCACCGCCGCTCCTGTGCTAGCTAGCCCGCACAACCATCCGAGTAGCTGCGCGTCCAATCCGACGCAAACCCAGTCCAAATTTCCTGTGGACGACATCCTGGTAATAATTATTACCTCTCGAATGCTTGCTCCATTGGTAGGCCTATTCGAGTAGCTAATTTTGTATCGTTATGTAGGAGCCTACGACATGCAGGCTCCAAGTGAGATATGGCTCCATTCCCTTGTACGCTGCTTGGGGCCAGGCATATTCGTCTGGTATCGGGGCCATGGTGCACGGTCAAGCTTTAGCGCCAGGCTTCGCAAAAGTTAATGTGGATGGTGTGTATGCCAATTTTGAGGTGGTCCTGCTACCGAAGCCCCCCAACGACGAGATCGTGAATCTAGGACAGGCCATTGGAACATTCATCCAGTGGCCCAAAACCGACATCTCCCTGGAGGCTTCTTCACCGGTGGCAGGACCAGAAGTGCAGTGCAAACCACAGCAACTTGCACTGGTGCCATCTCCACACGGGCAGTGCGAACCACAGCAACCTGCACCGGTGCTATCTCCACGGGTGCTATTCTCGCAAGAGCAACTTGCACTGGTGCCATCTCCACACGGGCAGTGCGAACCACAGCTACCTGCACCGGTGCTATCTCCACGGGTGCTATTCTCGCCAGAGCAACTTGCACCGTCTATACCATTACAGTCGACTAGCATAAAGTCAACCCACAATCGAGGCAGTGGCTAGGGCAAATCAAAGACGAAGGATGATGACGAATTCCCGTCCATGCCATTGGCCCGCAAATTCGTGCTAGCTCAGCCGATGGTAGTCCAGGAAGAGCTCCAAAAACTAGGACTTGGTTGCCAAAGATTCCACCTTTGGTATATGGAAGTGTCCAATAAGCCAGAGGCAGAACGGCGCTCAGGTATAGCTGTCAAATTCAAGCCGGAACATTTCTTGCACGAAGCTCAGGACTGTGTCTTCACGGTGACCTTTGACGATATATTTGATCTTTTCACGCTCAACGCTCTCGACGCCTCACTCGTTCGATGCTGGACGCTGTAAGTCTGTACAATCAAAGTCTCTGTTCACGTAATACCGATATATGTCACAATTTGTTGCTTTCCTATGTTATATATAGATTCATGCTGATCGAAGCTAGATCATCGAAATCACAAATTGGTTTCCTGGACCCACGCTTGGTCGCCATTGATACCATCATCGAGAATGCATCCTTCGTCGAGGACTATATTACAAAAGCACTGCTGGCTCACCAAGATAAGGAATTTGTTCTTATGCCATACAATGAGAATTTCCATTGGATTTTAATTGTAATTATACCAAAATGGAACAAGGCTATATACCTTGATTCTCTAAGTAAGAACAAATTCAAGTACACAGCTATCGCCCGAATACTGGATAGGTACGTACATTGTACATTGTACTCTTTCTTTCCTTCCGAATAACTAATCTAACTTTTTCGAATAACGAAGGTCGTTCGCCACATACGTTCAACAAACACGTGACTCGACGACAGGGGCCAAGGCCTTGAAACATGATCGCAAGTTTCGGGTATTCGCTAGCTACACATTAATTAATCATATACAACACATAGTAGTAATGCCACTTGATTTAACACATTATATTTTTTGCAGTGCCACCAGCAGGAGCCGGGCAACACATGTGGATACTACATGTGCCACCATATGAGACTACTCCTCGATTCCACCAAGATCACTAATTCTAAGGTTTGTCAATCTTCCCACATTTATTTCATACATGTCAGTTTTATATATGCGTGCGTTGATATTCCTATCGACAGGCTGCGTCCATCTCTACATCTGCATTGACACAGCCGGATTTTGCAAAAATTCGAGGAGAGCTCATTTGGTTTTTGTGGTCAAAAGTCGTAAGATCAGATGGAGAGTTCCACTGCCCAGAATGATTTTTTATTGTAATTCTAAGTGCAAATACAGTATAGATCTTTTACAATTGTGTATTTGTTAATGGATATTTTATTTCAACTCAATGAATTGATTTGCGAAATGGATGCTTTATGTTTGTGAAATGAAGTGCGTTGTCAATTGGATGTTTTATGTCTGTGAAATGAATTGAGATGTGAAATGTATCTGAAATGAAATGAGATGTGTGAGTTGTATATGTTTATGTCTGTGATTATCTGCTTGTTTCAGAGGGCATGGCTAGCATTTCCTGAGGCTAGCTATAAACAGAAATATATTCTGCTGGGGGGAGGAGTATCACAGACGGTTTTTCAGTAAAAACCGTCTGTGATTATGCGATATCACAAACGGTTTGTCATTAAAAACCGTCTGTGATTATCTGATATCACACTGGTCTTCAGATGTGGCAGCCACATCTGAAGACCAGCTCTTGGCATTCCTCAAGACACAGCAGCAGGCCTCGGATGTGCCTCGAATGCTATGCTATATATGCTTCGAGTTGGCAGTCATGCGCCTGACGAAAAAGTTCATCCCTGTGTAACTATCACAGACGGTTTGTAGTGTAAACCGTCTGTGAAGGACTATCACAGACGGTTCTATACACGAACCGTCTGTGATACGCATAAATCACAGACGGTTGATATTTCGAACCGTCTGTGATATTATGTACATCACAGACGGTTCGTGTTACGAACCGTCTGTGATAATGAGACTATTACAGACGGTTATTTATGCGAACCGTCTATGATAGGCAGAAATCACAGACGGTTAATATTAATAACCGTCGGTGATAATTCGCAGACGGGTATTAATACGAACCGTCTGTGATATATAATTTTCACAGACCGTTTGTAGTTGGAACCGTCTGTGATATTCTGCGTAATATTAATTACTTGGCGTACTTGCTTGAAGGATGTCGACACCGATCTGTCTTCATTGCGCTGCATCGGTGGAGCAAGGCGGCCGGCTTTAGGGAGTTGGGGGTGAAAAAATATCACCGTCTTCTTATTGATCTGATCAGAGGTTAGCATACTCAATTACTTAACATTCTTAGTGATCTGATCAGAGATTAGTATTCAATTACTTAACATTCTTAGTGATCTGATCAGAGGTTAGTAGTAGAGGTAATAATCATTTTTGACACCCATTTTTCACTTGTGTAGCGTAGATGGACCGAAGCTGGATGTATATTGAGAACCGTGTGAGTGAAGAGTACATTACTGGTGTGTCTGCCTTTAGAAGGGCGGCCAAGCTGGATATGTTGAAGAAGGGGATGAAATATATGTATTGCCCATGTATTGATTGTGATAATCTCAAGATGTTTAGCAACTCAACGCAGATTGAAGCTCACTTGATTCGAAGGGGTTTCAGAAAAGGGTACAAATGTTGGACCAGTCACGGTGAAGAGAAGAGTACACAAGAAGGTAGTTATGACATAGTCGAGGGAGGCAACGATATGCCAGTTGTGGACTGTTCTTTCGATCATGAGGAAAGGTCGCAGGATGACAATCTGGATCATGAGGATAGGTCGCAGGATGACAATCTGGATCATGAGGATAGGTCGCAGGATGATAATCTGGATCAGATGTTACGTGATGCAGAAGGGAACTATAGTGAGAGAGAGTTTGGTAAATTCGAGGGCTTGATGGAGGACTCGAAGAAACCTTTGTTCCCGGGCTGCAAGCCGCAATACACGAGGTTGTCATCAGTTCTAGAACTGCTAAAATTGAAGGCAAGCAATGGTTGGTCCGACAAGAGTTTCACGGCATTATTAGGTCTCCTAGTGGACATGCTTCCAACGGGAAATGTGTTGCCGAGAACCACCTACCAAGCCAAGAAGATTCTTTGTCCATTAGGAATGGAAGTAGAAAGAATACATGCATGTCGGAATGATTGTATCCTGTACCGTAAAGAGTGTGCTAGCTTACATGTTTGTCCGGTGTGCAAAGCATCCCGATACAAACGTAAAAATGACTCTGATGATGGGAAGGGCATCGAGGTGAAGCAAGGACCTCCTGCTAAGGTGATGTGGTATCTTCCTGTAATCCCCCGTTTGAAGCGTTTATTTGCAAACCGCAAGGATGCAAGATTGATGCGTTGGCACTGCGAGCAGCGTAAGAAAGACGGAATGATAAGACATGTTGCTGATTCTGCCCAGTGGAGGAACATCGATAGGATGTTTGTAGATTTCGGTGTGGAACCGAGAAATATAAGGTTTGGGTTGAGTACAGATGGAATGAATCCTTTTGGTAACATGAGCAGTCGACATAGCACCTGGCCCGTGACTCTGTGCATGTACAACCTTCCTCCTTGGCTGTGTATGAAGCGGAAATATATTTTGATGTCACTACTTATCCAAGGGCCGAAGCAACCTGGCAACGATACTGATGTGTTCCTAGCCCCATTGGTGGAAGATCTTGCAACACTGTGGAATGAAGGGGTACATGTATGGGATGCGGACAAACGAGAGAACTTCACTCTACGGGCCATGTTGTTCTGCACCATTAATGATTTTCCTGCCCTTGGTAACCTGTCAGGGTTTAGTATAAAAGGAGCCAAAGCGTGTCCGCACTGCTTAGATTATACGGAGAGTGTGTGGTTGAACAACTCCCGAAAAACTGTGTACATGCGTCACCGTAGGTTCCTTCCAAAGTATCACCCATACCGCAAGATGAAGAAACAATTTGACGGAAAAAAAGAGGATGACTCAGTACCAAGACCTTTTAGCAGGAAAGAGGTGTATGATATGGTCAAGGATATAAATGTTGTGTTTGGAAAGGGACGTAAATTGAGGAAGAACATGTGGAAAAAGAGGTCAATATTTTGGGACTTGCCTTATTGGGAGCACTTAGAAGTTCGCAATTGCATCGATGTCATGCACGTAGAGAAGAATGTATGTGACAGTTTGATTGGTCTCTTACTGAACATTCCTGACAAAACAAAGGATGGTGTTAACGCAAGGCGTGACTTGGTCGCTATGAACATCAGGACCGAGTTAGCACCGATAGAGACCGATAAAGGCCGGACGTACCTTCCCCCAGCATGTTACACTCTGTCTAAGTCCGAGAGAACTGAATTGTGCCAGTCCTTAAATGGTGTGAAAGTTCCATCCGGTCACTCGACAAGCATGAAGAAACTTGTTTCCATGGAACATTTGAAATTAATTGGCATGAAGTCTCACGACTGTCATGTGCTAATGACTCAAATGCTACCTGTTGCAATTAGAAGTATTTTGCCGAACAAGGTTCGAGTGACAATCATAAGGCTATGTTATTTCTTCAACGCAATTGCTCAGAAGGTCATTGATCCGGATGGACTAGATGCTCTGCAAACCGAGGTGGTGACAACTCTATGTCATCTAGAGATGTATTTCCCTCCATCATTTTTTGATATCATGGTCCATCTCATTGTCCACCTTGTGAAAGAGATAAAAATATGTGGCCCCGTATTTCTACGTCATATGTACCCTTTCGAGAGGTACATGGGAATTCTGAAGTCCTATGTACGCAATCGATCTCGACCGGAGGGTAGCATCATCGAAGGTTATACAACAGAAGAGGTCATTGAATTCTGCATCGGCTACATGGCTCAGGTAGAGCCGATAGGTGTACCTTTATCTCGTCACGAGGGGAGGTTAGAGGGTATAGAAACTATCGGGAGGAAAGCAATAACTCCGGATCAAAATACGTATGCTCAAGCCCATTTCATGGTTTTACAACACATGACTGAAGTGACCCCATATATTGAAGAGCACAAGGACATGCTACGTCAGGAGAATGCAGGCCAGTCAGAAGTTTGGATCACGAGACAACACAACTGTCAGTTCAACGAATGGTTGAAGGCGCAATTGACTAGGAGGTCGTCAAATGAAACACTACAATGGTTGGCAAAAGGGCTAAAATTTACAATTGTGACATGGCAAGGATACGACATTAATGGCTACACATTTTATACAACAGATCAAGATAGAAAGAGCACAGTGCAGAACTTAGGTGTCCGCATAGATGCCTATGATTCGCACGGCCGTACCGCTGGCCCAAGCTCGTACTACGGGCTTGTAGAGGAGATTTGGGAGCTTGACTACGTAATTTTCAAAATTCCTCTATTTCGGTGCCGTTGGGTCCAACTCCCACGGGGTGTAAAGGTTGACAAGTACGGCGTCACTACCGTGGACCTCGAATGTGTAGGATACAAAGACGAACCATTCGTACTCGCGAGGCAAGTTGTTCAAGTATTTTATGTAACCGACCCGGCAAATAAGAAGCGCCATGTAGTTCTTCAGGGAAAAGAAGGATTGTCGGGGTTGAGAATGTTGTGGATGAGGAAGAGTACAATCAATTTGATGATTTGCCTCCATTCGGAGACGGCATCAGGCTCGATGAAGAACAAGGCGATGAAGCAAGCTATATGCGTATCGATCATCATGAAGGGCTTTATTTAAAATGATATAGCCAAAGTGTAATAAATGATATAGGTTATGAATGTATGTATGTTCCATTGTAATTGTAAAATGACTAAGGAACCCATGCATTGTAATTGTAAAATGACTAAGGAACTATGAAATAGTTATATTTATGGTTATGCTTGCGTTTTTCATAAATGTATCTATGTTCCATATTGTAATTGTAAAATGACATAGGAACCTAGCTAGCTGCGGGTATTTATAGTGAACTATCACAGGCGGTTTATCAAAAAAAACCGTCTGTGATAACACATCACAGACGGTTCTATCGATATAACCGTCTGTGATAATATGGGTAGCAGGGGTGGGAGGGAGCAAAACCTAGCTAGCAGGGGCGCTGCAGAGTGGAGACAAGAGACTGCGGCAGAGCGGACTCCGCAGACCTAGCTGCGGGTATTTTAAAATGAGCTATCACAGACGGTTCTACCAATATAACCGTCTGTGATATGCATTATCACAGACGGTTCTATCGATATAACCGTCTGTGATAATATGCATATCACAGACCGTTATATTGATAGAACCGTCTGTGATAGATCATCTTTAAATACCCGCAGCTAGGTCTGCGGAGTCCGCTCTGCCGCAGTCTCTTGTCTCCACTCTGCAGAGCCCCTGCTAGCTAGGTTTTGCTCCCTCCCACCGCCGGTCCCTCCCGAAGCCGCCGGTCCCTCCCGAAGCCGCCGGTCCCTCCCGACGCCACTCCCTCCCGAAGCCGGCGGTCCCCCCCGACGCCGGTCCCTCCCTCCCGACGCCGCCGCTCCCTCCCGACGCCGCTCCCTCCCGAAGCCGGCAGTCCCCCCCGACGCCGGTCCCTCCCGACGCCGCCGATCCCTCCCGACGCCGCTACCTCCCGACGCCGCCTCCTCCCGACGCCGGTCCCTCCCTGTGCTTCACATGTTAGCTTTATGATATATATATGCTTCACATGTTATATGCTTCACATGTATTTTATGTTATATGCTTCACATGTATTTTATGTTATATGCTTAACATGTTATATGCTTCACATGTATTTTATGTTATATGCTTCACATGTTAGCTTTATGATATATATATGCTTCACATGTATTTTATGTTATATGCTTAACATATTATATGCTTCACATGTATTTTATGTAGCATATAATATATGCTGCACTTGTTAACTGCAAGTGACACACTCCAGTGTATCTTGTTCAATGAACTTGATGCACTGGTTTGTGTCACTTGATTCATAGAACTTTGACAAGCTGGGTCCATAGCTCACTTCAGTTAGTTTTTTCTTAGAAGAGAGATGGCGTCCACACAGTCTTCATCGTCGTCATCTGGGTCTCACGCTCCCAAGACTGCGAAATCTAAACGTGGCCGAGGAGTATCGAAATGGCCAGAGGCCCGAATGACCATCACGGTGGTCTCTCCGGATGGGGTCCCTCTGGAACCGTCGAAAGCAGCGTCATCATTTCGGACTACCTGCGGGATAATTGGAAGGCAACGGGTCCCCATCACCATAGCAAGCTGGAAAGATTTGACAAAGGATCACAAAAATCAGCTATGGGAGGAACTTACAAATTCGTTCGAGTTCCCAGCAGAAGCACAGGGACTCGTGCAACGGCAAGCGCTCCTCACGATGAGAAAAGCATGGAAGAATTTTAAGAGCACTCTTGTGACGAAGTACGTGGCCGAGGATGTCACGCCCTTCACGAAGTATCCTTTCGTGTCGCCGGAAACATGGGAGGCCTTTGTGCAGATGAAGATGACGCCCGAATTTGTACAACAAAGTGCGGCGCACAAGGATCTCCAGTCACAAAACACGCACCCTCACAGACTCGGCACTGCTGGGTACGCGGGTAAAATCCCGCAATGGAGGATGCAGGATGAGGTCACAATCCGATCGGAGGCCTCTCCGCCATTTGCAGGGATCGCAAACGAGCGGGCTCGAAACTGGTTAAGAGCGAGGTCATCAACCACATCTTCGGGTGTCTCTTTCAAAAACCCCGCAGATGAGGAAGTGTCCCAACGCATGGTAAAATATGTTAAACAACATAGTTGTTAACACCTCTTGAACTTCATGGGTTCAAAAATAACATGATTAATTGCCTCTTGCAGCAATCATTGACTACCGAATCTACTCGTGGCTCCTTTGAAGAATATAGGGAGATAGATTTACTATCACAGGCCTTGGGAAACAAGGAGCACCCAGGTCGCACACGAGGCATGGGGGTTTATGTACCTTGGAGGCACGGATTTCCAGATTACTCCGAGACATATAGGAGTAGGAAGAGATCCAAGGCGTACCGCAGCGAACAAATAAAACAGGAGCTTCGTGCTCAACTTGAGGAACAACTATCTGCCTCACTTCAAGAGCAGACTGCCTCACTTCGAGGAGAGATAGATTCGTTGCGGGAAGAACTGAGACAAGTCCGCAACCAATCGCAACCCACTCCTAGTACTGCGGTACCCAGTCCCCCTCAACGTCGCAGTAGCTGCGCGTCCACACCAATTTCTGAACATAGCGACGACCACTTACGTATTGATGACATTCAGGTAATGTACCTCTTTAGAATGGTACATAGATCTCTCTGGTGGACGCCTTAACTCATCTCTTGTATCGTTATGTAGGAGCCCATGCCTTGCAGCCTCAAAGTCAGGCTTGTTGGCTCTATTCCCGTTGACGCTGGGCGCGGCATGGTGTATCCATTGCTGCCAGGGACGCTGGTGCACGGTGTACAAGTAGACACCGGTTTCATAAAGGTCCAGGTGGACATGATTAATGATATTTTTAAGTCCGTCCCTCTTGAGAAGCCCCCAAACGAAGAGATTAAGACATTAGGGGATGTCGTCCACACATTCGTTCAGTGGCCCAAGAGGGACATCGTCCTCGACATGTCCGTGCCACAATCTTCACATCCAGTGGCCCAAGAGGGACGTCGCCCTGGACCTGGCACATCGGCTCCGGTGGCTCCACCTCCACCTCCAAATCCAGTAAAGTCTGTTGCATCGGCTCCCGCCGAGACGCCACCGAGAACATCTCACAAGCGAGGCTCCAAGGCCTCCAAGACTCATGCGAAGAAAATTAAGCCACGTCCCGTGCCATGGACGTTTACTCTAGGAGTGTCGTTGGTGCCCGACTCACAATTACGCCATCTTGGTATGATTTCCAATAGATTGCATGCCTGGTACATGGAGAAGTCCAACTTGAAGCCAAACCGGCAGAGTGCATTCACTCTGAAATATAACGAGACACATTTCCTCCACGACTCGGGCTACATCGTCGTGACATTCGAAGATTTATTCTTACTATTCAATCTCGACGAACTCGACGCCTCACTTCTACGATGCTAGACACTGTAAGTGTACTGTACAATGAAGTTCTACATTCACGTTATACAGATAAATGTCATTACTCTTTCTTTATGTATAGATACATGATCCAAGAAGTCCGGCGAACGCGACGACCAGTGGGTTTCCTCGACCCTCACTTGGTCTCCGAGCAATCTATCAACGCAGATGCATCCTTCGTGCAAGGTTACATAACGAGGGGATTGATTGCTCACAGCGACAAGGAGTACGTCATGGTACCCTTCAACCAAGGGTAAGTGCTTCACTAGTTGCCACACATATGTTTCATTTGTACTTTACATGCAGCATGAACTTAGGATTAATCACTATGGCGACACACATGACTAGGCATCACTGGATTTTGATTGTGATTGTACCAAAGTGGAGCAAGGTAATATACCTTGATTCCCTCCTTAGGAGCAACCACGACTTCAGTCTTGTGCAAGAAGTACTTAACAGGTAAACTCATTTCCTCCATACATAACTCTATTGTAATATTTCTTTTGTTTGCCACGGCCGAGGCTAAGTTTTTTGAATCACGTAGGGCTTTTGCCGAATATGTTGCCCAAGGAGGATCACACGATATAAAATCCAGTGACACGCTACGACACCAGACGCGATTTCCGGTACCCTCTACAACACAACAATCCTATATCATACTTTGTTATAATGCCTCTAGAATTGACAATACCGATGTATGTAATTCTATTTTTGCAGTGCCACCAGCAGCTACAAGGCAACGTATGTGGATTCTACGTTTGCCGCCATATGCAGGAAATCATGAGTACTAAGATCAATGATCCAGAGGTTTGTCAGGTCCTTCCAATAATTATTATTTTCTGATTATATATATGTATTTATATTACACACATATGCTAATGAATGACTTAACATTGCTCGTAGCGACAGCGGGTGAAGTTCGACCAAAGTGCATATGATCTTGACAATCTCGTCGAAATTCGTGCAATCATCTCCCAATTCTTGGTAGCAGAGGTCATAAGTAAGAGTGGAGAGTTCTACGCCGGCAATGGTGATAATTAGATGTTGAAACATTGGATTCAACTGTACAAATCAAACAATTCCTTCAACTATAAGGGTTGTCTGTGATAGGGCTGTCTGTAGCAGTGGATCCATTCAGCAATGCTCCCGTCCCATGCTGTAACTGTTCGAAACCTGGGCCTTGTCTACACGCCTGGCTTAGAGCAAGTTTAATAAGGCTGACTATGCTAGCTATAAGGGAATCCATGTCAGCATAGTCCTATGTGGAGGGGAGAGAAAAGGAGAGAGAGAGCCAAGCCGACTCCCATGCAAGAGTCAGGCTATAGCACAGGAAAAGAGGCGTTATCCATACATATACCAATAGAACTAACTGTTATACCCATGCATGTATTAAATGACCAATACACATGTATGTATTAAATGATTGAGAGCTCTTGTAGAGACAACTTATAGCCAGCTTATTGTATGAGTTGGCTGCATCTTACCTTTTGATGATATGGAAATATATTGGAGGTAGCAGCTATCTATACTATTAAACTTGCTCTTATGATAGATACTTCTTCACGTAGTTTATAAATAAGAGATCCTAATTATTAGTCTTATACTTATAAAAGACAAAGCAATAAAGAAAAGGAGTTTCTCTATCTCTCTATGTGTGCAATTCTTGTATTTTCTTGCATTATCTGTGTTTGATCCATCTCTCTCGCACAAAAGGAATCGCTCGGACTAGACTCACCAGCGACGGTTTCTCAACATGATACCAGCACAAATTACTCCGGTGGATCGAAAGGTAATCGTCGAAACACGATACATGTAGATTGAATTACGATCTAGATTGCGTTCCGTACGATTTTGCATTCTAGATTGATTTTGTTTTCACGGTGCAAATTCTATCTAATCTCTGTGAGATGACTTGGAGTCACCGGCACAATACCGATCAGATGATCGAAAAAATAGGGATTGTTGATTGTATCGTGGAAAAGAAAAAAACCTCTCGTGGAGCAACCCCGCACGGCACTTCCCGCACAGGGCCACACCGCGTGCGCACCAAGGCCGTACCGCCCGCACGTGGTTGCACCGTTGTGCGTCGCCGCCCACCTGCGCCGCCGAGCCACCATGCCTCGCCACCCACACGCGGCCGAGCCATCGTGCTTCACCGTCCGCACGCAGCCAAGTCGCCTCACGATGCCTACATACGGCATAGCCACCATATCAAAGCCGCGCAGCCTTCGGCCCCTGTACGGACCACTACCGCGATGTGCGCCACAGCGGGCTTAGAGCTGTGCCGCCGATTCGGACGCCGCTCGGCCAACGGTTGCACGTGTTGGCACGCCTGCATGCGGTCTTGCCGTCGGCCACTAGCACATGCTTGTGCCGCCACCGCGCACCGCATGCACTGCGCGCTGCTGGCCCCACACGGCCGTGCCGCGTCAAGTCGCCGCACCGCTAGCCCTGCACAGCCACCGTGCATCACGACAAGCACCGTCAGCCCTACATGGCCGTTCTGCACGTGAGCCGAAGCCATGCATGGCTACGGCTGCACCGCCTGAGCCGCACAGCTGCTCCTATCGCCGCTCGCCCCGCATGGCGTGCACCACCATCCCTTGGCCCCGGATCAAGCCGTCCGCCTCCCACACGAAGCGTCGTCGTCCGCCATCTCTCGGCTCCCAGGGCAAAGCTGCTCCTCGAGTGCTGCCGACCCTGAGAATTGTCGGCCCACACGCCACCGCTCCCAAGCGCTGCCACTCCCACACACCACTGCCTTGCACCCGCACGACAAGTCATCGCCGCCTCGCGTCCGCACGAGCCTTAGCTCGGGCCGCCGCCGTTGGATGGAAATGGGTAGGGGAACCTACCCTACCCCATGCACCGAATGGCCCGTGATGGGCTAAAGAAAAAGAGGAAGGGGGCCGACACCGGCATTTTGCAAAAAGGCCCCTAGGAAATCAAAAAACTACGCAGAAAATTTTCTCAGAATTAAAAATTAGCGGATAAGCCCACAGAAATTGTAGAATTCACTGAAAATTCATGTTCCAGCATAAAAGGGCTTCGAGAATTCAATTTTGAATTGTTTTTAACATTTGAAGCATGCCTAGCACTGTTATTATTATTTTTTATGTTTTCTATATTTACTTACTATCTTGATTAATCATAATTGTTTAATTGTCTTTAATCACTGAAATTAATAGTAAAATTTATAGAAAATGCATAGAAAATTCTGAAACATTACGAGAACCCTTTTGTACCATTATTCAATTTATTTCATGCATGTTTACCTACAGTAAATTTATATATTCCTTTTATTCATATGTTGTTGACAGGCATCACAAACCGCGAGTTCGAGGAGCTGGCCCAGCATGACGAAAATTACTTGACTTAGACTTCTGTCATCGAGATTGTACTTAGAGCCAAGAAGGTCCGCGCTACCATTGGGGTTGGTGCATCGGAAGATGCCAACCCACACTTGAAGAAAATTATCAGGCACTTTACTTCCTCAGGCACCACCTCTATACTACTCTCAAGAATGAGTACATGGCAGAGAAGAGCATGGTAGCATTGTGGACTACACTCATGAAGTGGTTCGAGAAGCTGAATGATACCATTCTTTCTCAGGCATAGCAAGAATGGATCCGACTGTGGTTTGCTGGTTTCAAGACGGTTGGACAGTACAACTCTTCTCTGCATAGAAGTTGTACCAATCTTCAACTTTATGGCAGGCAGATCACATAGAAGTAGAAGATTGAGAAGACCCTCTCCACCTCTCACCCTAGTGCAGTGCATCCTACGCGTAACTATTGATGTGACCATGCCACCAACACATACGACCATAGCGCCCAATATCAAGATTGAACTAAAGATGAATTTGTTTCTTCAGTTTCAACATACTTTAAATGAGAACATGATACTACCTAATGATGAAAATATATATTTTTGTAGCACCACATCACTTTTGCACCAATCAAAGTAAGAGTTCAACTTGGACACGTTTTGGAATCCAATTCGGCCTCCAGATCAGTTCGGATTCAGTTTGACAGCCCAACTTCAAATGTGCATAACTTTCACATACGGGAGTTCGTTTGAGGTCCACGAGTACTCAATGGAAAGCTTTTCTCGTCCTCTTTCCAATGGATCTAGTCTCATCTCCCAATTCCTCCTGTGCTTGCCGCAATCACTCAAAGAAGGTGTTGTGTCACCTGTTTGAGTCAAATTGGGCCTTGTAATGTTTGGGCCCAAAGGGGAGGTGCCCCCTCCTAGGCCCATACTGTTCACGCGTAGTACCACCCCTTTTTCCTTAGTTTTATGTGGCTTTTCCACCCCTATTTAAGGAGGCTGCACCCTTCTAGTTTTCTGGATTTTGTTTGCTTAGTTTTTCCATGGTGAAAACTTTTTTTCTTCGCTTGTGTCGACTAGACCAACCGTAAAGAACCTCTGCGGAATCCCACCTTTTTGAACTCAATTTATATATTTACAATTTCAGATTGCTTGTTATCTTGTTCTTGCGTGTTCTTCGGTTGTATACAGGAATAGACCTTCGTGGTCAGGTCAACCGCGTTCTTGGCACGGTTGATAACAACTTGGAGTGTGGTTCAGCGATTGCTAAGGAGCAAGCGACGTTGTACGGTTGTAGTTGGATCGCAAGAGTCAGCACCACCAAAATCGATAGTTATCATCCTATCGGAAGATCGGGACCCCATCGCATCATCAACTATCGTCAAGACGGCTACAAGAAATATGCTAAATTGATTGATATCATACAGGTTGCAGAGGTTCAAGATAAAGTTCTCTACAAGAACTTTATCGCACAGCCACCTGGTAGCTCTGCTAGCTGTGAGGCCAATGTTGGGAGCTACAAGGTGTGAAAGCCTACAAGGAAAAAAGAGGAAGGAAGGGCAAAGCCATAGCTTAGAAAGGCAAGTCAAATGCTCCACATGAGAATAAGACCAGCAAACCAAAGCAGGACAACAAGCCCTATGGTCAGCAAGACCAAACTTGCTACAAGTGTGGCAAGCGGGAGCACTGGTCGTGGATCTGTAAAGAGCTGCAACATGTCATCGATGCCTTCCAAGCCAATAAGAAGAAGGGTGGCAAAGGGCAGCATGAAACCCACTTTGCTTTTGTTGTGGGAGAGAGTTCTGAGCAGTTGTCTGTGCCGATGGAGGTTGACTCCACTCCTGCAGCAGCACCCCCACTTGACATTGCAGCTGCCGCCGCCATGATTTCCCACGAAGAGCACCTTACCCCTGAGAAGATAGCAGTCAAAGTCTCTAGCTTCTTAGCAGATTCAGTCTAATGCATAGAATGCATTTAGACTTTATTTGTCATTTATTTCATGTGTGGAAGGAATGGGTTAAACTTTTCATTGATGGTACTCAAACAATTTATTTTCTTGTATTGGTTGGATGATATTGAATAATTCATTCATTTATTTAGTTAATAATGGCATGATATGTTCTGATATTTGAAGTATTTTATTTATGTGTTGATTGCATTCTACTACATATTAATAAAGTACTTCATATTAGAACGCATGTGGTGTCCTATGAAGGAAGTGTGGTTAGCTGACAGCAGCACAACAAATAACATCTTGAGAGAGACAAAAAAAATTTTAGTCAACTAGCAAGAATGTTGGCAGCCTTACAACAATCGCAGGTAGTGATGCTTGTATAATAGGCTTAGGGAGAACCACAATTATACTCCTAATAGACACAACTTTTGTCATTCAAGAAGTCTTATTGTACCCAGAATCAACTATAACTCTCCTAAGTTTCAAGGATATTCGTGCTAACGGTTTCCACCTTGAAACTGAAGAAGAGTATGTAAGAAATACCTACTCATTACAAAGCGTGAAACAAATAGAAAAAGGGTATTAGAAAGATTTCCTTCATTTGATACTGGGCTATACTACACTAATATTAAGGCATTTGCAGCATATACAGCTCTAAAAATAATATTTAGAAGCTCTGAACTCTTATATCTCTATCATGATAGACTAGGCTACCTAGATCTTAGGATGATCAGAAATATAATTAACAATTCATAGGGACATAATATAGATGTAAAGAATTTTTTGAATTAAGAAGATTCTGTGTGTCCCGCATGTGCCACCGGGATATTAATTACTAGTTATTTTGCTCTGAAAGTGGAGGACAAAGTCTCTGCATTCCTGGAGCGCATTATAGGAGATATTTGTGGTCCCATATAGCCACTGTCATGGCCATTTAAATATTTTATGGTGCTCATCGATGTTTCCTCAAAATGGACGCACGTATATTTATTATCTCTAAGAAACCATGCTTTCGTAAAGCTGATCTCACAGATAATTCAAATTAAAAATAATTTCCTTGGTCATCATATAAAGTATATCAAATGGACATCATCAGAGAATTTACTTCAAATGCATTTGATGGTTATTGCATGGCAATGGGATTTAAAGTTGAGCATTCCGTACCACATGTCCACACCTAGAATAGACTAGCAGAAGCATTAATTAAGAGAATTAAATTTATTGCCTGACTGCTTTTGCAGAATTCCAATTTACCAATAATATGTTGGGGACACGCGGTACTGTATGCAGCAACTCTCATCAATTTTATACCATCGGCATACAATATCCACTCACCTATTCAACTAGTTCAAGGGTCACCACCAAAAATTTCTCATCTCCATAGGTTTGGGCACAAGGTTTATGTACCTATACCCCTCCATAGTGTACTGCAATGGGTCTTCTCCAAAAGTCTGGGATATATGTTGGTTATGAGATAGCATCCATAATTAGGTATTTGGACCCTATGACAGGAGATCTCCATACAACCCATTTCGCTAATAGTATATTTGATGAGGATAGTTTCCCAACATTAGGGGGAGGAAATCAACCCCTTAATGAAAAATATTAGGAAATTACGTAGCAAGCCACGGGAATCTATGCACATGAACCGCGCACTAATGAAGCAAATAGAGAAGTCCAGAAGATCATTGACTTGAAAATATTGGCAAACCAACTGTCTAACCACTTTAGTGATTTAAAGAGCATAACCAAGTCGCATGTGCCTACACGCAATACATCAGAGAGGGTTGAAATACTGAATAAAATTGAAGGTATCCCTTCCCGTCTAGAGGCCTCAAAATAAAAGGAGGAGAACTCCGGCCTCTCGAATCCCAAGTAACCGGGGATGCCTGGTAAAAAGGATAAGAACTTGACACAGCCAATCACCAAAGTTCCCTAGATCCAAAAGGGAGCCAGTTGAGACCTGGCACTAGTATGGCACCTTCAGAAAAAGGCATACTGGATCTGAACATTCCCATGGAGGGAGAAATCAGCATGGATGTGTGCGCACGCATCAGAGTTGAAAAACTAAAGAGACTTGCCCCATAATTGGAAGGAGCAGTGAGCAAGTAGAAGCACTAGAAGATCAACCCATGATGAAATAGTTGTAAACTATGTGCACACGGGAGAATCTATGAATAGGACAACAGTCAATGTTGATGTTTATTTGCAAAGAAAATTGCCACAATCATCGGTCTTAATCTAGAGCCTACATCGCTCACTGAATGTAAGAAAAAATCAGATTGAGAAGATTGAAAAAAGGCAATAGAAACTGAATTATTATCTTTAAATAAAAGAGAGGTGTTTTGGCCTGTAAGCCGCACGTCTTCCCATGTGCACTCTGTAAAGCATAAGTAGGTATTTGTTCGAAAGAAAATGAGAAAATGAAGTTGCAAGATATAGAGCAAGGCTTGTTGCACAAGGTTTCACTCAACGTTCAGGAGTTTGTTACGAAGAAATCTATTCCCCGGTTATAGGTAGTATTACCTTTAGATATTTCATCTCGATGGTAGTAAACCTGAACTTAATAATGAAATTAATGGATGTGGTAACTACATACATTTATGGAAATTTGGATTCGGACATTTATATGAAGGTGCCTAAAGGCATCTCTGTCCCGAACCAAGATAGAGCAAATAAAATTTGTATAGTGTGAAATTCAGAAAATCACTTTATGGACTTACGCAATCAGGCAAGATGTGGTATAATCACTTAAGCGAATTTCTATATAAGAAAGGCTACACGAACAATGAGGTTTGTTCCTGTGTATTTATATGACAATCTCATAATGGATTTTATATACTCTCATATATGTAGATGATCTGAATATATCAAAACCTTGGAAAATTAAAGGAGGTGAGTTCTTACATGAAGTCAGAATTCGAAATGAAGGAAACCAAATGTTTCTTAGGCTTGCAGCTCAAGTATCTCCCGGAAGGAATATTAGTACACCAATCCGCATATACTCAAAAGGTGTTAGAAAGGTTTGGCTTTGAAAAGGCATACCCTTCGAAAGTACCAATGGTCGGGCGATCTTACAGTAAAACAAGGATCCGTACCGACCTAGACAAGATGGAGAGGAGTTTTGGGACCAGAATTCCCATACTTAAGTGCAGTAGAAGCGCTTATGTATTTAGCAAACTGCACTAGACCGGACATCACATTTGCCGTAAACCTATTAGCAAGGTATAGTACAGAATCTACCAAAAGGCATTGGCAGAAAATAAAGGACATCTTCCACACATTCAAGGAAGTAAAGACCTTGGACTGTTCTATAGAAGGAATCAAGACCTTAATATGACTAGCTATGCAGATGCCAGATACTTGTCAGACCCACATATAGTAGGCTATATATTACTACGTGGTGGAGTCACAATTTCATATAAATCGTCTAAGCAAAATCTTATATCGATTTCGACGAACCATTCAAAAATCATAGCATCATATGAAGTTGCACGAGAATGTGCTTAGCTTCGACGAATGGTTCATCACATGCAGCAGTCATGTGGATTGAACATCATACAAGTTTCCACAATTATCTGCGAAGATAATGCAAGTTGTGTTGCAAATGCAAAACAGGTTACGTGAAGAGTCATCTCACAAAGCATATCAACCCTAAGTTTCTTCTATGTGCATGAATTGCAGAAGATAGACGAAATTAATGTACTACATACTAAATTATGTGAAAATCTTGCAAATTTGTTCACTAAGTCACTTCCAGTATCTATCTTTGAAATGTGTATACGTGGAATTGGAATTATGAGACTTAGAGAAGTGCAGTACTCAAGGTTTCTTAATACTCCCCCTTGGGCACTCATCTGACATGTTCATGCCTCATTAAAACTCTATAAAAACCCAATGGAAAAAATTTGGAGAAAGAATACATGATACGTGTTATGCTGTGTTGCACAAATTGCCTCATTAAAAACCTTGGCGGAGAAACTTCAAGAAAACTCGTCAAGGGAAAAAGAGTACAATCCACCCAATTTCGTTTAATCTTCAGGATTTATTCTTTGGGTACTCGATCTTCATGATCAAGTTTTAAGAACGAGCTTGAGAAAATTCTCCTCCTGAATTCTGCACTTCTCTGAGTCTCATCATTCCAATTCCTCGTACGCATCTTTCGAAACTAGATGCTGGAAATGACTTAGTGAATAAATCTGCAAAATTTTCACATGACTTAGTTTGCAGTACCTTGATTTCGTCTATCTTTTGCAATTCATGAGCATAGAAGAACTTGGAGTTGATATGCTTTGTGAGATGACTCTTCACGTAGCCTGTCTGCACTTGTGCAACACAAGCTGCATTATCTTCATAGATAATTGTGGGAGCATGCACAATATTCATCCCACATTCGTCGGATCCAAGCACATTCTCATGCAGTTTCGTACAATACTATAATTTCTGAGTGGTTCATCGAAGTTGTTACAAGACTTTGCTTAGACGATTTCCATGAAATTGCAGTTCCACCACACAGAAATACATAGCCCATTTGTGACCTTGCAATATGTGGGTCTGATAAGTACCCAGCATCTGCATAGCCAGTCAAGTTTAAATCTTGATTCTTTGGAGGTATCGGAAGATGTCCTTTATTCCCTGCCAATGCCTTTTGGTAGGTTCTGCATTGTGCCTTACTAATAGGTTTACGGCAAATGCAATGTCTGGTCTAGTGTAGTTTGCTAAATACATAAGTGTTCCTACTGCACTTAAGTATGGGAATTCCGGTCCCAGGACTTCCTCCCCCTCTTCTCTAGGTCGGTTTGGACCTTTTTCTTGATGTAAAGACCTCCTGATCATTTCTTGTGCTACCAACCTTGCTTTATATCTTACAACTTCATTTCTTTCATTTCTCTTTCGAACAAATACCCATTTATGCCCTACAGGGTGCACATGGGGAGGTGTGCGGCTTACGGGCCCAAACACCTCTCTTTTGTTCAGAGATAATAATTCAATTTCTATTGCCTTCTTCCAATCTTCCCAATATGATCTTTTGTTACATTCAGCCAGCGATGCAGGCTCTAGATCAAGATCGATGATTGTGGTAATTTTCTTTGCAAAGTAGATATCAATATTGGCTATTGTCCTATTCATGGACTCTCCCATGTGCACATAATTTATAGCTATTTCTTTATGAGTTGCTTCTTCTTGCACATTGCTTCTTCCAGTTGCAGTGGCAAGTCCCTTTAGTATTTCGGCTCTGATGTGTGCACACACATCCATGCCGATTTCTTCTTCCATAGGGATGCTCAAATTCGGTATGCCCTTTTCTGAAGGGGTCATACTGATGCCAGGTCTCAACTGGCTCCCCTTCTGGTTCTGGGGAATTTCAGTGATCGGTTGTGTTAAGTCCGAATTTGGCTTAAAAATCTTATCCAAAACTTGTAATTTAAGTCCTTGGGATCCTCCCTTTTGCTCTCCCAAGTCTTCACATGAGTCATACCTAAGAATACATAAACACTAACATGAGGTAGTATTCCAAGTTCATTATCAATTAAAGGAAACTCCTTAAGAAACAAAAACACCTGTTTGTTTAAACGCTTGGCTCTTGCCCTCGTCATTAGGCCCTCTGGTTCTTGGATATTCTCATGCATGCTTGGAGTGGAAGATGTATATGTAATGGGGATGTCCTCATCATCCTCCCCCTCTTGAAAAGGAGTCGTCCTCGACTCGGTGTCTTCTTGCCCAAAGAATGGAGATAAATCAGCAACATTAAAAGTAGTGCTCACCCCATAGTCGTCTCCCGGAAGCTCTATCTTGTATGCATTATCATTGATCTTGGCAAGTACTTTAAAAGGACCATCACCACGGGGCATTAATTTGGATTTTCGCTTCTCCAGAAAGCGGTCTTTGTGAAGGTGGACCCACACTAAGTCACCTGGTTCAAAAAGTATTTTCTTACGAGATTTGTTAGCCTTGGAAGTATAAGCACGTATCTTCTTTTCAATTACCTCTTTAGTCTTTTCATGGAGCTTTTTCACAAAATCAGCACGCTCCGAAGCCTCCATATTAGCACGTTCTTGTAAGGGAAGTGGCATTAAATCAAGTGGCGTGATTGGTTTGAAGCCATACACCACCTCAAATGGACACAATTGAGTTGTGGAATGTACCGCCCTGTTATATACAAACTCCGCATGCGGTAGACAATCTTCCCACTCTTTCAAGTTCTTCTTTACATAGTACGTAGCAATGTTGAAAGTGTGCGGTTCACCACCTCCATTTGCTCATCTGTTTGTGGATGACAAGTCGTTGAAAACAACAACTTTGTCCCAAGCTTAGCCCACAAAGTCTTCCAAAAGTAGCTCATGAACTTGACGTCACGATCTGAAACAATGGTTCTTGGCATTCCGTGCAATCTCACAATCTCCCAGAAAAACAAGTCAGCTACATGCGACGCATCGTCGCTTTTATGACAGGGAATAAAATGTGCCATTTTAGAGAATCTATCCACAACAACAAAGACTGAATCCCTTCCCCTCTTGGTCCTAGGCAGTCCTAACACAAAATTCATGCTAATATCTTCCCAAGGAGCACTAGGAACAGGAAGTGGAGTATACAAACCATGTGGATTGAGTTTTGACTTCACCTTATGACATGTGATGCATCTTTGAACGAACCTCTCGATGTCTCGCCTCATATTTGGCCAATAGAAGTTATCAACCAACATCATGTAAGTCTTCTCCTCTCCCAAAATGCCCCATCAATCCTCCTGCATGAGATTCCTACAACAATAACAAACGCACCGAGGACTCCGGGACACATAGCTTATTCATGCAAAAGAGAAAACCATCATTAATATGAAACTTATCCCACCCTTTCCCATCTTTGCAATTAGAATATAGAGCTGCAAATTCATGATCAGAAGCATATAAATCTTTCAAACATTCTAACCCTGGTACCTTTACCTTCAACTGAGTCAAAAGCACATGTTTTCGTGACAATGCATCAGCTACCACATTCTCTTTGCCTTTCTTATATTTGACAATGTATGGAAAGGTCTCAATGAATTCTACCCACTTAGCATGTCTACGATTCAATTTCGCTTGGCCCTTTAAGTATTTCAAATATTCATGATCAGAATGTATTATGAATTCCTTAGGCCAAAGATAATGTTGCCAAGTTTCCAACACACGCGCAAGAGCATATAATTCTTTATCATAAACATAATAATTCAATTGTGCACCATGAAGTTTCTCACTGAAATATGCAACATGTTTTCTTTCTTGCATCAAAACACCACCAATACCTATTCCACTAGCATCACATTCAATCTCAAAAGTTTTTGTGAAATCAGGTAAAACAAGCAATGGTGCTTCAGTCAAACACTTCTTTAATTTAGCAAAAGCTTTGTCTTGTTTTTCTCCCCACTCAAAAATCACCCCCTTTTTTGTTAATTCATTTAATGGGGCAGCAATGGTGCTAAAGCCTTTCACAAATCGCCGATAAAAGCTAGCACGCCCATGGAAGCTACGAATTTGAATAACATTCATAGGAATTGGCCAATTTCTAATAACTTCAATTTTAGATTCATCCACTTCAATTCCATGAGCTGAAACAACATAACTTAGAAACACAACCTTACTATTGCAAAAAGTGCACTTCTCAAGATTGGCATACAAGCGTTCTTTCCTAAGCACTTCTAGCACTTGTTTAATATGTTCAACATGATCATCCAAACAGCGGCTATATATGAGAATATCATCAAAGTAAACTACCACAAATTTTCCAATGAAGTGTCTCAAAACATGGTTCATTAAGCGCATGAATGTACTAGGAGCATTGGACAATCCAAAAGGCATCACTAACCATTCAATAAAGCCAAATTTCGTTTTAAAAGCAGTTTTCCATTCATCACCATGTTTCATTCTTATTTGATGGTAGCCTCTACGCAAATCAATCTTAGAAAAGATAGTAGAACCACTTCATCAAGCATATCATCTAACCTAGGAATATGATGATGATAGCGAACAGTTATGTTGTTAATAGCTCTATAGTCTACGCACATTTTCCAAGTATCATCTTTCTTAGGAACAAGAATAACAGGAACGGCACAAGGACTAAGACTCTCGCGTACGTACCCTTTGTCCAAAAGTGCTTGCACTTGGCACTGAATCTCCTTTGTTTCTTCTAGATTTGTGCGGTACGGCGGCCGGTTGGGAAGAGGGGCTCCCGGGTCTAAGTCAATTTGATGCTCAATGCCTCGAATAGGTGGTAGACCAGCGGGCACCTCCTCCGGAAACACGTCGTCGTAAGCCTGCAAAACTTGAGAAACAGCACTAGGAAGAGATGTCAAATCATTAGTAGAAAGCAATGCATCCTTGTACAGCAATACAAGGTGCATCAAAGCAAGATCTTCTTTCATCTCTCTCAGATCAGATTTGGTGGCTATCATGACTAAGTTTTCTCTCCCTCACTCTTGCTTTTACCTCTCGGTTTTGGTTTGTGGCTCTCACTCTCCTTTTGTAGAATCACACTCTTTTGTTCTCTCCCTTTCTCACTCTCAACTTGCACTTCAACCTTTTGTACATTATCATTTACAATTTGGGAAGGAGTTAACGGTCGCAGCACCACTTGTTTGTTGTTCCACCAAAACTTGTATTGATTAGTTCTTCCATCATGAAGCACAGCGCGATCATATTGCCATGGCCTTCCTAGCAGGAAGTGACATATTGTTGGATCGGAAACGGCAACAGAGGGGGGTGAATGGTGCGTTTTTTTTAAAAAAAATTTGTCCCCGAGTATCGACTCAAGTCTCTTCTTCGTTAGCTATGTAAAAGCTATGAAACAAGAAACTAAAACTCAGATTGCCGAGAGCAAGAAATCAGATTGAGAAACAACTACGGCAAGGAATCCAGCAGTAAGATATTACCACGGTAGAGAAACAGTAGAAAAGACTTACCACGGCAAAGAAATGAGCTCGAAATCTTGCCACGGCAGAGAATTTTGCATAACTTGCTGCACCCGAAAAATATTAGTGCATAAGCCGAACTAGACAAGTTTCATTGCTGAGAAAAAAAGAGGAAAAGCACACCTAAAAACAAACTGCAGCTGTCTGCATGCTGCCCAAAAGAGAAGAAATCGGATGGCACCAAGACACTTGAAAAGAAAGTAGAAAAACTGCTGAACAGTGACTTTGCATTTTTAATACATGGTCTGTCCGAATGCAGTCAACCGAAAGAGCGTTTTCAGACCAAGAACTCCATTTGGGACAGCAAAACAAGGCAAAAAAAATACTACCAAAAGCGGCTAAAGGAACAACACTTTGCATAGCAAACAAAATAGAAAAGAAGCTGCAAACAGCAGCCGAGAGCACCAACTAAAGAGGAGCTGCAGTAGATGGATAAAAGCAATAAAAGAGGATTCAAACAGCTGCCGTGAGCTTCTAAAAACAGCAGCAAACCGAGTAAGAACAGGAACTGCAGCAATGCAACATGTTGATAGATTTCCTACTCAAGCCTTCATGCAATAATTAAGATCTTCATGCAATACAAAGAAGGAGCGGCCAACCAAAAGAAATAGCTGAACCAAAGGACTTGAAGTCAGCTAGCAAAAAGAAAGGTTCACTCCAGATAATCAAGAACAGAGCATAAAAGAAAAAGAAGAAAACATAACATAGAAATACGCAATTACATAGAGGAGTTTCTCAGCTCATCTCTCTCTCAATCTCATACACTAACTAAGTCCCCATACGCCCGGAGAGCATAGAGAGAAACTCTCACCTTCTCTCTTTCTCAACAAACAAAGACTAAAACCCTCTCATTTTTCATCTCAAAAATCTGCCCTCTCATTTCATGTGCTGAAATTCTTGAAGGCTACTAGAGAACACCCTCTCTATTTATAGCCTCCACTAATGGGTTTACAGCCCACTTAACCCATTAGCTCTCAACCACTCATGACGCTTTATCCACAATCCACTTCTTTTAGTGCAGCTTTGCGTATTCACCAAAACGCCCCTCGCGCACCTTCCAGGAAGCTTCCTCATTCCTTGCCTTCCAAGTCACGCAGCCACCTCCAGTCCTCGCCGTCTTCGGCACACCCTGACCGCTCCGACCTCAGCACCACCTGCGCCTAGTCCGGTCATCCCGTGCCTCGCCACGACTCCACCTCGATGTCCTGCAGCCATCACAGATAAGAAACAAATTACATAGCACCTTTCGACATGTTGTAACCATACAATAGCATCAGACGAAATGCTCAAAACCCAAACCAATCGAAACGAAAAAATAAACGACTTAAGCACATTCGACCAAGTTCGACCAAGTCCGACCGAGGCCGATTGCACCGTGCAACGACATGGTCCGAACCACACAAATCAAACTCGACTTTCCTAAAGCGATGTCAATTACTTATCACACACTCGGGGTCACCTCCATATGATCCATCACATATATCCATAGGCACCACATCACACTCCACTGTATCACGATAAGTGCCAATTTCAAATTTAACATCCAAAGTGTATCCCACATTCAATGAGCCTTTCTCATGCAACCACTGAATTTGATATGGGTGTGGGTGTTTCTTGTACTTCAACCCAAGTTTATTGCAAAGCTCCTTGCTAGCCAAATTATGATAACTCCCACCATCAATGATTACCTTGCAAAATTTGCCATCCTTGCTAACTTGAGCTCTTGTATGGAATAAATTGCAGCGCTGTTCATGGGAAGGCTTTGGTTGCACACTCAACACCGTCGGCGCACCCAACACCGGGATCACAATACTCTATGTCTTGCTCCTCCTCATGTGCATCATTATATGTCCCTAAATCAGCATGATGATCATTCTCTTCTTCACTTGCAGAATCATATTCCCCATTCTCTAATATCAACATCGCCTTATTATTTGGGCAATCCTTTTGCATATGACCACGACCAAGGCACTTGAAGCATTGTATGCCGCTACTCTTCGCTGTAGAACCCACAGAAGAAGCACCACTAGCTGCTGGATTTAATGGCTTCGTTGTACTTGGAGTGACTTCTTCCTTCTTGCTACATGATGGGCGAAAGCTTGAACCACCACTTGGAGCTGTTCTTTGGTTTATTTGTGATTTGGAACCATATCTTCCTCCGCTGGACGGTGTACGGGAAGCAAAGGATGTTGATCTTGCAAACTTAGCATCCTCTTGCAATTGTCGTTCTGCCTTTGTAGCTTGATGCACTAACTCATAAAGATTGTTATAGGGCTGAAAATTGACAATTCTTTTGACTTGATGGTTCAAACCTGAGAGGAAGCGTGCCATGGTTTACTCTTCTTGTTCTTGCACCTTGGCTCGAATCATGGCTAACTCCATCTCCTTATAGTACTCCTCCACAGAATGTGCTCCCTGCTTCATATTCTGCAATTTATCAAATAGATCACGTTTGTAATGACGAGGAACAAAACGAGCTCTCATTTCTCGCTTCATCTCTTGCCATGATGCAATAGGGACTTCTCCATTCTCAGCTCTTTGAGTAATGACTTGTTCCCACCAATCCAAAGCATAACCTTCAAACTCAAGTGATGCCAACTGTATATTTCTCTCATCCGTATAGTGATGCATACGGAATATTTTGTCAACCTTCAATTCCCAAGTGAGATACTCCTCGGGATCAGTCCCGCCTACAAACTTTGGCATGGAAAACTTGAGCTTGCCCAATCCATCATCTTCATTGCGTGGACGATGATAATAGTCATTGTAATGCAAGGCAAAATCACCATCCCATTCCATCGCATGTGCAGCACCACCATGGCCACCACGGCCTCCACCTAGGCCTTAGCCACGCCCTCCATGGCCTCCTCCTCGTCCTCCGAGCTGTGGTGGACGCACCACGTTGGCCGCCACTCGGTGTTGCGGTGCAGGAGGTACATGTGCAATAGCTTCTCCTCCTTGAACACTTGCTTCATCGCCACCATTGCGAGCTTGTATGAGCCTAGTGAGGGCTCCAATGTCCTCCCGCAATTGGCGCATATTTTATCAGCTTGTATCTCCATATTTTGCATCTCCCTTGCAATTTGATCAGCAAAAGCATCATGCTTCTCATGGAGTTGATCGAGCCCTTGGCGTAACTCACGTTGAAAGTGTTCACGGAGTGCCCCAAATTGATATTGCTTGACGAATGCTTGAGTTTCATTTGTCTCACCACTCTTATCATGGTGTTTTCCTCCACCTAACATGGTTAGCTATGCAAGAAACAAATAGCTGTGTAGAATAATGCTTTATGGAAATCACTCAATCTCACTGTTTTCTTTCCCAAGTAAAGTTCTTACCCTTCCGAAGTGAATTAAGGCCAATAAAAACTTACACCTGGTAGAAGTGGCAACAACACAGTGATGATCAAGCAAATTTAAGAGTGTTCACTACTTGCACAACAACGGTTATATGGTGGAACTTGGTATGAGAGTGTTTATCCTACACAATCTGAATTTCACGATGTTGTAAAATTAAGTAATAATCCAAACTAGAATACTTTGCCTAAGTGTTGATCCAAAAGATTTAAGTGAAGTATATGAACGCACACGCAAAGATCAATGTGACTCGATGCAAACAAAGGAATGAGCTAACTAAAGACAATCTGAATTTAAAGATTAGATATCTCATTTTGCACCAAGTACTAAGAGAGACGCTAGCCAATTGCAATGATATGAATGTAAGGGCACGAGATTGCTCAAGAAATTAAATTACACAATCTAAATTTATGGACTATGAACTCACCCAAATTCGGCCACTGTTTTTTCTTCTTCTTCTTCTTCTTCTCTCTCTCTCTCTTTTCTCAATCTGTGACTTTTTTCTTTTTTTTCAAAGGCCGAACTAGATTTAATAGTCTCTTTGAATTTGCACAGGTCACAAATATTCAGCAAGGTGTAAAATACTCAAGAGCAGCTCTAAATGTAATATTCAACAGCTAGTCTCAATTGATGAAAAAATATGAGCAAGATTTTTTTTGAATTTTGGATAGGACACAAAGATTAAGTTACGCAAATAAACACGAATGATCGGCACCTAAACAAAATTTCTAATGGATCAAAACTTAATAAAACTCACGAAAATAACAGATGCCAAACTAGGGTTTGGATTTTTTTTGTTTTCGGTTTATAGACTATAGGACATAAATAAAACAATCTAAAGTAAGGGTAAATAATCCTACCAAGTAAACCGCGCTCTGATACCAAGATGATACGGGGTCGCCCGATCTTCTCGACGTAGGATCTGGATACTCACGAGGATTTGACGAACCGTGGTGATCTCCAGTTGCCAATGCAAGAGTTAGCACTCCATAATTCGCCCAACCACACGTATTGAACTTCACGACCACCGATGAAGTTCCATCGCGCTCCTAATTCCCAACAGAAAGGTTGAAGATCTTGATTTCAGCGAACTCCCAATTCTTCCCTCAAGTTGGTTCAGCCAACAGAAAGAACAAGAGTAATATATCATCAAAAGTGGTCTGCGCCCTAAACGCTGCCAATACAAGGCTTATATAGCCCCTTGGGACATCCATATGGTCCCCAAACCAAATACAACTCAACCCTATATGGTTTTAGATACGAACTCTCACAAAAAGGAAACTATATTTTTCCACCTGTCATATTGTTTCAGTCATAACTTTTTATCTGTGATGAATTGGAAGATGAGACTAGATCCATTGCGTAGCCCTTGAAATTATCTTTCCAACGAGTACAAGAACACCTGAATCGGACTCCGTTTGTCAAAGTTATGGCCTTTTTAGTAACTGCCTATCAGGCTGTTCCGAACCGAATCTGAATTGAATCCTGAGTTGAATCCGAGTTTGAATTGGGTTGAGCACGTGGAAAGTCCGAATTTGGCTTAAAAATCTTATTCAAAACTTGTAGTTTAAATCCTTGGGCTCCTCCCTTTTGCTCTCCCAAGTCTTCACATGAGTCATACCTAAGAATACATAAAACACTAGCTTGGCTCTTGCCCTCGTCATTGGGCCCTCTAGTTCTTGGATATTCTCATGCATGCTTGGAGTGGAAGATGTATATGTAATGGGGATGTCCTCATCAATAAGGCTTTTTGAATGACCAAAGTTGTGCCTGTTGGGAGTATAATTGTGGCTCTTCCTGAACCTATTATACAAGTATCGCTACTAGCAATTGTTGTAAGGCTGTCAGCATTCTAACTAATCGACTGAAAATACTTTATCTCTCTTAAGATGGTATTCGTTGTGCCGCTGTAGACTAAGCACACTTTCTCCACAGGGCGCCACACGTGTTCTAGTATAATGTATTTTATTAATATGCATTAAAAGGCAATCAACACATAAATAAAATACTTCAATATCAGAACATATCATTCCATTATAAACTGAATAAATGAATGAGTTATTCAAATATCATCCAACCATCACGAGAAAATAAAATTGCTTAAGTACCATCCATGCAAATTTTAACTTATTCTTCCACACAAAATAAATGACAATTAAGTCTAAATGCATTCTATGCATTAGACTAAATCTGCTAAGAAATCAGAGACTTCATCTGCTATTTTCTCGGGGGTGATATGCTCTTCGAGAGAAATCATGGCGGTGGCAGCTGCTAGGTCAAAAGGGGATGCTGCTACCGGAATGGTTTCAACCTCCATCAGCACAGGCAGCTATGCAAAACTCTCCCCCTTAACAGATGCAAAGTGGGTTTCATGCTGCCCTTTGACATTCTTCTTCTTCCGGGCTTGAAAGGCATCGATGACATGCTGCGGCTCTTTATAGATCTGTGACCAATACCCCCACTTGCCACACTTGTAGTAGAATTGGTCTTACTGACCATAGGCCTTGCCATCCCACTTTGACTTGCTTGCCTTATTCTCACGTGGAGCATCTGACTTGCCTTTCTGGGATGCGACCTTACCGTTCCTTTCCCTTTTCTTTATCATGGGCTTTTCTACCTTGTAGCTCCCGGCGTTGGCTTCACGGCTAACGGAGCTTCCAGGTGGCTGTGTGACATAGTTCTTGCGGAGTACTTCGTCCTGAGACTCTGCAACCTGCATCATATCAATCAATTCGGCATACTCCTTATAGCCGTCTTGACGATAATTGCGTGCGGATTGCACTACATTGGAGTGGAAGGTGGATAGGGTCTTCTCAATCTTCTGCTCATCTGTGATCTGCTTGCCACAAAGTTTAAGATTGGTACAAATTCTGTGCAAGGCGGAATTGTACTCCTCGACTGTTTTGAAGTCGACAAACCTAAGTCAGGTCCATTCTTGGTATGCCTGAGGAAGAATGGTGTACTTTAGCATCTCGAACTTTTCTTAAGTGTAGTCCATAGTGCTAGCACGCTCTTCTCTGCCATGTACTCATTCTTGAGAGTGAGACAGAGATGATGCCTGAGAAAATGAAGTGCCTGATCATTTTTCTCAATGGGGGGTTGGGCATCATGTGGTGCGCCAATCTCAATAGCAGCACGGAGCTTCTTGGCTCTAAGTACTATCTCGACATCAGAAGCCCAAGTCAAGTAGTTTTGGCCACGCTGGGCCAGCTCCTTGAGCTCCTGGTTCGTGATGCCAGTCATCTACATGTGCATGAAAGGGATAAATAAGTTTACTGCCAGTAAACATGCACGGAATAAAATTTACTTCAGGTAAATAAATTTGATAATGGTACAAAAGATTCTCGTAATGTTCCAAGATTTTCTATGTATTTTCTATAAATTTTACTATTAATTTCGATGATTGAAGGCAATTTACCTAATTATGATTAACCAAAACAGTAAAAAAATATAGAAAATAATAATGACAGAAATAAACATGCTTCAAATACTAAAAATAATTCAAAATTTGAATTCCCGATGCCCTTTTATGCCGGAATATGAATTTTCAGTGAATTCTGTAATTTCTGAGGGCCTATACGCAAATTTTCAATTCAAAGAAAATTTTCACATAATTTTTTGATTTTTTTTGAGAGGCTTTCTGCAGAATTCAGGACCCGTCTGTAAAATCAGAGGGCCTTTCCGTAATTTTCAAAATTACAGGAGCCTTTCTGTAAATTTGCGGGTGCCCCCCTGCGCGGCCGGGATTTCCCGCGGCCCATCACACTTCAAGCCACTCGGCCCATCCGGCCAACGCAAAACCGAGGAAGGGTATCCCCCTACCCCTGTGCATAGCGGCGGCGCCGGCCCGAGCTGTGGCTCGGGCGTGCGCGAGGCGACGGGTGCCGGCTAGTGCGTTGAAGATCAGCTTCGGGCCGAGCTAGCGGCGAGCGGCACTTCAGGGGCCGACCACGAGCAGCGGATCCAGGAGCTCTCGGGTGGCGGAGCTGGCGCTTCAAGCGCGACGACGGGCACGTATGATCGAGGCGGCAGGCACGCATGTGGGGTCGAAGGCGGCGGCTCCTCGAGCGCGACGGCGGGCACACATGCGGGGTCCAGGAGCCGAAGAGGCGATCAGTCATGCGGGGCTCGAGGCGGCGCAGACGGCCATACGGGGCCCTGGAGCTGAAGCGGCGGTCGGCCGTGCGGGCTCGTGGCAGCGGCTCCTCGGCTTCGGGGCCAGGCGGCGACTACGGGGCCGATGCTCGGGCGGCGGCAGCTCCTCAGCTTCGGGCCGGGTTTCGAGGTCGGCACGGGAGGCCAGCGTGGAAGCCGAGGCGGCGGCTCCTCGGCTTCGGACCGGGTTTCGGGCTAGCACAGCGGTGCTTCTGGCGGTCGTGTGGGAAGGAGGGCCGGCGATCCTCGGGTGCGGAGGTGGATTCGGCCGGCCGCCGAGCGGCTTCGGGCGCAAGGTGGCCGGGCTTCGGGCCGCTCGTGCGGGGTGGCACGCAGGTGACCGGCGACTTCGGGTCGCGCGTGCGGGGCGGCACCGACGGCAGGCCAGCAACCGGCGGGCGAGGAGAGGCCGACGGCAGGCCAGCGGCTGGATTCACGCACGGCGACCGTATGGGGCCGGCCATGCGTAATCTCCCTTTTTCTTCTTTTTTTTAATCTACAGCGCAATCATCATCTACTCTTTCATAATCTATTGATCGACATTGTGCCGGCGACTTCAAGTCTGCTCGCGGTAGATTAGAACGGATTTGCACTGTAGAAAAATAATCTAGAAAGCGAAATCTGTGAATTTAGAGCGATCTAAATACAGACAATTCAATCTACTAATACTTCGATGATTACCTTTCAATTCACCGAAGCGATTCGTGGTGATAACGTGTTGAGGAACCGTCAGTGGCGACCAGTCCGATCGATTCCTCTGCTTATGCAAAAGCCAGATCAATCACAGAGGACAGAAATAATAGATTGAAACACAGAGAGATAGGGAGAACTCCTGGTCTTTTTTTATTGCTTTCTTTTCTGATTTTGTATACAAAATAGCCAATATTACTCTCTATTTATAGCCTAGTGGTGAGATGCACATTATAGGCCAAAGCTTTAAGTCTAAGCCCAGGGTTAAGCCAAAGCTTTAAGTCTAAGCCCAGGATA